>CAUYUJ010005158.1:342500-345524 GCA_963575745.1 Prorocentrum cordatum
AAGGTGCCTTCTTGGAGGCCGTCGGGCCCTTTCATAAAGAAGGCCCGAGCCTGCCAATGTCGGAGGTTGATATAGATCTCCCACTCTGACACGTCGATTCAGGAATTGGCCGTTTTCGGTTCGCGAGAGGGCGTCGCGGCCGTCAGTTTTGCGGATCCAGGTCCGTCGATTTCGGTCCCAGGCCGTTTTCACTAAGGGGAGGTTTACTAAAGGGAGGTTTGTCCATCGCAGAAATTCGAAAAGAAGCCCCCTGCCTTCTGAGGAGGCCGCCCCCCCTTGCCAAGTCTCCATCCGCAGGGTACTGGTGAAGGGGTCCAATTTCGGAATCCTGGCATCGGAATTCCGAATTCTGGACTCCGGGTTCTGGGCACGGAATTCTGGAGTCGGAATTCGGAATGCTGGTCTCCAAATTCCAGATTCGCGTCACCCGTGCCGCCAAGCGGCCCTTCCATCGCAACGGCCCCGCGCGGAACGCATCCGTGCGACCGCGCATCCGCGGGATCACGCCCCGGAATCCAGATCGCGAGGGCGCGGATCTAGGTACGGCAGGTTCGTGTCGTGTGGATCGGCGGCGGCACCGCCGCCTGCGATCAGCGTGGAACGCCGCTGGCGACCAAGAACAGATGGGACGGTCTGACTCTTCGGAAACGGCCGAGATAGCTCCAGGTTGAACGATCCGCGCGGCGTCCGAAGCCATCGCCGGGGCCGCCATGCTGACGGCGTCTCTGGGACCTGAAGTGGAGCCCCCTATGGGGCCACGAAACGTGCGTGAGGCGTCGGCACAACACAGTTCCGCGGTACAGTCAAAACGCTGAAATACATACTGCCTTGGGTTTTCGGAAGGGGCTCGCTGTTCCTGCAGTCATTCCGTGGTTGTTCCTTTGGCCATCTTCGTGTACCCAGGCGTTTTGTATTGCATCAAGTCGGATATCGAAGTATGCGTCAGAGCGGGCTGCACCGGCACGGAGTCGCAAAGTCGAGGCCGATCGGCTGCGCCAGGGTGCACAGCAGAGCCAGGCACGCGTCGGGCCGCCTCGGATCGTCTGGATATCGGAGTCCTCCTCCTCCTCCTCCTCCTCCTCCTCCTCCTCCTCCTCCTCCTCCGCCTCGAATAGGATTAGGCATGCCGAAATGGACGTCGAGTCGGATCGGTTGGATCGCAGTGGACCCTGGCGGAAGGTCGGTCTCCGCGTCCAACGTGCAGCACTCCGACACCGACGCTGGCTCTGGCGGCTCCGACGTGGAGCTCGGAGGAGGAAAGGGTACACATGCGGTCGGACAGAGGCATCGGGGCGAGGTCGGCTCGGGGAGTGCTCGCCGGAGGCCCTCGGGCATCCTGGGGCAGGGTACCCTCGATGTGTTCTTCTGTGCGGCGCCCTGGAGGGCCTCACGCTCTCGAGCGATGTTCCGCCCCAGGCCCGGCCTTGTGCCGATACAATCTGGGCCCTGAAGAAGGAACCCTTTTCGTTGGGGAGGGGCTCCGCGTTCCGTAAGTGTTTCGCAGCTTGCCTCAGGTGTTCCTTATGGTTTCGACAGGAAATCGAAGGTCAACTTATGGAAAAAAGGGGCCTCGTTCCCTATTTTGGGTTCCTTAGGTCAACGCCCCGACTGTACCCTCGAGTGCTCTTCTGTGTGGCGCCCTGGAGGGCCTCACGCTCTCGAGCGATGTTCCGCCCCAGGCCCGGCCGTGTGCCGATACCGCTCCCCCCGCCTCGCCGTCGCCTCCGATCGGGCCCCCCGGGCGGGCCTCTCGTCACCACCGGCGGGGCACTCGCCTCGGCACCAGAGTCTTTTTGTGCTGGCCCCCCGAGGAGCGCACGTGCAAGTCGGCGCCCCCCGCGGCCCAGGAGGTGCGGGCCAGACGAAAGGGCAGGTCAGAGCCCCGAATCATCAGGGGTAACTCGGGTCAGGGCTAACTCGGGTTCGCTTTTCGGGAATCCATGCCCGAGTTGCCCCGGGCCCGAGTTACCCCGGATAACTCGGGCGCCCAAGCAGGATGGTCGGCGGTGAGCGAGGGGGGTTCAGCCAGAGGGAGGAGGCCATCTCAGAGGGCCCACGGCCTTCGGATGAGGTTTCGGAGCCTTTGGCGGAGGACCTTCCAGAGGGTGCAAGGGTTTCGGAGAAGCCCCACCGCCTTTTCAGGAGTCCTTCTCCTTCTCACTTCCCCCCCCTCGCTCGCCGTCGGTTGTGGCTCCCCCAGGAACGCACGTGCAAGTCGGCGCCCCCAGCGCCCCATGAGGTTTGGGCCCGGCGAAAGGGTAGGATAGAGACAGGGGGGGCTTGCAAAATCTGCTGCGTGCAGCTGATTTCGGCCCCGCCGCCGGGCCCATCCCTCGACACCCGGGCGCCTCCTGGCGCGCTTGGAGGCGCCAGGGAAACCGGCCACGTGAGCCGAGTCTCCACCCTGCCCCTTGTTATCAAGGGCGCCCTCGAGGGCGCGAAGTTACTCGCGCTTCGCGGTTCGGCTCCGATTCCTCCTCCTCCTCTTCTCCCCTGGGAGGCGGCGCGAGAGAGCGCGAAGTGATTCGCACTTCGCGCTTCGCGCAGCGCGAGAGCGCGAAGCTGGGTGCCCCTGTGCTATCCTGCCCCCTCGCCCGCCCCCTGAGGTCCACGAGATCCCGCGCCGCACCGACGACTGCGGCGCCTGCGGCGCGGGCGCGCCCGCCCGCACTGCGGCTCCAGCGGCTGGCCCCGCGGCGGGGGCACCGGGCGGCCGCGCCGGAGGCGGGGGACCGCCGCGGGGCCGGCGGGCGCCGCAGCCGGACCCGGTCGGCACCTGCCCCGCGCCTCGAGGCTCGTTCCCGCGAGGAGCGGCGACGGGGGAGGCGAGGGTCAGACCTCAGGGGCAACGATAGGGGGGGGGGATAGGCACAGGGGGGGATGCATCGACCCCGAATCGCCCACTGCTCGCCGATAGGGGCCCGATAGCCCCAACCTGCCCAGGAAGGTGGGGGTTCACTATTGGGGGCCTATCGCCGATCTGTCGGCGATGCATCGCCCATTCCAGGTCGATGCATCCCCCCT
>CAUYUJ010005158.1:345624-405624 GCA_963575745.1 Prorocentrum cordatum
GGGAGTTCCCTGTTCTGTTGTTCGTTCATCTGGGCATCCACAGTGGGGGAAGGAGGCGCCCACCGCCGCGGCCAGATCCGCTTCGAGATACTGGTCAGAGCGCGTTCTCGAAGAGGTCGGAGGTCGAGTTTGTGATATTGCAGCCCCTCCTCCGCAGACTGAGCACCAAAGAGGTCCCACCACTGCTGGGCGAGGACAGCTCGGCGGGACGGTATTCGGTAATCCGAGCGTGAATGTTTTGGCCTCGCCTTCGCTGCCGGGCTCAACCGAGACATGCCAGCTGCAAGCTTTGCTGTGGGTGTGTTCTGCCTGGCGGCCAGCCTGGTGCTGTACAGACCCGCGTGCGATGAGAAGCCGTGCCGCAAGGTCTCTAGGGACACGTTCGGCGATCTGAGATGCTGCTGATTACCACCAGAGCTGCGGCCCCCGGGGCCCGCTCGGGAAGTGGGACCTCTCCATCGGGCCCTTGCCGGCAGGCCAGGTTCTTTTCCGACGGCGCCTGCCGTGTGGGTTGGCAGCGGGGGTCCCTCGGTTAGGGTGCAACGCCTGGGAGGTCGAATTTCTGCCATCGGCGCCAGCACTCATATTCGTAGCCAAAAACCAGCTGATCCAGTACAACCCCGCCACCTCCAGCCGAATCCCGCTCCATTGGGGTTTATCCCCGCTAGCGATCCAGCCCAATCTGGCGCTGTGGACACTCAATCGGGCTTAATAGCCCGAATCGTTCCCACTATGACCTCCCATCGAGGAACAACAAACTGCGTAAGCATACTTTCTCTGAGCTTCGCTCGGAGCTCTTGGATCAGCACTGGGCGATGCTGGTGGTGCCTCATCAGCGCGCGGACCTTCTGGTTGTAGATTCGAAGCACGACGGCTCAGTCTTGCAGCGTCGGGCCGACGCTCCGTTCGTCCCTCACTGGGCTCTTCTCTTGAGCCAGACCGCCCACTTCTACTGCTCGAGTGCGTGATCTGCCGCCTCCCTCTCCGAATTGCAGTAGGCACGCTCCCTAAGATAATTGTGCGTCTTCCCCATATGGCCGCCGCCGTGTCGCACCTTGCGAAGCTCAGAGTCGAATCGCATGTGCCCCTAGGTGGAGGAGCAGGAGCAGGGGGAGGAGGAGCAGGAGCAGGGGGAGGAGGAGCAGGAGCAGGGGGAGGAGCAGGAGGAGGAGGAGGAGGAGAAGGAGGAGGGTGAGGAGGAGGAGGAGAAGGAGGAGGAGGAGGGTGAGGACCAGGAGGAGGAGGAGGAGGAGGAGGAGGAGGAGGAGGAGGAGGAGGAGCTATAGACATAGAAGGTTCCGGAGTTTCGCGCGGACTTCTGAGATTTGTGCCGGGCTCCCCGGGCCGCGCCTCTGGCGCGCAGCCCCTCGCGCGCTCCGAGGAGGGGGGTTTCCAGCGCAGATCCAAGAGTCAGGAGGAAAAAAAAACACACAGGCACAATTAATCGTCGATTTCCCAGAAAATATGGGAAAATATGGGAAGTGGTGGGGAAGACAAAAACCCAGAAAATATAGGAAAATATGGGGAATCTTTTTATTTGTGTGTATTTATTTGTGTGTCCCAGTTTCCCTTCAAAGAGGTCCGCGCGGAGATCCGAGAGTTGTTGCTCGTGCCGTTTTTGCGGGCAATGACTATATCCACATCCAGTGCGTCTTGGAGTTTCGGGCTCTCTTCCCAACGACACGAGGCGCACTGGATACGGGTGAAAATCTGGCCCCCAGAGGCTAGAGCTTGTCCACATCCAGTGCGCCCCAGCCTCGTGGCGCCCCTTCCAAGAAGGTCGAAGTCGCACTGGACACGGATGTAAGTATTGCCCGAAGTTTTCTCTTCTTCCAGCATCGGACATGTACAGTCGGCCCAGATTAGTAGGTCGACCGTGGCAAATCAAGGGTGCCCTTGGGTCCTGTGTCTCGCGACCCATGCTTTCCACATTCCTGTGGCAATGTGGTCCTCGGAAGGTGTCCTCTCGCGTGTTCTGTCCAATCGAGTCCGACTGTATGGTGGTATGCGCATGCTGTCTTCCGCATCCTTGTCGCACCTCCCTATCATGGGGCAACGACGGAGGGTGATAGGCTCCGGGGGGAACGCATCGACCCCCAAGCACACGTTGATCGTCGACAAGGGGTCCTACAGCCCCACCCAACCCAGGAACGTGCGGATTCGCTATTGGGGGGCCGATCGCCGATACATCGGCGATGTATCGCCGATTCCGGGTTGGCCAGTTCCCCCCGCAGTCAGACCGCAGAGTGAGGATGAGCAACTTTCCAAGGCTGTCCGTGCATCCTCGCCCTTTCGGCCCATCCTTAGCGACTTTCGCTGACCCAAAAAAGCCTTGCTCGAAAAACGTTAACATGGCCCTCCAAGGCCCTTTCATCCTTCCCGCGCTGACGCATTTTGAGAAGTTTCCTGATCCTTCAGGACGCCTGCGACCCTGGTGAGGAGAGAGAAGCAGGAGGAGCAGGAGGAGCAGGAGGAGGGAGGAGGAGAAGGATGAGGAGGAGGAGAGGGAGGAAGAGGAGGAGGAGGAGGAGGAGGAGGAGGAGGAAAGGGAGGAGAAGGAGCAGGAGGAGTAGGAAGAGGAGGCGGAGGGAGGAGAGAAGAGGGAGAGTTTTTCATCACACTTGTTTTTGTTCCCCGCTTTACTATGCGGGTTGGCTCCATCGTTGCCCGTCCACTGTCCCCCTCCAGGAGCGCGTGCGCGAGGCCCTGAGCAGCTGCGCCGGCTCTGGGGCCGAGGGCCGGCGCGGCGGCGGAGCCAAGACGTCGCTTTCTGGCCACAGCCGGGATCGGGCGACGGAAGACGCGCCGCCGTCGTCGCCGGCTCGGCTCGAGGATCGAGGCTCGAGGCGCGAGGTAGGATTGGGAGGCCACATGCGGACCCTACCCCACCACCCCACGATTCCTATCGGCACGAACGAAATGGGTGCGGAAAGAATGGGTACAATGCCCAACAGCGGTTCCTGTTCATTTGGAACAGGGGTCGCTGTCGGTGTCGCCGCGGCCTGTGTACATTTGAGACAGAAGGCCGCCTGCCCAACAGCGGCCGCTGTTGGTTTGGGACAACATCTGTTGTTGGGCATTGTGCCCATGTTTTCCGTACCCATCTCGGGCGTCCAGATCCCACGGGGGGGGAGTGGGGTTCACTTCGCGCGGCAGGTGCCGAGCGAAGTGGACCGACCCACCTCCCCCCTGAGGAATCGTGTGACGAACGGACAGCACGCACCCATACCCATAGGGGAGTCGTTGGGAGGAGGACTGGCTATGGGTATGGGCGCGGGCTGTCGGACCCTGGGGAAAGCTCCCGTTCGAGCGGGGACCCCCACCCGACAACACGCACCCATAGCCCTCTCCGATCCCCCTATGGGTATGGGTGTGTGTGTGTGGTGTTGGTTCGTCATCGTGGGGTGGTGGGGCAGGGCGGGAGGGAGGGAGGGAGAGAGGGAGGGAGGGAAGGAGGGAGGAGGAAGGAGGAGGAGGAGGAGGTGGAGGGGGAGGGGAAGGGATGGGGGAGGGGAGGTGGTGGAGGAGGAGGATGGAGGAGGAGGAGGAGGAGGAGAGGAGGAGGGAGGCGGGTGCGGGGCAAGGGCTCGCACGCGTCCTCTTGCGCGGCAGTGCGGCGGCAGGGGCGAGTCGCATTCTCGTCGGGGCGTGTGGCTGCGCGAATGGACCCGCCTACGGGTCCAGGAGGAGAAAAGGAGGAGGAAATCAAGAGGAGGAGGAAGTCGAGAGGGACGAGGAAATCGAGAGGAGGAGGAACTCGAGAGGGAGGAGGAAATCGAGAGGGAGGAGGAATCGAGAGGGAGGAGGAAGTCGAGAGGGACGAGGAAAAATCGAGAGGAGGAGGACAGGAGAGGAGGTCCAGAAGGGGGCAGAGGAGACGAGGGCGGCCGTGGAGAGGAGGCGGGAGCTCGCACTCCGACCACAAGTGGGCCGCGGTCGACGGGGGAACGCGCCGCCGTCGTCGCCGCCTCGGCGCGAGGTCGGACACTGGAACATCTTCGGGGGCCCCCAAGCGGGGCGGTGACCACACCGTGTGGTGAGTCGGTGGGGATTCGGCGTCACCGCACGGTTTTGGGACTCGGATCGTTCTCCGAGGACGTCTCGGGCGACTTGGGGCGTCCGAGCTCTCGCACCCGTGCGTCGACAGACCGTGCGGGGTGAGGTCTTGGGGGATTTCGAGGTCACCGCACGATCTGTCACCGCACCGCTTCGGGACTTCAAACGTATGCATTACCAGTGGCGGGCTGCTCTGTCAAGTCCCAGGGCTTGTGGAGGGTCGGGGACGGCGTCGGGGTGGTGTGGTGTATTTTTTGTTGGTTTCCGTGCCCCAGGGGTAACAACGAAGAATCTATATACCAGGATCCTGACATCGCTCGGACGTGTGCATGTTTTCCTTTCTGCGAGGACCATCGAGGAGCATCCTTGATCATTTGGCGAAAAAACCACGCACGAAACCGAAAGAAACACAGGGAATGGACGTCCGAGCGATGGCGAGGGATCCCGTATGCGCCAGGATCCGCTTCCCTTGGGCAAGTTCCAGTGCAGGGCCGGCAGGGCGTCCTCCACAGACCTCCGCAGTCCGTCGGGTGTCGTCGCCGCGGTGCCCATCGCCGCCGCCACCGCCACCGCCGCCGCCGCCTCCGCCGCCTCCGCCGCCGCCGCCGTCGTCGTCGTCGTCGTCGTCGTCGTCGTCGTCGTCGTCGTCGTGATCGTGGTCGTCGTGATCGTGGTCGTCGTCATCGTCGCCTTCGTTGTGGTTGCCGTCGTCGGCGTCGTCGTCGTGGGTCGTCGGCGTCGTCGTCGTCGGCGTCGTAGTCAGCGTCGTCGCCGCCGCCGTCGACTCCGCCGCCGTCGACGCCGCCGATGCCGCCGCAGCCGCCACCACCATTGTCGGCGTCGGATGTGCCTTTCTGTTTAAGTTGTTGACTTGTTTGCGACCTGTAGAGGCCTCTGGGGCTTCAAGGGGTTTCTTGAGGCCTTCGGAGGAGGAGGATGGGGTGGAGGGGGCGAAAAGGATAAGGAGGCGAAGGTGGCGGCGGATGAGAGAGGAAAAGCGACCCTTGTCTTGTGTTACTTGTCCTCGTCCCTCGTCATCCCTCGAATCCGCGCCCTCTTCTTCTACTCCGTCATGCTGTCCCTCCTCCGCCTCCTCATCGCCCTACTCCTTCTCCTGCCCCCTCCGTGCCCCGGCTTGGGGCTTGCCGTGCACCTCGCGCGCGCCGCTGCATCTCGAGCGCTCTGCACGGCCCGCGCACGGCGAAGATCTCACGCTGCAGCAGAGGGAGGGCAGTTTTGCCTGCACCAGCCTGGGGGAGGAACAATTCCCCTGCCCCCTTCCTTCGGATGCCTATCACTGGCCTGTGGCTCGCGCGCGCTCCAGCGCCGCGCTGTCGGGGCCAGGTTCGCTCCGGCGCGAGGCGGGCCCCCGCACCGCGCGACGTGGTGCTGGCGAGAGGCGCGCGCGGAGGCGCGCCGCCCTCGCAGTGGTGGCGGGTCCTCGGACCCCCCCAAAGACCTCCTCCTCCTCCTCCTCCTCCTCCTCCTCCTCCTCCTCCCCCTCCTCCTCCTCCTCCTCCTCCTCCTCCTCTTCCTGCGTCTCCCCTCCCGCTGCCGGCAGCCAGTCCCACCGCCGTGCCGGCGCAGCACGCTGAGTGGCGACGCGGCGAGCGCCGCCCAGAGGGTGGCACAGTCGGGGCGCTGAAGAAGGAACCCTTTTCGTTGGGGAGGGGCTCCGCGTTCCTTAAGTGTTTCACAGCTTGCCTCAGGCTTTCCTCAGGTTTTCGATCTGAAATCGAAGTTCAACTTATGGAAAAGAGGGGCCTCGTTTCTTATTTAGGGTTCCTTAGGTCATCGCCCCGACTGTACGATGAGTTCGCGTTGTGTCGACTGGCGCCGCCGCTGGCGTTCCACGTTGAACGCCGCCGGCGACCTAGAATCGGTCGATGTTGAACGATCCGGCGTTTCAGAAACGGCCGATCGGCCGATCGTTCAAGATTGAACGATCCCCGCGGTGTCAGGAATCAACGCAGGGGTCGGCACGACACGAACCCGCGGTGGGTAGAGGGGAGACGGCTTCTTAGAGGGATGCTGCTCCCTAGAAGGCGTGGGCCTCGTCTGTGGATGTAGGGCTGGCGCCTTCGCAGCCTCCTTCTAAGACGCATCCCCCCCTCCCCCATGACCTCCTTGTGCGCGCCGCCAACCTGTCCCGCTGCGCGTTCTGACCGTGCTTTCGAGGCGGATCTGGCCGTTGCGGCGAGATCGCCCTGGGGGAGGCCAGCGAGAGGCGGGCAACGTGTTGAGGAGGGTCAGAAGTTGCGGGGCCGCTGTGCAGGCCCCTCCCCCTCGGCCGCTCTTGTCGAGTACACGTGAGAGTGACCCTTCGCTGGACTGACTTTTGGTGCGGGCCCAGTGGGGTCCCCCGATCGCCGAGCGGGATGCGGTGGTAGTGTCTTGCGCAAGCCGCGCACCAAAGGTCACTCGTACCCAGGGTCACTCCTGCGTGTAGCCGATCTTGCATGTCTGCGACCACCTGCGAATCCTACCACTGACCATTGCGGATCCAGTCGACGCTGGGGTATCGGACACCCCCCGCTGGAGTTCACCTGGCTGCATACACCCTTCAAATGATGACCACCCAGCCGGTTTTGTATGACCTGTACTGTCATGCGTGCGGTCTTCCCCAATCGCCACCTATGATCTAGCATACCCCTGATTGGTGCCACCTCCGTGCCCAGCGACGGACTGCTTGTGCATCTGTCTCGCATGCGGTGGCCCCTCGACCCCAGCCGTGCAGGCCCCCGCTCCAGAAAACGAGCAGTGGTTGCCCAGCGCTTGGGAGGGCAAGCGCGGCGCGCAGGCCCCCGCTCCCAACAAACGAGCAGTGCTTGCCTACTCCAGATTTCGTAATAAAGGGCGGGGGGTCTCCTTTCGGGGGGGGGTCTCTTCCAGGCTATCTTGGAGGGCCTGGGGGGTCTGGGGACGATGTTTTGGAGGGTTCTCCCACGGGGGGGGGTCTAAAACTTCTCGTCTGGGAGGGTTGAGACCCCCTCCCTTTTATTACGAAATCTGGAGTAAGCCCTTCGGAGAACAAGCGCGGCGCAGGTGGAGCCCTGGGTGCTCGAGCGCTTCGAGTACTTCCACCGCCAGTTCGCGGGAGGCTTCAAGGAGGCCGCGCGCGCGCCGCGTGGGGCCGGCCGCGCCCGAGGCCTCTCCGGGGCCTCGCGCGTGCCCATCGAGGTCTCGCCACGTCGCCCACGGAGGCCGACACGGTCAGAAAGCCTTTGGGCACTGAGAGGACGCCCCCAGTCCACAGGTGATGTCGCTAGTCGCTAGTGCGGCTCGCAGGTTACCTTCGGCTGTTTTCGGAAGTCCATTCGTGATTCCGCCCGGCCAGGCAGGCAGGTCCATCTGGAAGGCGGTGCCGTGGGCACGTGGAGTGCTCCTGGCAGCTTTCGATACGGTATTTTTTGCTAAAGGCCAAGTATGGGATCGACTCCAGAGTTGATTTGCTCCAGAATTCAGTACCTCGTCCAGTCGACAAGAACACCCAGAATGTTCATAGATCTACGAACTCTCTGCGCACCTCTCGCAGACCCGACCAAACATCTTAAAGTCTAAACGCTTCGCGTATCCCCACCAGCCCGTCCAGAAATGAGCCCCAGGGGAGTGGAGGTGATAAGGGAAGCGGGGGGCATGCAGAAAAACCCAGGGCGGGGTAAGCTGCCATATATTTCAAGAAGGGGAGGATGCAGGAGTCGTCGTCGTCGTCGTCGTCGGAGTAGGAGGAGGAAGAGGAGGAGCAGGAGGAGGAGGAGCAGGAGGAGGAGGGGGAGGAGGAGGAGGAGGAGGAAGACGAGAAGGAGGAGATGGAGGAGGGCGAGGACGTGAAGGACGACAAGGAGGAGAAGGAGGAGGAGGAGAAGGAGGAGGAGGAGGAGAGGGAGGGGGAGGAGGGAGGAGGAAGAAAAAGAGGAGGAGGAGGAGGAGGAGGAGGAGGAGGAGGAGGAGGAGGAGGAGGAGGACAATGGCGAGCTTGGGGGCCTCTTGGGCCGCCTTTTGGGCCTCTTGGCGGTCCTGGGGGCCTCTTGCGTATCTCGGGGAGCCTCTTGGGGCCTCTTGGGGGTCTCTTGGGGCCTCTTGGGGGTCTCTTGGGGGCCTCCTGGGGGCCTCTTGGGGCCATACTGGGGCTATCTTGGGACCTCTTGGGGCCTCCTGGGCGCTTCTTGGGGCCATCTTGGAGGAGATCTATCAAAGAAAGGGGTGGGTGGGAATTAGCAGCGCCCCCCCCCAGGAGGCCAAAATGGGGCCAAAACCTTAGTAAAATCAATGAGTTTGGCTTCCTCGCCGAGGCCATCTTGCCCCCCCCGTCCAGGTCCAGGGGAGGGGGTAGGGGGAGGGTAAACCCTTCCCCGAGGGGGAAGAGGGAGGGGTGGAAGAGGAAACTCCCTAAACCACCTACGCCCAGAGGGCTGGTGGGATTCTGGGCTCCATCGATGGTGCACTTTGGCCCCTGCTCGAACAAAGGCACCTCTGCCCGCCCCCGACACCGGCGCTCAGCGTGTCGCCTCCGCCGCAACCAGCGCCGCGGCGCTGGCCCGCCGCCCCGGCCCGCGTGCCGGCCGGCCGCTCGCCCGAGGCCTCCGCGACGGGGGCCCTCCGAGGGCCTCGCGCACAGCGCGCGGCCAGCGGCGGCCGGCCGCGCCGCGCCCGCTGTCGGGGGCCCTGCACGCCGGGCTCGCACGGTGCCCTCGAGGCCTCGTCAGCGTCGGCGTCGTCGTCGTCATCCATCCCATGATGTGCCTGCTTTCCACCACCGCCACCATAAGTTGAAGGGGGGAAGGAGGTGGAGGGGAGGAGGAGGACGAAGAGGAGGAGGAGGAGGAGGAGGAGGAGGAGGAGGAGGAGGAGGAGGGGAAGGAGGAGGAGGAGAGGAGGAGGAGGAGGACCCCTGCCCCTCCAACTTATGGTGGTGGTGGTGTTGGAAAACAGGCCCATCATCCCACGTGCGACTTGCCGGGACAAATCGTTGATGATCCCCGCAGGACCCCGAACTTTCTTATCCCCTTGGGTGTTATTCTCAGGGGCAGTTGGTGACCTCCAGGACTCCCGAGGTCAGAGGAGGAAAACGTGCCCATGCCGCTACGCTTCCGTCGTCTTCCCCTTTGTGGGCCTCCTGGGAGGCCCTCGCCGCCACCGCTGGAATGGCCTCGAAGTTCTGGTCAGAAGGCACCCCAGGAGAGGGACGTGGCGTAGCGGTATCAGTACCTCTGGGTTTCCCCCAAATGGGGTCCGAGTAGTCGGAGGTTCGCGCCGCATTGCCGATGCATCGGCGATGCGGGTCGATGTACATCGCCGACGTCCCCGATCCCGTACCGATGCATCCCCGATGCATCGGCGATGCGGCACAATCCTCCGACCCCATGTGCTCGGACCCCATGTTTGAAGCCTCCGTGCCCGCAGGTGAGCTCGAACCCCGAGCTATAACCAGCCGCTCGGAACAGGAAGGGAGCTCGGGGATGCACCCCTGGGGCGCCATCCGGACTCACCCCTCTCGGGGGAAGACGCCCCCCCCGTCGTGTATTCCGGAGTGTGGCCTCAAACCTTTGGTAACTGCGCTACGCAGAGGAAGACCTGGAAAGGAGAAGGAGGAGGAGGAGGATGGGCGAGAGGGAGGAGGAGAACGAGGAGGAGAATGAGGAGGAGGAGGAGGAGGAGGAGGAGGAAGAGGAGGAGGAGGAGGAGGAGAACGAGGAGGAGGAGGAGGAGGAGGAGGAAATGCTCGAGGAGCATTCGCAGCCCCACAGCGCTGGGACCTGGCGTCGCCAAGGCCCTCGACACGGCCAGGAGCTTGTACTTTGCGCGCCGCCCCGCGCGCCGCCCCGCCGCCGCCCCACCGGGCCCACGACGCGCCCCGGCGCGGCGCGCCGGCCACGTCCCGGTCCGCGCGTGGGCCAGCCGCGCGCTCGAGGCCTCCGAGGGGGGGCCTTCGGAGGGCCTCGCGCACGGGGCGCGCCAGCGCCCTCGTCGGCATACACATATATATATATATATATATGTATATATATACGCACCGCATATACATATACATATAACTACACATGTATATGTATATGTATGTATGTTACTTGTCCAGATGTAAACATACATGTATATACACTCGTATGCATATTTCCATGTCCATAGCCAGGGCACATACCTATATTTATTTACACAGAGATATACGTACTACAGCTGAGTATATATATATATGTGTATATACAGACGTATGTATGGATGTATGTATGTATGTATGTATGTATGCATGCATACATGTATGCATGTATGTATGTATGCATGCATGTATGTATGTATGCATGCATGCATGCATGTATGTATGTATGTATGTATGTATGTATGCAAATATGTCTATTTACGCACGTGTATGTCTACATACATGTATCAGGGTGCAGCTCCTCCGAGAGTGCATTTTAGGCCTCTGAGCTGGCCCATCCCCTGAGATCCTGGTGCGGCACTTGTTTCCCAACGGGCGTTTTCGCCCGGTGTCGGGGCGCGGGACCCTCGCAGGCCGATCTGGCTCGCAAGCTGGCGCGCGGACAATGACGCAGAGAGATGGGGTCCGGGGTCCCAGTGGTGATTTTTCGTGACGCTGCAAGTTTTTGCGTCGTCAGTTCGGGGGGTCCGTGGCCGAAAACTGGCCTAGTGTATAGACCCGCTGAATCCCGGTCTATGATCCTGCTTGGTCCAGGAATAGCGGCGTTTGGACCTAGCTAAATCGCATGTGCTCGTTTTTCCGTTTCCGAAAACTGGCCTAGCCTGGCACAGATCCGCTGAATCTTGGTCTATCTCATCCTGGGTTGATCCGGCTTGATCCTGGAATGGCGGCGTTTGGACCTGGCTGAATCGCCCGTGCTCGCTCTTACGGAGTCACCTCCCAGACCGCCGCGCAGCACAGACCGCCAGGAGAGCTGGCGGCGGAATTCCCGAAACTATGGAGCAGCGCCAGCCCCGCTTTGGGCTCCTGAGCTCGCAGGATCCCGCCCGCTGCCGCCGTCATGATAGAGAACTCACACTCGGCCAAGGCGTTCTCCTCCTCCTCCTCCTCCTCCTCCTTCTCCTCCTCCTCCTCCTCCTCCCCCTCCTCCTCCTCCGCCTCCTTTTCCTCCTCCTCCTCCTCCTCCTCCTCCTCCTTCTCCTCCCCGCTGGGGCCGCAGCGTTTGCGGTCCTGCGCCTGCAAGCGATGCCGCCAGAGCGCCCTCTCGAGGACGCGGCCTGGCCCCGGGCCGTGTGCACTGACGGATGTTTTGCCCAGTGGTTCTGTCCACTTTCGTCAGCGGCCCGGGGCTGCGCTTCAGATCCTCCAGAGCGTCGTCGGGGACTTCCTTCTGCTCATCCTCGTCCTCCTGCTGCTTGCATTTTTGAGGGGCGACTGCCCCAAATTACCAGCCTGAAGCATCTCGATGCCGACCTCAATCCCAGGGATTCCCTCAGTTTTCGAGGGCGCATCCCTGAGATTGTCGGCTTGCCAATATTGGGGATAGGGATACTTTCGCGGCTGGTTACCGAAGACAGCGCACATCCTTCTCCAGGATAGCGCAGCTGTCCCCCACCACGGCCAGCCCTGCAGGAGGAGGAGGGGGAGGGTTGCTCGGAACCGGGTGGTGCCGAAGGTGGCCCTGGCCCAAGGTGGCCCCGGCTGTTCCTGGTGGGCCCAGGCGGCCTCCAGGTGGCCCCCAGGGCTTGACAGTGGCGCGAGGAGCGGGGGACGGGCGGGGCCAGGACGAGGAGAAGTCCGCCCCGGAGCGTGCGGGGACGCTCTCAGAGCGTTCCGGAACGCTCCGGGAGGGGCGCGGAGGTACAGGGGCACCGTGGCGGTGCGTGCGCGACCGGGGCGAGGGAGGCGGTGCTCTCCCAGGGGTCGGGTCGATGGCGGCGCGGAGGACGCCGCGCGGAGCGAAGTGCAACGGTCCTGGTGGAGGAGGACGACGACGAATAATGACAATACTAACAATACGACTAGTAATACGAATGATGATAATAATACTTATCATACTAGTAGTAGCAATAACAGTCATAATACTAATAATAATACGAATAATAATACGGATGATGATAATGATGATGATAATGATAGCCATAGTGATAATGACATTGATAATGATAATAATACTGATAATGGTACTGATAGCTATAACCATAAAAAAAGGAAAACGAAGACGAAAACGAAGACGAAAACGAAAACGAAGACGAGGATGAGGAGGAGGAGGAGGATAAGAAGCACGAGGAAAAGGAGAAAGAGGAAGGCGGGGGATATGTGACGCAGGAGGAGGAGGAGAGGGAGGGAGAGGAGGAGGAGGGGAGAGGGAGATGAGTCGCACGAGGAGGAGACGCACGAGTAGGACGACCGCCTCCACATGACGAAGACGTCCTCCAGACGGCGGCCGTGACGGAAGCGGCGGCGACGATCACGGCGGCGGCGCCGACGACGGCGGCAACGGAGGCCCCCTTCCGATCATCGTTCGGGCAAGATTTCTATGTCCATATCCACTGCGTCTTGGACTATCTCTTTCTTGGAAGGGGCGCCTCGGGTTTCCGGGGAAGGGAGCCTAAAGCTCCAAGTTGCAGCGAACACGGACACAAGTCCTGCCCCCACGCCGACCCCCGACCCCAACGAGCCCCCGAGCCCCGTCTGAAGGGCGGGGGCGGGGCGACACCCCGCCCTCTCTGCGGCCGCACGCCCTCTTGGCGGCCCCGCCCCCCCGCGCGGCGATGGGCGCGGGCCGCCCGGCGTGCTGGCGCGGCGGGCGCCGCAGGCGGGCCGTCGCCGCGGGTGCCCTGGCGCTGGCGCGGCTCTCCTGGCGGCCTTGCGGCGCCCGCCCGCCCATCGGGGGCCTGCGGCCCGCGGTCGGAGGCTGGAAAGGTACCCACAGCGCTGCCCTGCGTCTCGTTTTTCTTGTCCCCCCTTCGTGGGCCTCCTGGGAGGCCCGCGTCGCCGCCGCGGGCATTCGCCTCGAAGTTCTGGCCAGGGCGCACCCCCGGGAGAGGTCCGGGGGTGCCGGTGTCGGTGCCTTTTGGTGTCCCCACACGGGGGCCTTGGGGAACACGGGCAGCTCCGCCTCTTCCTCCTGCGTTTCATGGGCAGGCCGCCGGAGCGAAGGCTCGAAGCGTCAGCCTCCTGCTTCTTGTCCTCCTTCTCCTCCTCCTCCTTCTCCTTCTCCTCCTCCTCCTCCTCCTCCTCCCCCATCTCCTCCTCCCCCATCTCCTCCTCCCCCATCTCCTCCTCCCCCATCTCCTCCTCCTCCTCCTCCTCCTCCTCCTCCTCTCCTCTCCTCCTCCTCCTCCTCCTCCTCCTCCTTTTCCTTCTCCTTCTCCTTCTCCTCCTCCTCCTCCTCCTCCTTCTCCTCCTCCTCCTCTTCCCTCCTCCTCCTCCTCCCCCTCCCCCTCCCCCTCCTCTTTCCTCCTCCTCCCTCTTCTCCTCCTCATCCCCCCCCCTCCCTCTCCTCCATCCTTTCGTCTTATGAATCATGACTAGCCCCTCCCTGTCACCCGAGGTGTGTCAGTAGGGCGGGCTGGGCGTTTCGTTTGACATTTCCTCACTACTTGCGACCCCGAATTTTGAAATGTGCAGTAGTTTCAAGGATAGAGAGCGGGTGGTTATCAAAAGGTGATTCTCGCTTTAGCGCCGTGTACATTCGTCTTAACAGCTTGCAGAAGTTTCAAGGATGGAGAGCGGGTGGTTTTCAAAGTAAGGCTCTCGCCCCTCCGTTGCTCACGTTCGTTTGAACAGCGTGCGGGAGTTTCATGGATGGAGGCCGGCTGGTTGTAAGAGTGTGGCTCTCGCCGTGATGCCTCGCCCCTTCGTTTGGACAGCCTGGCACACTTTCATAAATGGAGAGCGGGTGGTTTTCAAACTGTGGGTATCGCCCTGGCACGGCGCACGCTCGTGTTGTCAGTTTGTGGTAGCTTCAAGGATGGATCGGAGTTTGATAGACCTCCTACCCTGACACGTCGATGCGTAAATCGATAAATTTGCCGTTTTCGGTTCGCGAGATGGCGTCACAGCCGTCATTCTTGCGGGTCCAGGCCCGTCGGTTTCACTCCCAGGCCGTTTTCATTAAAGTTGTCATTAAAGGGAGGCTTGCTAAAGGGAGGTTTGCCCATCGCCGAATGGAGAGTGGTTCCTTTTCTGAATGTGGTTCTCGCTTCAACGCCGCGCATTTTCGTCTCAACAGTAACGCTGATTCGCGGCATTGAAGTTCTAGGAACGGTGCTCTTGCACGATTTAGGGTTGTGAGGACGCAACAGTCATTCTGATTTGCAGCGTTGAAGTCCCAAGGACTGCGTTCTTGCACGATTGGAAATTCTCAAAGGTCTTAACGAGGCGCTCCCCGCAATGACATCAATTTCTCGTATCGGACATATGAGAAGGAAACTTGGAGGGAGGGTACAGTGCCGGTTTTAATACATGATCCGCGTGCGGATCATGTCTAAAAAATGATTTAGCATTAAAAACAGCAATGAGTTCATGCATGAATTTATTCATACATTAGTCATGTATAAACATTCATATGTTTCAAACGGGGAATCATGTATTCAAAACTGCCCTGTACGTTTCGGGTTTGCAGTGGCCATCATTCTCATCTCCCTCGTCGTTCGCATCCTGCTCCCGTTGGCGGCAGCAGGCCCCCGTTGCAGAGTGATACATACAGTGCCGTTGTTTTTTATACACGCTCCGCGTGCAGGAATTTAGTACTAGAAACAACGATGAGTTCATGCATTGATTTATTCATAATTTAGCAAAGTATTTAAAGTCTTTTTTAATATATATATATACCTCTATCCTGTGAAAAACTGCCCTGTAGAGTTTCGAGGTTGGTTCGCCCGTGCGTTGGAGCGCGGGCACCGGCATCCAAAGTCGCCACGGCGGGTCCTGTACGCGCGGCGCGGGCGCCGCACTTTCAAGCCAAGGTCTTAAGGCAGCATCGCACCTATTCCCCTTCACCCCTGCAGCCTGAGCCTGGCAGGCCTAGGAATTGCAAATTCGTGGGCACATCTGCATACAGATGCATACGTATATCTTCCTACGCGAAAATGCATCCACATGTTTCCAAAGCGCTCTGGAACGGCTGCGGCGCCCGATGCAGAAATTCCCGGCCCGCTGGCTCTCGGACGCCCGGAGTTGCCCATGTTTGGCGCTGTCCTAGGTTTGCCTTCGAGTCAGTTGCGGTGGGGGCGTTGGTTAGGTTAAGGAGTGCGCCCAGGAGGCTTCAGACCCTGGAAGGTTCCTTCTCAACTGAGGGCGGCGGTGATATCCGTGGCTATGCCGACCTTGGCTTCCTTGCTCAATGGTTCCTTGACCAATACCCTCACTGTACTGGGGGGCAGGAGGACGAGGGTCGACGAGGGCAGGCTTTTGAAGGTTTTCGCGTGCGCGGTTCTGGGAGGACCCCTTTCCACTCCGCCCCTTACCCTTTCCTCCATCCGCACGGCTCACCCCGACTTCCACCATCCCACACCTCCTCGCGCATCCCTGCCGTTCCCTCCAACCCGTTGCCTCTCCATCTGCCTCCTTTCCCAACCTCCTCCCTTCGCACAGCAAAAATGAGGAGGACGAGGGAAGAAAGACAATAGGAGCATGGGAGAGGAGGAGGAGGAGGAGGAGGAGGAGGAGGAGGAGGAGGAGGAGGAGGAGGAGAAGGTTGTGTACAGTGTAGCAGGGAAGAGGAGAGGGAAGAGCAGGAGGAGGAGGACGAGGAGGAGGAGGAGGAGGAGGAACGAGGTATTGCACGGGAGAGATTACTGAAACGGGAGGACCCGAAAGGGGAGACGAGCAGAGTGCCGGGGGGGATACAGGGGAGCGCCCGCAGCTGCGAGGAGCCACCGGGGGGGAGCGTGGGCCGGGGAGCGGGATCCTGGAGGGACGCCGCGGGGACGAGGTGGCGACGGGCAGGGCGGGGGCAGCGACGCACCGAGCGAGAGGGGCGGGGGCGTGGCTCGGCCCGACGCCGCAGCGCGCTCCGCCGCGCACGCCCGCCGCGCACGCCCCCGGCCCAGTGGGGCCCGCGGGCTCCTCTGCGGGGGCGCGGCGCAGCCGCGCGGCGCGCACGCGGACCGGGCTGCCGCGCTCGCTGCAGGAGGGGGCGCGCCCCCGCCGCGGCGCCCGAGGCCCTCGGAGGGGGGGTCGGCCTCGGCGCCGCCCGTCCTCCTCCTCCTCCTCCTCCTCCTCCTCCTCCTCCTCCTCCTCCTCCCCTCCTCCTCCCTCCTCCTCCTCCTCCTCCTCCTCCTCCTCCTCTCCTCTTCCTCCCCCTCCTCCTCCTCCTCCTCCTCCTCCTCCTCCTCCTCCTCCTCCTCCTCCTCCTCTTCCTCCCTCTCTTCCTCCTCCTCCTCCTCCGCGGCGAGCCCTGACCCCTGGAGAGCGCATGGTCACGTGGCAAGAACTTGCGCTTGGCGGGGGCAGGCAGTGGCCCCCCTGTCAGGGCGGTCGCGTGCAGGATTCGTTTCTTTCCCATGGCCGCCTGGTGGTGGTGTACATAGTGGGGCCCCGCACCGTGGCTCTGGAGAGCAGGGCATAAGGGCGTTTTGCTAGGCCTCGTCGATGGGGTCGGAGTAGACGGGGTCGGAGGATCGCGCCGCATCGCCGATTCATCGCCGATGCGGCTCGATGTGCAGCCCGATGTGCTTCACGTCGACGTCGCCGACGCATCGTCGGTGCATCGCTGGTGCTTCGCCGATGCATCGCCGATGCGTCGCAGGTGTACCGGCGATGCGGCACGATCCTCCGACCCCATCTATACTCCGACCCCATCCAGCAGGCCTCTAGTTTTCGCTCGCTTTCGGGCCCCAGGGCTGTTTTCCCTCGCCGTCGGGTCCCGGGGCCAGCACAGACCGATCCGGCTCGAGCAACGCCGCAGAAGGATGGTGCTTATAGGGCCTATAGGGTTCCGGTTGGCACTTTTGAACGATGTTGCAATCTGTCCTGACGTGGCGGCGTTTCGGGAAAATCGTTGCACCGGATCGCAACGGCCGCTCGGCACTGGAGGCTGGCTGGCGGCGTGTGGCGTGTCGGGGCGGCTGGCCGCGCTGGTGGTGGCTGGCGCGGCCCGGCCTGCCCGGCCGGCCCGGCCGATGCCTCCGCGCGGTGGTTCTCCCAAGCAGTGGCGAGCCGCAGGCGATTTTTCTCCTCAGACCCCCGACTTTTCTTCAAAGAATGAAGCCGCTCATAAAAGGAGGGGGGCCCTGGGATACACCCCAGAAAGGGGGCTATTCGAGCGCACCCCCAATCGAGGACGGACGCCCCCTCTCGTATGTCGCAGGGTTGGGCCGTACATGGTTGGTCCGTTCGAAAGCCCCGCGAAGCCTGGGCCAGGGGTCGACATATCATCTGTTAGCGAAGCGTCCCAAATTGCTTAGAGGCCCCCGAAAGAATGTTGTGGTTTGCGCTAAACGTTCTTAAAGAATTTATGGCTGAGACCGTTTTTTTGTTTGATCCATGGGCGTTATGTTCTTAGAACATCGTTGTTGGGGGGAACAGGTTCTTCTTTTACGGACTTGTCATGGTAGGCCTACAGGAATGCTGAGACGGTTGGCCCCCTTTTCTCTCTCGCCTTCCTCGCGGGTCCGATTATTAGTCTTCTAATTTGTTTCCCCGGGGCATTGCATGCCAGAGTTTTCTCGTCCGATGAGATCAGTAGCTACTGATATCGCTGCAAATTCTAGACGCTTCGCGTAACCCCACCAGCCATTCCCGCCTCCTGTTTGTTCCTCCCCCCGCTGTCCTCTCGTCGGCTCCCTTCCTTCCCCTTGGCGCAATTAGCTCGTAGCTTGCTTGCTGCGACCTTTGACGGCGCCCGGTTTCCTCTGGTGCACTCGCGATCAAAAGCGTAACCCCACCAACCCATCCAGAAACGATGCCCAGAGGATTTGCCTCGATCAGGGAAGTGGGCAGCACACAGAGGAAGGGTCCCCCAGTGGAGGCCTCTTGAAGCGTCTTGGGGGCCTCGTGGCGGTCCTGGACGCCTCTTAGAGCGTCTTGGGTGCCTCGCAGAGCTTCTTGGGGCCTCGTGGGGGTCTCTTGGGAGCCTCTTGGAGGCCTCTTGGGCGCCTGTTGGGGCCTCCTGGGTGCCTCTTAGGGCCCTCTTGAAGCGCTCGTGGGAGCCTCGGGAGCGTTCTTGGAGCCCTCTTGGGCCATCTTGGAGCCATCTTGAGGCCTCGGATGGCCATCGGAAGCGAAAAGGAGAGAAAGCCAGAAACATTGATTGTCGCAAGGTTCTGGAAGGATTTTGGCCTCTTCGTGGCCTCCTTCCTGGCCACTTGGAGCCGTCTTGAAGCGGTCTAGGGGCCTCTTGTAGCATCGTGGGAGCCGATTCGAGGCATCTTAGCATATTGGAGTATCTTGAGCCATCTTGGAGGTCATCTTGGGCTCTCCCAGGTGCTCTTGGAGTCAGCTTTATAAGTGCCCCCCCCCCCCCCGGAGGCCAACATGTGGCAAAAACCTTAGTACAATCAATGATTGTTGCATTATCGCCGAGGCCTCCTGGAGCGTGTTGGGTGCCTCTGGGGGGCCTTTGGGGCCTCTTGGGGGTCTATTGGGAGCCTCTTGGGGACATTCTGGGGGCCTCTTGAGGGCCTCTTGGGGCCTCCTGGCCACCTCTTGGGGCCAGGAGCCTTGGGAGCGTTCGTGGGGCCATCTCGGAGGAGATCGATCAAAGAAGGGGGGGGCCCTTAGTTGCGCCGCCCCCCCAAGAGGCCAAAATGAGGCCAAAACCTAACTAAAACCAGTGATTTGGGCTTCCTTGCCGATGCCGTTTTGGAGGCCCTGACCGCTCGCGGGGCGCCCCGTCCAGGTGCAGGGGAGGGGGCAGGGGGAGGGGTCCAGACGCCCTCCCCGCCCGCAAGCCGTCTCGCTCACTCCCACCCGCCCTCCCAACACATACGCAGCACCCGAGCCTGGCCCGAGCCGCAGCATATTCAGCAGTCGTCTTTGGATGGGCAGCTCAGGGGGGCGAATCCGCCGCCGCCGCCGCCTCCACCGCCGCCGCTGCCGCCCGCCGCCGCCGCCGCCGCGCCGCCGCCGCCGCCGCCGCTGTCCGCCGCCCGCCGCGCCGCCCGCCGCTACCGTCCGCCGCCGCCGCCGCCGCCGCCTCGTCGCCCCCGCTGCCGCCGCCGCCGCCACCGCCGCCGCCGCCGCCGCCGCCGCCCCCGCCGCCGCCACCGCCACCGCCGCCGCCACCGCGGCAGCCGCCGCAGCCGCTGCCCCAGCTGCCGCAGCCGCCGCCGCCGCCGCCAAGTGTACTCCGTTTTGTTTTTGTTGACAGGGATGGTGGGGGGAGGCCGCATCGGGTTCGCCGCGCCTGCTCCGAATTTGGAGGCAGAGTGTGCTTTGCATTGTTTTTTTGCCAGGGATGGTTTCGTGACCGATGTGTGTCAACGTCGTTCGCAACCGATCGCTCCGATCGGTCGCCACCGACCGCGAGTGAAACTATTCTAGTTTCCAGTGATCTACGTCGGTTGTTTTGCCCCCTTCTCGTCCTCTTCCAACTATCCTTATTCGAGCCCTCTCCGTCTTCCCCCGTGAGCAGACGCGAATGAGAGAATCGCCGTCAGACCCCGTGAAGTTCGCGCGGATCCGCGTTTGTTTCGGTGGATCCGATTTCCGTGCGGATCCGATTTCCGTCCGCGCGGATCCGATTTCGGTTTTGTTGCATCCGTGTTCGGTCTTTTCTTTCTTTCTTTTGTTTGTTACGACGGACCCGATTTTCACCCCGCTTTGAATTGATAGTATGAAGTTGAAACAGGCAACCAGAAGAAATCGGATCCGCGGATCCCGGAACCCGCCCGTGAGAAGATTATATGGGGGAAGGGGTTCGGTCATTAGCTTCCAACTCATCGTCGCCATTTGCACCTGAAGAGGAACAGTGTTCGTCCTGCGTAAGTATGGTGAGCCTCAGGACATCCTCCCACTCTGAAACCGAGCCAGTCGACGGGGATCACATCCGAAAGGTTCCATCCCACCGCCCATGAAAGGACATCCAATTTGTTTACCTTGCCACGTGGGCGTTTTGTCGCCGACGCTGCAGACTCTGCGGCGGGACTGGGACGCAGCGCACATCGCGCGCGAATTGTCAAACTGCCGTTCTTACGCCAGCACCGCTTAGTGGGGGCGTCGCGTATCTTTCGCTCGACGAGCCGTCGGAAGTGAGAGTGGGGCCGCGCGCGAGCGGGCGGAATGTCGCGCTCGCCCGATCGCCACACAGATGTCGCCTGAAGATGGTGTTCCCGCTCAGAGCCCGGCGCAGACTTCTCGCTCGTCAGATCTTCGGGTTTGGAAGCGGGGCCGCGCTCTAGCGAGCGACACGTTGTTCTCGCCCAAGCGCTGCGCAGGTTTCATCTGAAAGTTGTGGAGGCCAAGGCGCAGATGAGCTTCGGGCATCCCCATGGTGAAACGCGTATTGGTCGGCCGCGCGGCAAAGATTGTCACGAGCAGTTTTTGGTGTCTCTTTGTTTCTGTTCCGCTTGTCATTGCATGGCCAAGGTTCTCTACACGAGTTTGCCTACAGTCGGGGCCTTGAAGAAGGAACGCTTTTCGTTGGGGAGGGGCTCGATGCTCCTTGACTGTTGTACAGTTTGCCTCGGGTTTCCCTTAGGTTTTTGCATGGTAGATCGAAGTTCAACTCATGGAAAAGAGGGGCCTTGTTCCTTAGTTTGGGCTCCTTAGGTCAACGCCTCGACTGTATTGCAGGTCGGCTTGTGTGGCGTTCCGGGTCTGCGCCTGGCGGCTGCCGGACACGCCCCCGGCGACGAGAACCTCCATCTCGAGCGGCACAGGGCGGCTTCTTCGCGCGCCTGCAGCGCACCCGCCTTCTCACGGGCCACGGCATGCTGCGCGAGCTTGCCCGTCGCAGGTCCGTTGGCGAGGCCTTCCTGGTTCGCCTGGCGACCTCACCCATCGGTCATTGACAGTAGGCATTTCTGGATTCCCAGATTCCAATCTACTTTGAGCGCCTTCCTACTTCAAGAATCGAGTGGTGTTCCCTCTTCCCTCCTCTTCAGGAGGCGGGCGGAAACCCAATCTATGTCCAACGCCTTCCTACTTCATGTTTCTACCTACTTCTTCCGACCGATGGGTACGATTCGCCCTGCAGCTGCCGCGTCGCTGCTGGTGCAATTGCAATCCGAGGCCCGGAGAGGCCCGCGCCCTTCTTCGATTGAGCCCTGCGTGTTCTCCTGTCGCACTTGTTTTCGCACAGTTTGCCGACGCGCCGTCCAGGCGCGGCTTCTTTCATGCGTTCGTTTCTGGGTTGCACCTCTTCCACATGATCTCCCCGGAGGGCTCCGAAGGAGGCCTCCCTCGAGATCCCCCCAAAAGGTCTCCAGAGGACCGCGGCGGAGGGCCCCAGAGGCCCCGGGAGGCCTCTGGAGGCCCAAGAGAGGGCCAGATAGACGCGCAAACATCTCAATCCTCGATCCTCGTCCCTCTCTTTCGGTAGCAACTGATGAGAGCCTTGCGTGTCCTTGCGACTCCGCCTTTAGACTGCATTCGCGCGCGCTGGCGTCTGATAGTCGATGGCGAAGCGTCGATCCGCGTCGGGCCGCGTCGATCCGCAGGAAGCAGCGCCAGATGGCATCGGAGGTCCCCGTGAGCTGTCACCGGCAGTTCAGGGCCCCTCTGCCCCCAATCCTCCGAATAGGGGATCGACTACAGAATTGATTTACCCAAGAGTTGATTTTCCCGTCGCACGCATGAGGAACATACATCAAAGAGTCCGGTAGACCTACGGGGCAAAGCATTGTGGGCTCATGTGTTCCGCGCAGCTTCGACGGGGCCTCAAGTTTGGGGCAAGTCGATGCTGCAGTCGAGCCCCTGCCCGAATCCTACCTCGCAGCCCCGGAGAGCAGCCAGGGGACCCCCACGGCCTCCCCGCCCCGAGCCCGAGGCCCCCGCCGGCGCCCGCGGGCCGGCGCGGCCGCGGGCGGCCGCGCCGGAGCGCCGCGGGAGCCCCGCCGCGGGCGTCCGCGCTTTTCCCGCCGCGTCTGGGGTCTGGCCGGGCCAGCACGCCGCGGGCTCCCTGCGGCCCTGTCGTGCTAAAACAGGGCTGGGATGGGGATAAAAACACGCTCTGGAGCGGCCGCGGCGCCCCATACATCCTCCAAAGCCGCCGATTCTCAGAGATTTCGAGGTATCCCGATCCGAGTTTGTCCCGATCTGCGCGTCGTTTTACGTGCTGCTCCTCCGTGGCCCTCCCGGGCCCCCCCTCGCTGCCCGTCGGCGGCGGCGGCGGGTGGCGATATCGCGGCTCCGAAGGCGGCGCCTGCCTGGGAGCGCTTCACCCCGATGCCTTAGGTGTGCACTCGCGCAGGCGGGATCGAGGCACGCATATATGGTCCAGGGCTTGGCCCCCCCCCCCCCCTGCTGATGCCATTGGCCCCCCCCCCCCCCGCGCGATGGTCCCCCCCGCCCCCCCCTGTGGGCGTGGCGTGGTGCTGCGCTGCGGTGCCCCCCTCCCCCCCCTGTGGATGTGGTGAGGTGCTGTGGTGGTTCAGAGGTGGGCGTGGCGTGGTGCTGCGCTGCGGTGCCCCCCCCCCTGTGGATGTGGTGCGGTGCTGTGGTGGTTCAGAGGTCGTCGTCGTCCTCGTCGTCGTCGTCGTCCTCGTCGTCCTCGTCGTCCTCGTCGTCCTCGTTGTCGTCGTCGTCGTCGTCATCGTCGTCGTCGCCGTCGTCATCGTCGTCATCGTCGTCGTCGCCGCCGCCGCCGGCGTCGTCGCCGCCGCAGCCGTCGTCGTCGTCGTCGTGGTCGTCGTCATCGTCGTCGTCGTCGTCGTAGTCGTCGCCGTCGCCGTCGTCGCCGTCGTCGTCGTCGTCGTCGTCGTCGCGTCGTCGCCGTCGTCGTCGTCGTCGTCGTCGTCGTCGTCGTCGACCATGGGACCATGCCATCTGGGGGGGGGGGGCCGAGGAATCCTGGGACCATACCATCTGGGGGGGAGGGGGGGGGGCCCGTGGGCCCGGAGCCCGGGATCATATATGCTGGTTTGATTTTCCTCCGCGCCTCGCTCCGGCGCTGGGTCGGCTGCCGGATGGTGGCGACGATGCCCGTGCCCCCCCCCCTCTCTCCACCCGCCCTCTGGCGGAGGCGGTGATGAGCAGCGACGGTGGCGGCGGCGGTCCAGGGTCACCCTCCACGCAGGGTCGCGGAGGCAGCCGGGGTCCGCGGTCTGGGCCAGATGGCCGTCTTTCTGCAAGCCTTCCATCCTTTCCCTCCCCTAGCTCCTCCTCCTCCTACTCCTCCTCCTCCTCGCCGTCGCCGTCGCCGCCTCCTCTTTCTCATCCGCCCATCCCGCCCCAGAGTCATCCTGAGGATCCTGCCACTCCTCCTTCCGCTCTGTTCCCTCCTCCTCATCCGCTCCGCCCCCCTCTGCGTTCGCCCCCCTTGCCCCCCCTCGTTCTTACCCTTCTCTGGCTGCTCCCTCGTCCAAGTGCTCTTCGGGCCAGCGCAAGGAGCTGGTACGATCGTTAGGAATATGTTACCCGATGTGCTTGTTAGGATTATTCTGGGTTGTCGATGGGAGACCACGGAGGAAGACGAGAGATCGCAATTACAGGTGATTTCTCATAGCACTGTCAAGTCTGACGTGCCATGGGCTGCAGGATGCGCAGAACGTGCACCGGGTGGCGCTGACACGGATCCAGCCTGTTACAGCTCTGATCGCGAGCCGCATTGTACGTGTTACGTGTGCAAGCAGGTGCGCCATTGATGCGGTTTGCACTCCATGCTTCCAAGCGGAAGCCTTCATGCAAGTCGTCTCTGCATTTGTGTATGATAGGCTGTGTATGATTGGCGTGTGATGCCGTGCGCTCCGAGCGTTTGTGTTTGCATCCGGCCACGGCCATGCCAGGAGCTGCAGACAACAACCGTGCGAGGATGCCGCTTGCTTTCTTCCTTCCGCGGCTGCTGTGCCTCTGCATCTTCGTCTGCACCCGTCTATCAGGAACGATCCCCCGAGCCTGCTCCGGAGTTGCCAGCTACTGTCAAGAGGAAAAGAAACACAGGCACAATTAATCCTCGAGTTCCCAGAAAATATAAGAACATATGGGACGTGAGCGGGAAGACAGAAACCCAGAATATATAAGAAGATATGGGGGGAGATGATGTTATTTGTGTGTGTGTGTGTGTGTGTGTGTGTTTCGTATCCTTGGGCCCCTTCACTGGTTTCGCTTGTCTGCCCAGTATTGCCTGCCCTAAAACTGGGCTAGGATCGGGATAAATCGCTCCAGAGCGTTCCGGAGCGCTCTCAGAGCGCTCCCGAGCGCTCTGGAGCGGCCGCGGCGCCCAATACATCCTCCGAACCCGCCGATTCTCAGAGATTTCGAGGTATCCCGATCTGATTTTGTCCCGATCTTCGCGTCGTTTCAAGTGTTGCTCCGACCCCGTCCAGGCCGCTCTCTGCCCAGGCCAGGTGCCGGGTGCCGGGCGCGGGGCCCCCTGCCGCCCCTGCCGAGAGCACGGCGGAGAGAGGGGTGGGCGGAGGCTGCAGGCCTCCCGGGGGTGGGGGTCCGAGTGGGGCTCCGCACTGCAGGTGCAGCGCCGCGGGAGCCCCGCCGCGGGCCTGCGCTTTTCCCGCCGCGTTTGGGGTCGAGCCGGGCCAGCACGCCGCGGGATCCCCGCGGCCCTGTGGTGCTGCTCCTCCGTGGCCCTCCCGGGCCCCCCTTGCTGCCCTAAAACGACGCGAAGATCGGGACAAAATCGGATCGGGACAACTCGAAATCTCTGAGAATCGGCGGGTTTGGAGGATGTATTGGGCGCTCGGGAACCGCTCCAGAGCGCTCGGGAGCGCTCTGAGAGCGCTCCGGAACGCTCTGGAGCGATTCGTCCCGATCCTAGCCCTGTTGCAGGTCCGAGTAAGGCTCCGCACTGCAGGTGCAGCGACGACGCGGCTCGATGCGGAGCCGCAGATTTCTCCATGCCGATCGCACAAAACGACGCGAAGATCGGGACGGGACAAAATCGGATCGGGATACCTCGAAATCTCTGAGAATCGGCGGGCTTGGAGGAGGTATTGGGCGCCACGGCCGCTCCAGAGCGTTCCGGAACGCTCTGAGAGCGCTCTGGAACGCTCTGGAGCGATTTATTCCGATCCTAGCCCTGTTGCAGGTCCGAGTGGGGCTCCACACTGCGGGTGCAGCGACGACGCGGCTCGATGCGGAGCCGTAGATTTCCCCATGCCGATCGCGTAAAACGACGCGAAGATCGGGACAAAATCGGATCGGGATAATTCGAAATCTCTTAGAATCGGCGGGTTCGGAGGATGTATTGGGCGCCGCGGCCGCTCCAGAGCGTTCCGGAACGCTCTGAGAGCGCTCCGGAACGCTTTGGAGCGATTTATCCCGATCCTAGCCCTGTTGCAGTGCAGGTCCGAGTGGGGCTCCGCACTGCGGGTGCAGCGACGACGCGGCTCGATGCGGAGCCGTAGATTTCCCCATGCCGATCGCGCCACTGGGTCACCAACGTCGCGGACGCATCGCCGGTGTATCGCCGATGGATCGCCGATGCATCGGCGATGCATCGGCGATGCACGGGCGATGCGGCGCAATCCTCCGACCCCATCGGCTCGGACGCCATCCAGGAGGCCTCCAGGAGGAGCGTGGAGGGAAGTATGAGGAGGTAGGGGGACATGGCCAGGGAACTCCAGCAGGACGCCCCAGGATGGCGGGGCCTCGGCGTCTTTTGTTCTGCTCATGGTTTTGCATGTTGTGGTTGTGGACTGCTTCGGTTAACCCAGTTTGTCCTTGAGATGTGGGGGGGGGGACGGAGCAAAGGGCAACATTCTGGCGGGATAAGCCCAGGGTGGGATGCATCGACGACGGGGGCCCGATAGCCCACCCCGCCCCTTTGTCCAATGCCCCCACTTTCTTGGAAAGGACTCGCCATCCACCTCGTGCAGCTCAGGACAATTTGAAAGCCGAGTATACACGGCGCCAGGGCGGGATCCTCTTTTTGAAACGACCCGCCCTCTATCTGTTCTTTGGTTGTGTGAAACGATGGTGTGCGGCGCCTGCACAGCGGAAGCCACATTGTGAAAACTGCTTGTGGTCCACGCGTCAACGCGATCTGAGTTCATTTGCTTTTCGAGGCCTCCTGCGGCGACGAGTACGGTGACGGAGATGATGTGGATGGTGTTGCTGGTGGTGGCGACGGCGAGACTGGGAGCGCTTGGAGAGGGATTGTCGTTGTGTTGCCTTTTGTGCCCATGGGGCTCTTCGGGGCCACGGGTCGGGTGGATGTCGGAGGTCCGCTGATGCGCCCCGAAGGCAGTTCTTGATCTGGGATGGAGAGAGTCGGGTCGGATGGATGCGCACCGAGCTTTGCCTGTTGCATCAGGCGGTGGGGCTTGGGTCGGACGGATGCGCACCGAGTAATGCGTAGTACGTCGGAGGATGAAGGTTGGGTCGAGTGGACGTACACCACAGTATACAGTATACCATGCGTCTGATGGTGACTGTTGTGTCGGACGGATGTGCGCCGAAGACTTACTTGCATCGAATGGAAAGAGTTGGGTCGGATGGCTGTGAGCCGACTGGTTGTTGAGTTCGGATGGTGAGGGTTTGATCGTAGGCGTGTGGGCAGAATTCCTTGTTTTTTTTGTCATAGGATGGTGGAGGTTGGGTCGGGTGGATGTGCACCGAATGATATCTATTGCTCAGGAGTGAGAGGGTTGGATCGTATGCGTGTGATCGGCGCTGAGACGAGAGCCACATTCTCAAACAAAGCCGCCCTCCATCCTTGAAGTTGTTGCAAGTTTTCCAGACGAGTGCACGCGGCGTTCAGCTAAGAGCCACAATCTGAAAACGTAACGGTCTCTATCCTTGAATTTGCTACAAGTGCTTGAGTGCGTGCGGCGCTAAGGCGAGTACCATTTTTTGAACACCTCCCAGGCTCCATCCTTGAATCTGCTGCGAATTCCAATGTTCAGTGCCAGATTTGGCGAGGAAGTCTCCTGCGAAACACCCGGCTCAGCCTACGGACGCGCCCAGTGGTGCGACAAGAAGGAGTTTTCAATAAAGCAATGGAGTGGCAGCGGCGGTGGCAGAGCAGAGCGACCGGTCAACAAGCATATTCGCCAGCTTCATGGGCGTCTTGCAGGTGCCGGGCACCGACGAGGCAGTCGCCGCTTTCAGGGCCAAATTTCCGAAGGCGCGGGGGCCAGTCCCAAGTGTGCCTTCCCGTCATCGTTTTTGGTTCTCTTGCTCCTCCCACGCTCCTCGTCATGGCCTCTGCGGGCCCACGAGGCCCTAATTAGGTGTCCGTCGCATCTCCTTCGTCAGCATTCTGCTCATCGTCATTTTCTGCACCGTCCACCCTTCACCATCCTGATCCCTGATCGCCCGCCACTTCTCGCTACTTCCTCATCATCCCTTTCTCCTCGATGACCTCTGCCCTCTGCTCGCTCATCGATATTTCTCGTCCACTTCGTCCTCCTCTTACTTCTTTCATCCTCCTTTTTTCTTTCTCTTGCCAACACCCTTGAAAAATCTATTCCGGAGGACTCTGGGACTCAGGAGGGCTCCTGGAAAGTCGTCGAGTTCCTTGTTCTCTTCCTTTGCCCCTCCTCTCCATCCTCATTCTGCTTCCCAGACCACTCCTTATTACTTACCCTGCGTCCCATCCATCAAGTCCTCCGTATTATGATGTTCCTTCCCCTGTCATCGTATTTTTTTTTCCTCTCCTCTTCAACTCCCTCCTGCTCCTTCTCTTGTCTCCCCCTGCAACAGCGACAGTCACGTGCGTAATATCGACGCCGACCAGAAGCAGCGCAAACAAACCCAGTTCAACGCTGGGCTAAGATAATCACAGCGCGCGAAAGGGAGAGAGAGAGAGAGAGAGGAAGAGATAGAGAACGAGAGAGAGAGGCTGAACTCCTTCCTCCCTGCCTGGCCGATTGCTTGTGGTCGGCAGCGGCCATGCTGGGGGAGTGAGGGCCATCATCCTCCAATTCCTCCGCCGCTCCCGCGTCAGGTCCACCTCCACCCCGGGGTAGGAGCAGTCGGCACGAATATCCCCCTCCTGAGCCCAGGCCTATCCAAGCCAGGCCTGACATGCGTAGTGGGCCAGTTCGGTCTCTGTGCCTTGCATACAAGAGAAATCCGAGCTTCAACGGGAGCTCTGGCCAGAAAATGACCCCCTGGGGCGACCACACAGCTTGCCGCCCGAACTCCCTAGCCATGCTGCTAGGAAACTCCATGCCTGGGCTCAGCCAAGCCAGGCATTCCGAGGCCCCTCTCCGGAGAGAAAAACAGCAGTATTGGCCCGATGTGAGTTGCGAAGGGTTCGTCGTCACGCCCTGCCCCTCCGCGGCCTAGCCGATCAGACGATCGAGTTGGCAGCCATGCCGTGCGAAGTAGGGGAACACCAGAGCCAGGACCCCTCCCCCCGAGGCTGGTCCGACTCCACCCTGTCGCGGGCGCAGTCGGCACGAACCTCTTTCCAGAGCCTGGTGGTGAAGATGCCTGGCACTCATGTGTGCATCATCTCTGGGCTTCTAGCAAACGCTGCCAGCTCCTCATCCACCTCCTAGCCCCGCCGAGTATGGTCCAACCCCACCCTGGGGTGGGCGCAGTCGGCACGAACCTCCTTCCAGAGCCTGTCGGCAAACAGGCCTTGCGCTCATGAGTGCATCAGCTCTGCGTTCCGAGGAGAAGCTGCAGTCGGCGTTACCCCAACATACTTCTACTTTATGTGCGTCGCCCCCCCCCCCCCCCCCCCAGGGGCGACGCGCGCACCGACCGAAATCTTATAGTACATGCGTCGTGGCGGGCGCTTTCTGGCCACACTGCTGGGGAAACGCTCTGCTGCAAGGTGTGCCAGATGCTCGGGCAGGACGCGCGCCTCCAGGGTGGACACTTGCCTACCTGCGCGAGAGGTCGCCCCGGGGCCAGGAAAAGGAGAAAACAGAAGGGGGGAGGGAAAAGAGAAAATAAGGGAACGAAACATGACACGAACACACAAACTCGGAGGTCCGCGCGGATTTCTCGGCTCGGCGCTGGACGCCCCCTCCCTGGCGCGCTCCGCGCGCCAGGGGCGGCGCCGGAGGCGCCACCAGGGGGTGTCCAGCGCGGATCCGAGGAATCCGCGCGGACCTCCGAGTTCGTATGCTTATGCCATGTTTCGATCCCCTATTCCCTCCTCTCCCTCCCCCTTCTGCTTTCTCCTTCTCCTGGCCCCGGGGCGACCCCTCGCGCAGGTAGACAGGTGTCCACCCTGGAGGCGCGCGCCCTGCCCGAGCATCCGGCACACCTTGTAGCAGAGCAGCAGCAGCAGCAGCAGCAGCAGCAGCAGCAGCAGCAGTAGCAGCAGGCAGTCTAGGCGCGGCTCCGGCCGGCCTCGCAGCGCGCTTCTCGGCCCCGCTGGCGACGCGCGCGCTCCCCGCGCGGCCGAAGCTGTGCCGACGCCCCGCAGCCGCCGCCGGCGCGCCCCTGCGCGCCCCTGTGCGGTGTCAGTGGCCGGTCGCCGCAAGGCTCGAGGGCAGCAGGCCGAGGCGCAAGCATGGGGGGGGAGCAACGTCCCCCTCCGCCTCCTTCTCCTTCTCCTCCTCCTCCTCCCCCTCCTCCTCCTCCCTCCTCCTCCTCCTCCTCCTCCTCCTCCTCCTCCTCCTCCTCCTCCTCCTCCTCCTCCTCCCCTCCTCCCCTCCGTAGCCATTTTGGCTCAAGATGCCTTTCGTGCGGGCGGAGCCCGCATTGGCCGAACTGGATACCGCTAGTCCGCGGCAGTGCCAGGGTGCTTGCGCCCGACATCCTCTCTGCGAGGACTGGTCCGCCCCAGTCCATCGCCTGCCCCCTTCACTGGGAGAGCAGCTTCCCTCGCACCAGCAATGGGAGGCGGCGGCAAGAAGGGCGGCGCTCGCGCGGCTCCTGCGGCAGGGGCCAAGACGACGTACATCACATGCACTTCCTGCAGGTTCCGCTGGAATTTCAAGAACAACCACTGGTGCTACCAGTGCGGAGGCGCCATGGTGCCGAGCCCCTCGGAGGACAAGCGCCCCCGCGGCCAGTGGGTTTGGGGCCCACCGCAGGCTGTCGCAACGCCTCCTCCTGAGGCAGAGCCAGCGGCAGATGCCCCTGCGGCTCCTCCCTGGGCTCAAGCAGGAGGCAAGGGCGCCAAGGGGCCACCTTTGCCACGGCCCGCACCGAAGGCCCAGGCCGTCCAGCGTCGGCCATGGGTCTACCAGCAGGCGGGCTGGGTTCCTCATGGCGGCCGTGAAGGGCAGCAGCAGCAGCAGCAGCAGCAGCAGCCTGCTCATGACGCTGACCCCTTCGAGTTCTTCGAGAAGGAGCTCGGCTCGGACTGCGACGAGCTTCTCAAGCTCAAGGCGGCAGTGCAGGCCAAGAAGGAGGCGCAGGCAGCTGCTGCTGGCGCGGGTGCCCCGCAGAAGGCGCCACTCCTTGAGGAGGAAGTGCGGGCCAAAGGCGTGGCTTGCAGGAGGGCGCTGGCATGGCTTGAGACCTGCTCGGCCCGCGTTCTGGAGGGCCAGCAGTGGCTCGCCGACGCCCAGGCCGCAGAGGACGAGGCGGCCGCCAGCGCCCATGCGGCGCAGCAGGACTGGGAGGCGGCCTGCGCCAAGCAGGTCAAGGCCTCGGCGCCGCCGTCAGCGGCGCCACCCTCTTCTTCGGCGATCAACCTTTCGACGCTCGTCGACGAGGGCTCGCTTCAGATCGTGGACGGGCCGCTGTTTGATCTCTCGGGCCTGGAGCTCGACGAGCAGGCACGCGTAACGCAGATCGGGGGGCGCCACGCCGAGTTTTGTCGGCATCCTGTTTCGGCGGGCGTCCCTGGCCCTATCCAGTCGACTTCTTCCTCGACTCGGACGAGGAGCGCGCTTTTGGAAGCGATTCAACTACAGCACCGTTGGAGGTGAGCAGTTCGCTTACTGCGGCTCAAGGCTCGGCGGCACGTGCACCGCAGGCAAGACGTTCATCGCGTTCTGCGTCGCGCGGAGCTACGCCATTTCCGAGTGTGAGGATTTCGGCCACTCGTACTTCTTCGGGTGCATCGGGTCAAGCCTCGCTGACGGGTGCGCTTGGCGGGCTGGCGTATGCTGCCCTTAATGACAGCCCTCCCCCGAGGGCTGCGCCTCGCGCATCTACGGGACCGCAGGCCTCTGTCCCTTCAGTTACGACGGCGCACCTGCACGACGCTGAGCTTGATCCGTTCGAGGATCTGGAGTTTGAGGAGGGCAACGAGCGTTTCCACCAGGACTCGCCGTTCGAGGCGGAGGGGGGCCCCGCTTCACCTGGCGTCACCGCCAGGCCCTCCGAGGCTAGGGCGGACCAGGCTGCCGCTTGCGGCGGCCCTGCGGGCCTGGAGGCTGGCCTCAGCGCACCAGCAGCGCAGGCTTTGGCCGCCCCAGCCCCCTCCAAGCTCATATCCGACGAGAAAGATTTTTCGATCCTTTACGGTAACATCACTGAGTGGGGGCCTCAAGCGCAGCGTTATGTCAACACAGCCCCTTACTCTGTGTTTTGTCTGGTGGAGACCCATGTCACCGCCGCCACGTCCCACTCCAAGACGGAGATCGAACTGGACAAAGACGGTTGGAAGGTCTGCGCCACAGGGAGCACTCCAACAGGACGAGGAGGTTCGTCTGGAGGTGAATGGGTCATGGCCAAGAAGCACCTGGCTACCACCTCGCTGCAGGCCATTCGGCAATATGCGCAAGCTGCACGCCAACCTGATCCTATGCGCGGGTTCGCCGCCATGATCCTGCATTTGTCCTCGGGCAACCTGGTCTTGGTATCAGTTTATCTTTGGCCAGGATTGGGAGTTTCTGGCAGAAATCGTCAGGTGCTGGTTGCGTTAGCTTCCTTCCTTCATGGGCATGCAGACCCTTGGTTGGTTATTGGCGACTGGAATATTTCACCAACTTCATTGGAAGGATCTGGGTGGCCTGATAAAATTGGGGGCACACTCATTCTACCTGCGGACGTCAGCACCACGTGCGATAAAGGGCAGGAGGGCTCCCTCATTGATTTCGAAATGGCCAAGTACGGAACATCATCCAGATACCGAGTTCGGTCGCAGCCTCAGGTCCCGTGGAAGACGCATTGTGCACTGCAGGTTGACGTCCACGATGGCATGCGCAGATGGTGGTACCAGAAACTTTTGTTACCTGAACCGTTTCCAAAGGTAGCCAGACCCAAGCTCGCTTCGGACCCTAGCAGCAAGAGGTCTATACTTCGAGCCCAACGGCAAGAGCAAGAACGGGCACGCGTACCACCCGATCTGCTGGAAGACTACGATGCACTACGCCCCTCAAGGAGCACGTTGGATCCTGGGTCCCAGGTCTCTTTTCACATTCCTTCAGACCTGTGGGAAGAGCAGCCCTCCATGGAGAGGCTCAGCTCTCAATGTTGCAGTGTTGTCGAGTCTGAGTTGTTGGGCCATATTAACGCACTTGGCCTTGGTGCCGTCACCAGACAGTACGCGCGGTGGTCCGCAGGAGTGGAACGTGCTTTCGCACTTCATCATCAACTCGACATTCGGCAACGGGCTCCACGCGCAGCTGGGTTTTCTTTACAATGGATGCAGAGCAGATCTACCCCAGGGCGAGTGCACATGACGGATGGAGCTGGAGAATGGTGGGGAACTGTTCTCACCTTGGTGCAAAGAATCATGGCTCTTCCACGACATGGCAAGGATCCTCGCCAGATAGCGATTTGCACCGCAGCTCTTGGTCGCTACACCAACGACGCCAGCAGCTTCGACCCATCGGATTTCTTCGGTCCAGGCTCTGAGGGCACCGCTAATCAGCAGCGGTGGATCTCCCGGTCGAGCGCATTTGCTTGCGCCACTGAGATGGAGCGCGATGATTTTGCTTACTTAACTGAGAAGCTGGCCTGTCGTTCTCAGGCACGATGTTTGACCTTGAGGCGGCATTCGTTCATCCGTTGGGCCAAGGGAGTTTGGACGTCTAAGCCAGGACTGCTCCACTCATCGGTGAAGGAACCCAGGGCGGTCTCTTCCGACCCCTTAGTGGATGGGCGAGTCGTTGGAGACCCAACTACCAGGATGGAACATACCAGATCCACCTGGGAGAGACTCTGGCACGACCCAGTCGACTCTCAGGCCGACATCCTCGCCATGTTCAAGCGCTTGCACGCGCAGAGCCGCGAGGAGGAGCTGGATCCAGTCAGCATCGAGCAGGTGGACAATGTTATCAGGGCCTTAGGCACCAAGGCGTGCGGAGTTGACTCCATCACACCGCTGGACATCCAGCGACTCCCACTCGAAGGTCGGTGTGATTACTGCAGGCTTCTCAACAGCATTGAAGAACATGGAGTGTGGCCTGCTCAGATCTTGGCATCTATTGGAGCATTATTACCCAAACCCAAAGGAGGAGAGAGGGTCATTGGATTACTTCCAGAGACGGCAAAGATATGGTCCCGCGTGAGAGCAGGCGTCACGTCCACATGGACTAAGGAGCTCTCCGATTTCTGGGACACTGCAGTGGCGGGCAGCAGCTCGCTTCGAGCAGGACTCTTGCGAGCGCTGCTCGATGAATCCGCAGTGGCGCTTGGCATCTCGGCGGCGACCCTCCTCCTGGACTTCGAGAAGTTCTACGACCCGTTGTCCTGGATCCTCATCGGCCAGGCTGCACTCGACCTCAAGTTCCCAGCGATTGTGGTGTTACTGGAGTTGGAGATGTGTGCTGAGCCGCGGTTCCTGCGTGGCTCTCTCGGCGTTACAGACGCCATCTACGCCACCAGGTCACTTGTTGCAGGATCCCCGCATGGGGTAAGGATTGCCAAGTTGTTTTTACATCCATTGATGGAGGCGGCACATCGCAGAGCGAGTTTCAGCACCTTCTGGACCTTCATCGATGACACTGTGGCCCGCGCAGAGGGCACGCAGGCCAAGGTCCAGACAGAGATCCTTCACGCTACGGTCACGCTGGCCGACCTCGCCAAGCAATTCCGTCTCAAGCTTTCGGACAAGTCTGTGCTCATTGCCACCGTTCCGCAGGACGGGAGGAGGACAGCCGCTCAATTGCAGAAGCGGGGTATCCCTGTACGGTTCGGTCTCTACGGCACGGATCTCGGCATCGACGCAGCCTCTGGCAAGCGGCGCACAGTCGCTAAGGCCAGAATGAGGTTGGTTGCCAGCAGGAAGAGGGCGGCTCGCATTGCCCGCATACGCAGACATGCTCCTCTACGGCGTGAAGCTCAGGGTCTTTGGACCACAGGCGCAGCTCCTCAAGGCCCCTACGGGCACCAGGCCCATGGCATGTCACCGTCCAACGTCCTCGCCGTCAGGCGGCAGGCAGCCTTGGCTGGAGCTGGGCCCATGAAGGGCAGGTGTCTTACGACAACGCTGGCGGTCCTTTACGGTCTCAAGGATCCAGCCCTGGAGTTACGACGAGGCCTTCTTTCAGAATTTCTCTGTCTCTGGAAGACCGACACCAGCATTCACCATCGAGTTGAAAATGCTTGGACTGTTATTCATCGGCGGCTTCTCGCAGTTGGCGCCAATAAAAGATGGAGACTGGTCAAAGGACCGATTGGAGCTGTTATTGCGACTTTGCTTGACGCGGGATGGGAAGCACCCTCAGTTCTACGTTGGAGGAGGCCCACTGTCGGAGGAATCGAGGAGTGGGTGATCCCAACAGCACGACGTGCAGGCTACGACCCCACTGGGTTCGACATCTCCGAGCTGCTGGACGACGTGGTCACTGATTTTCGCGCTCAGCTTTGGAGCAATGCGTCGAAGCACATGGCAGGTGATGGCCTGGCTGAGGGAGCGGACCTCTATTGGGCCAGGCTGGAGCTCAACCACTTCGCCAAGAAGGGGGAGCTCGACCTGTTCGGCCTCAACTTGTGCGTGGGCACGGGCGCCCAGTGGACGATGGACAGGCAGCACCCTCTGAGTGAGGCCGCTGGCCGCCTGTGTCCGCGATGCCAGCAGGAGGAAGAAACTCTTGCGCATCGCATCTGGCATTGCCCCTGCAATAAAGATCACAGTGATTTCACGTCTACTGATCATTTGATTCCGCAAGCGTTAGCGTCTGTTGAATCTGAACCAAGCCTTTGGCTGAGAGGTGTTCCGCCTACCCGTGTCACCCACCCAGTTTTCAGGGAGCCGTCGGAGAGCCTGAGCAGAGCCCAACTAGGTGAGGTCCCTCTTGGAGCCTGGGGCACGAGGTCGGCAGCAGCAGCAGCCCCTGGCAGCAGCCCGTTGGTCGGCTTCGGGGACGGATCTGGAGGGCGCTTTTCGTCCGACCCTCGTCGCCGTCGGTGTGGCTCCGCTGTAGTTGTGGTCAGGGACGCGCGACCTGGGGAGGGACCTTTGCGTTGGGCCGTCTTGGGGGGCATCTCCGAGATTTTGCGAGGCCCCTCGCAAACGGTGCCCAGGTCGGAGCTACAGGCTTTCGCTCTTTTTCTGGAAAGCACTACTGGTCCTGTCCATTTTGTGACGGACCACAAGCCTCTCATGACGGGGTGGAGTCGGGGCCGACCTTGGAGCTTGGGGGGGAGGAACAGCGATTTGTGGCTGCGAATTCGCTGCGCCATCGACGACCGAGGCCCAGGGCACGTCTCGGTCGAATGGACGCCCTCGCACCTGTCCCCTGACGACTCCTCTCTCTCCCATCACGAAGTTTTTCTTGCCAGTGGTAATCAGTTAGCCGACGAAGCGGCTTCTGAAGCCGCTGAACGCTCCTGGACTTTGGCCGCCCAGGCAGTCCCCGCCACAGACGCCTGGGACCTCACCGCTGCCCTGGTGCGTCGAAGGGCTCGGCGGGCTTTGGCGGACGCCTCCTCGGCGGACCCCAAGCGTGCCAAGGCCCCGACGGAGATCGAGCGGCCTAGGCCGAAGACCGCCGAGACCCGACGCCTCGAGCACGCGGCCAGGGCCAGCTCTCACAGATTTATTCCAGTCGGGTCCCGTTTCAGGTGCCAACTGTGCGCTGTTCTTTCGTCCCGACAGGGCCTCTTAGAGGCCCTGAAGACGGAGTGCTTTTCGCCGCTGGTCGTCCCTCCTGGGTTCCCTCGGGACGTGGTGGCCGCGGCTCGTTGTGGCGTCGCTGTTGGTGGGCTGGAGCTCGACCCCTCCCACCGTCTGGGATTCTGGGACTTGCATTCCTTGCATTTTTGTTTTAGATGTGGTCGGACCGCGACCGTTGACGGTCGCCATTTGGCCGAAGGTTGCGGGCCCTCCACTCGCAAAGGCCGAGAGAATCTCGGCCGAATTAAACGCGGGCTGTTTCCGAGCTATGCGGGGCCTTCTAAGGCCTCGCAAGCGATTTCGCATGCGAGGTTAGTGGACGCGTGCGTCGCCGGGGAGACAGCACAGCGTGCCAGGAGGGCAAGCCCTGTACCCTCCCACGCGCCCTCCTCCCCTTGCGGGGAGGAGGAGGCGCTGGGGGTGGCTGCTACGGAGTAGCCACCTTGGGTGCAGGTGCTTGGCCTCCTCCCTCTGTTTTCCCCTCCTCCCTTTTTAGCACGCTGTGCTGTGCAAAAGGTCCAAAAGGTCCTCCCCTCCTCCTCCTCCTCCTCCCTCCTCCTCCTCCTCCTCCTCCTCTTCTCCCCTCCTCCCTCTCCTCTCCTTCTCCTCCCCCTCTCCTCTTCCCCCCCTCCTCTCCTCCTCCTCGTCCTCCCTTCTCCCCCTCCTCCTCCTCCTCCTCCTCCTCCTCCTCTCCTCCTCCTCCTCCTCCTCCTACCCCTCCTCCTCCTCTCCCTCTCCTCCTCCTCCTCCTCCTCCTCCCCCTCCTCCTCCTTCCTCTCCCCGACGCCTCCTCCCTCCTCCTCCTCCTCCTCCTCCTCCTCCTCCTCCTCCTCCTCCTCCTCCTCCTCCTCCTCCTCCTCCTCCCTGAACATCAGCTTGCGACGTGCCCGCGCGCCAACTTCCCGTCGGAGGGCCAAGACTCGGACACGGGCTGGAGGCCCAGGCCCTTGACGACAGCATCTCCCTCGACGCGATCGACATCTCGCGCACGACTTCGAGCCCCCCTGGGACCACTTCCCTGCCCCGCTCCCCCACTATCCCCCTTCCGGCCCTCGGCGGAACGGAGACGCAGCAGCAGCATTAGTTTTCAAGGAGCAGCAAGGTGAAGGGAGGATGAAAGGATGAGTGACAAGGATGGAGCTCTTCGCTGGGATCATAAGAGGCAGGATTCGCCTCTCAACTCAGGTCGGGATGAAAACCCAGCGCCGTTACTACATCACCTGTCTCGTGAAAGGCTTCTTGCAGGAGCTGCAGGTCGGCAGAGGATGCTGACCAAACCCCGACAGATCACCGGGAGCTCCTGCATTTAGCAGGTGAAGCACCATGAAGGTGACAGATGATCGTCCGACCGTTTCTGTATCGCATCCCGTGCTCGCCTAGCCTGGAGCAGATGCGGCTTGCACCCGTGGCTCAGACGCTCAACGCAAACGCCACGGGCCCAGGCCCCGCAGCCAAGGAAGCGCACTGCAAGCGTGCCCTCTCTGCCGCCTGTCCCCTCCCGTGAGGCTCTTGGATCTGCCAGTGGCCAGTGGCGCACTGGTGGGGACAGGTGACAGGCCATGACCACTGCGACAGCGGGCGCGCATATTCGAACCAGGCACGGCCTCAGCAGCACTGCGTGCCTCCTACAACCATGCACGGCTGCCCCCCGCGCAGGGGTGTCACCCGTGCTCTCGAGGGGGGTATCGGTTTTGCCTCCGCCCCCTGCCCTCGGACTTGTTCTTGACGTTCTCCTCATGCAAGGTTCTGCGCATGGTAACGCAGCAGTCCTCGGAGTCATTCTGTTCCTCGGCCCCTGCCGTGTTCGACGCTTCCTCGGCCTCGGAGCCGACGACCTAGACTTGATGGCGCACAAGGCTCAGGCGCTCGCTGTCCTGAACAAGGTACCCAGCACCGTCTGGCGTAAAGTGAGACCCTCTGCAATTCCCCGCAGCTGTGGCCAATTTCCCAGTGTCCAGGCGGGGATACCAGATCACGAGCACGGCACGGTGCTGCTGTCTGGGTGTTGGCGACGCCTTGCGCCATGTTCGCAACCATGTTGGAGAAATGGCCTCCGCCCCACAGCTCGTGGAACTGCCCCGGGACGAGATCCAACTCAGACTGATTTTGCCGTCGGCCTTCATGTCGAAAGGCTCCACGCCGCGCCGCTTGGCCGTTGGCTCCGCTGCCCTCGTCTGCGAGCCCTCCACCGGGGGCCTGGCGCTCAGCCATCTCAGTCGTCTCCGGGCCGTCAATCCGAGCGCGGCCAGTTCGACAAAGGCGGCGCGCGGCCCCTGGCACAGAGCCCAGACCCCGCGATGGCCCCGAGTCAAGGGTACAGCTCCATGCTCCATTTGGGATGCACGCCTTGATCCACCCGCAATGGATTGCGCCAGCGTGGCTACGGAGCCTCTCTCCTCATCCCATTTCCTTCTCCCTCCCCCCCCTCCTCTTCGTTCCTTCTCTTCATTCCTTCTCCCCTCCTCCCCCCTCCTCCCCCTGCTCCTCCCCCCATCTTCTACCTATACGACCACCCTTCGGGTGATAAGGAGGTTCGGGGGGGGGAGGAACCAACGTCTCACTATCGATCGGTCTCACTATCGATCTCACTATCGATCTCAGTATCGGTCTCGCTCGATCGATCTCCCTCGATCGATCTCACAATCGATCTCACAATCGATCTCACTCGATCTCACTCGATCTATCTCACACTCGATCTCACTCGATCATCATCATCATCATCATCATCATCATCATCATCATCATCATCATCATCATCATCATCATCATCATCATCATCATCATCATCATCATCAGCATCATCATCATCATCATCATCATCACATCATCATCATCATCATCATCATCATCATCATCATCATCATCATCAATCACATCATCATCATTCATCATCATCAGCACATCAGCATCATCATCATCATCATCATCATCATCATCATCATCATCATCATCATCATCATCATCATCATCATCATCATCATCATCATCATCATCATCATCATCATCATCATCATCATCATCATCATCATCATCATCATCATCGCGCGGGACACCGCGGGACACCGGCGGGACACACCGCGGGGCACCGCGGGACACCACGGGACACCGCGGGACACCGGCGGGACACGGCGGGCCACCGGCCGCCCGGAAGGGAGACATTTGGTCCGGCCGCGCTTCAGCCACACGGGACACCAGCGGGACACCGGCGGGACACCGCGGGCCGCCGGCCGCCCGGAAGGGAGACATTTGGTCCGGCCGCGCCTCAGCCACATGAGACTTTCTTCTTGCCCGCCCACGCAGCTTCGCCTCGCCCGCACGCACGGCACGCACGAACACGAAACCGAAATCGATTTCCCGGTAGTGGGGCTCTCCGTTCCACTTCGATCTCACCCCCTCACCTCCGATTCCTTGTCGTGTTCTGCGGGTACGGGGCTGTGGCTATGTTCCGTCGAAGTATGGTTCACAGCTATGCGATTGCTCTCTGCTACGTCGTCTCGTTCTGCCAGGAGTTCGGGGCTTGGCATTGTGCTAGTTTGCCGACATTGTCGCATTGCTCCGCTCCACTCCTCCTCCGCTTGGGCAATGGGTGCTAACGGAAATTGGGTCGTTCACACGCTGCCATCCTCCCCTTCAGACGCTGCCCCCCATTAAACTAAGGCATCTGCAAAAACAAAAGATGAGAGAAGCAAACCGACAGACCCCCCCCCGGGGGCGGGTTATTGAAGTCCACCTGCACCCTGGGGGGGCGGGGGGGGGGGGAAGATGGGCACATGATTCAATGAGATCTCCTCCTCCTCCTCCTCCTCCTCCTTCTCCTCCTCCTCCTCCTCCTCCTCCTCCTCCTCCTCCTCCTCCTCCTCCTCCTCCTCCTCCTCCTCTCGGTCCATTCCCGGGGTGTGGTTCCTTGTCGTGGGCTGTGTTGCTAACGGTGGGGAGCAGGATAGACGAGGGAGCAGTGCGAGGCGGCGGGGGGAGGAGAAGGAGGCGGACGAGGAAGAGGACGTCGAGGAGGCGGAGAGGGAGGAGGACGACGACGCCCTGCTGGAGGTCATGGAGAAGCCCAGGCCCGACTACCTGGGCACCTCCTGCACGGAGCCCGAGCTGCGGGCCCGGTTCCAGGCGCCCTCGTCGCGGGGTCGCCCGGGCCCGCGGGCATCGCTGGGAGGAGAGGCAGGAGGGGGGGGGATGCGGGAGGGAGAAGGAGAGACGATGGAGGGCGGATTCGGAAAAAAAAAGGGCGAGGGATGGAGCGAGGGAGGGGGAGGAGGAGTGCAGAGCAGAGGGCACTTCGCAAGAGAGAGAGAGAGGGAGGACTGAGGAGCAGGAGCAGGGGGAGGACCGGGGGAGACGGAGCGAGGAGGACAAGTCGGCGGAGGAGGACGAGGAGCAAGTTGGCGGAGGAGGGGGAGGAGGGGGCACCTCACGCTGCTGGCGCTTCGCCCCCATGCTGAAGTGAAACGCCGACACCAGTTGCATAAGCACAAGAGGTCTGAGCGCATTTCTTCGAGCGGCCTTGGGCCCCGCGGCCACCCAGGGCGGCGCCCGGCAACCCGCGGCGCGCCAGCGACAGCCTCGTGCTCTTGTCGCTGTCGGGTCTTCTGTCACGGCTTGCCGAGGAAGCAGGAGGGAGGACCGATAGGGGGCCCCCTTCTTCTCGTTCAGGCCCGTCGGAGCTGGGTCCCGGAAAGCTGAGCCAGCGTTTCCTGACCAACTTGCCAGAAAGTTGACCCACCTTCTTGAGCACGTACCTCCATTTTCTCCAGTTTTGCCAATGCCCCGGATTTCATTTCACCGGGCTGGTCTGACTTGGGGGGGTCTTGTGTGAGCTGTCTTGGAGGATTCCAGTGGGGTCTGGGCGGAAACCCGCCTTTTTTCATGGCTGGTCTGGGAGGGGTCTGCACGGGCTCGTCGGGGAGGGCTGCGACCTCCTCCCTTTGCATACGATCTTTGGAGTAGAAGTTTGCCTAGGCTTGCTTCAAGAAGCTCTCAGGAAGTTGGCCCAGGTGTGTTACAGTGGATGCCCATGCCAAGAAGCACCCTGCTTGCCTCCAGGGTGCCCTGGGTCTCTTGGGTCTCGATGGCCTTTCGATGGCAAGCGTGACGCTCCCACACCAAACAACGGCGGACGCCCTGGGGTCTCAGGGCTGGGCTCCCTGTGGCCGGCTCCCGTTCGTCGAGCCCTCCACAGCAGATCACAGCTCTCTTGAGCGCGTGCTCGGCTGCAGCCCGCGGTGGCCCCGGCGCCCCCGACGCCCGAGGCGCGGCGCGCCAGCGACAACCTCGTGCTCTTGTCGCTGTCTGGTCTTCTGTCACGGCTTGCCGAGGAAGCAGGAGGGGGGACCGATGGGGGCCCCCTTCTTCCCGTTCAGGCCCGTCGGAGTTGGGGATTGACTCTGGCGGCGTTGCTGACCCAGCGGCTGCTGCTCGCGCGGCCGCCGACGGGCATCGGCGCGAGGCGCTCCCTTTGGATCGCGAGAGGTATGGCTGCCAAAGACGTCTTCGCAGTTGCAGTGCTCATGCTCGAGCTCCGACTCGGCCAGTCAGACCTTGCGTGTCGGCCTCGCCTCCGAGCGCCTGCCATGAGGCGGAGGTTGGGTGGGGGAGGAGGAGGTGGTGGAGGAGGAGGAGGAGGAGAAGTAGGAGGAGGAGGAGGAGGAGGAGGCGGAGGAGGGGGAGGAGGAGGAGGAGTAGGAGGAGGAGGAGGAGGAGGAGGAGAGGAGGAGGAGGAGGAAGGAGGAGGAGAAAAGGAGGAGGAGGAGGAGGAGGAGGAGGAGGAGGAGGAGGAGGAGAAGAGGAGGAGGAGGAGGAGGAGGAGGAGGAGGAGGAGGAGGAGGAGAAGGAGGAGGAGTAGGAGGAGAGGAGGAGGAGGAGGAGGAGGAGGAGGAAGATGAGGAGGAGGAGGAGGATGGAGAAGAAGAATAAGAAGAAGAAGAATAATCATAATAATAAGAAGAAGAAGAGGGGGAGGGGAGGAGGAGGAGGAGGAAGGAGGAGGAGGAGGAGGAGGAGGAGGAAGAGGAGGAGGAGGAGGAGGAGGGAGGAGGAGGAGGAGGAGGAGGAGGAGGAGGAGAGGAGGAGGAGGAGGAGGAGGAAGAGAGGGGAGGGGAGGAGGAGAGGGGAAGGAGGAGGAGAAAAGGAGAGGAGGAGGAGGAGGAGGAGAGGAGGAGGAGGAGAGCAGAAGGATCAGGAGGAGAGGGAGGAGGAGGAGGAGGAGGAGGAGAAGAGGAGGAGGAGGAGGAGGAAGAGGAGGAGGAGGAAGGAGGAGGAGGAGGAAGGAGGAGAGGAGGATGGAGAAGAAGAAGAAGAAGAAGAAGAAGAAGAAGAAGAAGAAGAAGAAGAAGAAGAGGGGGGAGAGGATAGGAGGAGGCGGAGGAGGATGAGGAGGAGGAGGGGGAGGAGGGCGATGAGGAGGAGGATGAGGAGGACGAGGATGAGGAGGGGGCGGAGAATGAGGAGGATGAGGAGGAGCTCGGCAACGGCTAGAAAGGTGCCACCACATTAAACATGCATCAAACAAACTCCAAACGAGTTAGGGAGGGTCCAAGTCCTCCTCGGGCGGCACAACCTGCCGTCGGCGCTCTTGCGCTCGAGCGCCGAGCGATTCAGCCTCTTCCCGAGAGCTGAACCCGTAAAGTGAAAGGCCTCGCTGAAGGTCGACCCCAGTCCCAGCCCAAACCCTCCCAATCCCGCCCGACGAAGAAGCCAGAGAGCCTCTGGACCGAGGTGGCGCGAGCAACGGGAGGTCGTCCAGACCCATCTTGGCGGCGAGGTAGTCTCGAGCTGGGTCCGATAACACGGTCGCTCGCGAGACCCGAAAATCTTTCTTCGAAGGATGGCGGCCCTGCAAAATCCAAGCCAACTGCCTCTCACGACCCTGGGAACGATGGCCCAGACAATCCGACGCGAGAGCAGTCTTGCCACCGTGCCCTCCGACGGTGCAGACTGAACCGCAACGGGTGCAGAAGGCCAGGGAGCCAGCGGCCGCCCCAGCGGGGTCAGTGACCCCACACTCTATGATGTCGTGGGCGCGGGCCGGCCAGACATGGAGGTCGGGCCACTCGGCCCTGCCCTCCTCACCGTCGTCGCCCACCCCTCCCGACTCCCGACCCGTCCCGCCACTCCCAATAGGAGGCCGCCGTACGGAGCCACAATCAAAACGGCCAGGAGGAGAAGGCTCGGAAGGAGGAGGAGGATCATCAGGGAGAGGAGGGACCTCAAGGGTGATGTGCCTCAGCCAATCGATGCCGATATGGTCGAACTGCCCACTGTCCCCGATCCGAGCTTCTTGCTCAGCTGAGAACTTGCACAACAGCCGGGACAACTCAAAGCAACCATCGACGACGGCACGATCAGCGGCAGAGATTCGACCCAATGAGGCGCCTCGCTTGGCATATTCATCGGCAGCCTTATTGCCGAGATACTCGAGACGGCTGAGCTTACCGTTCTCGACATCACGAAGGGTGCAATGGGCAGGAACTTTACGCCACCGCACTCCGTCGAGCTTATCAAACACATGCTGCCACATATGCGCCCGAACATTATCGGGACAAACAGCTCCCGCGGGGTCCGAAACATACCCGAGAGTTCCGGCACAGTCCCCATGCAAGTTGGCCCCAGGGAACACAGTAGCATGGCGAACGAGAGAGACCACTGCATAGTCCTCACCGTCACGGGCGACCTGGGCTGGAGCTTCACACACGGGCACGCGCCCCCAAATCGCACGAGCAACTTTCCCCCACCCGTCCGTAACGATCACCGCCCATCCCGCCGATCGAATCCTAGGGAGGGCAGGCTCGAAACACGAGCCGTCCAAGAACACATGTGCCCCTTCCCCGAGCACCGGCCCGTCGGCAGGCCAATTGTGCCTATAGACCGTGGTCTCAGGGGGTTCGGAGGGGCGCGAAAACCAGCAAGTGGGGTCTGGGAGCACACACCTGGCGAACAACTCCTGGGCCCTAGACGAAAGAAGGCGCACTCTACCCGCTGCCCGGCGCAGGTCGGGGCTCAAAACATCCCGTCGCCACGCATCGTGGGCGGGGCAATCAAATCGACGATGAAACATGGTACCTGATGGGGCCTGGCAGGCCAGGCAGGCAGGGGGTATGTCCTGACAGGCGTCATGAAACCGCTGCTGGCACCAATACCTGTTGGTAACAAGGCTGCGCAAGCAGTGACGACAATGATCAGACCAAGCTGAGCCTTGCTTCGAGATCAGATCCAGAGCCGGCTTGAGACAGATGGGGCCGCGCCATTCGGCTCCAAAATCACTCTGCCTAGCCTGCTCTTCCATTACAATCGCTTCCTCACACGCCTCGCGCACGCGAAGGGCGAAGAAGGCCGGGGAAAACACAGACAAACTCCAGGAGCGACCCGCCTGGTCAATCAGGACCTCGTTTGGGACATCCAACCTCCAACCAATCCGAGCAAGCGTTAACACAAGAGCGGCAAGAGGTTGCTTGGCGGAGCCCCAGGGTTTAGGTTTCCTCGCAGACACGAGTGCATCGTCAAACGCAGAGAGGAGGACCTGCTTCGTGACACTGCGGTGCCACCAGACAGAAACAAATGACTTGACGGCGTCCACCGTCGTCGAAACAAAAGGATCCCGCTGGGGGGCCCCGCAAAGAAGGAAGGTGAGGCCGAGGGAGGATCCAGGCTGGAGGGGGCCAAAAGACCTGGCAGAGGCCACCCTCAGAGTCCTCAAAGCCGAATTCCCAAGACCATTAATGTGCGCCCCCCACGTGGCCTTAGCGACTGGGCCCGCTCTGTGCACCCGAGAAGCCTCCCTCCCCCGCCCAATCTTCGAGAGCCGAGTCGCAGCGGCCGACGATTCGAGGAGGCGCTTGTTTTGCACAGGCACGCGGCGAGCCTTGCCGTCAGAAGCGTCGCCACCCAGGTCACGGTGGGTGGTGGCCAGGAAGGACTCGTCGAACGGCCAGTCGGGGTCGTCCAGCAGAGCCTCGAGCAACTCAGGGCTCGAACACAGGAAGCAGGTCTTGTCCAAGTTGAGCGGAAGGTCGAGCTCATTCATCTGAGTGGCTACAATCGTGGCTGCTTTGACCAATTGCCGAGCCACAATGCGGAGAGAACCCACAGCATGCACCTTCAAGTCGTCCACCAAGTTCAGCGGCCGGCAAACAGGCGTCTCAATGGCAATCGTCCGTAAAACGCACAGGGTCATGAGCTTCACGGTGCCAGTCGCGCAGCTGCAACCCGCGATCACCGTGCCGTTGGGGACAACCAGGCGCGAGGTCGCGCCAAGCCAGCGGGCCCGCCTGGGTCCACGGTAGACGGCGCACAGGCATCGCAGCAGCTGCTCGTCAAAGCCGTAGTGCCTGCCAGCCTCGCGCATGGCGCCGTGGGAGATGTTCTCGTAAAACTTCCGCACGTCGTAATACAGAGTGCCGCTGACGAAGCCGTGGCGCTTAGCATGCACCACCAGCAGGTTGTGGATGTAAGCAGCTCTGTCGGCCGCCGTATCGCCGGACTTGCCCCAAAAGAAGCTGGCATCCACACTGTGTTCCCAAGCGCGAACTCGTTGCTGTCGTACCCTGGACCATACGCGGGGCCATAGGCCCAGGAGCCCTATCGGCCGACGGCCGACGTCAGGAGGAGGCTTGGGAATGAAAACGAACATCGTCGTCCAAAGCTCGGGGACTTCGGCAGTGAGCTCAAACCGGTTTAAGATGGCCGCAAATCGAGCAACCAAGGCGTCCGAGAGCTCCCCAAGCAGCCGCGGATGAAAGGAGTCCCAGCCCAGGCCTTTCCTCCTGCCGAAGAAGAGGATGGCCGAGCGCACCTGCGAGACACTGATGGGCTCAAGGGTTGTCGCCACATTCCACTCGGAGGCGTGCTGCTCATCATTCCTCGAGTCCTTGATCCAAAGCGGAAGCCACTCCTGCAAAACACCCTCAACCGCCAGCGAGCCCACCTGCGGCAGGGAATCAACGTCGCCAGGCAGGGATACAGGGAGAGGCTCGACAATCTTCGGCTTAATAAGCTTGTGCGCAATCCTCCCGGGGCCGTCGAGGGCCGACTTGCAAAAATCTCGCCATAGCTTGGCCTTGGCAGCCGCGTCAGCTCGCCTGCGCACGGCCACCTCCTCCTCGAGAAGATCCTCAAACCAAGCAGAAAGAGGGCTGTCCCGCTCAGCAAGCCCAAGCCACTTGTCGACGGCCACCGTACGAAGGGCCTCGGCACCAGCCACAGCTGGAGGTAATGTCAGGGCCTGAGCCTGAAGATGAAGGCGGGCACGCACCACCTGTCGCTTGCCGCGAGAACCACGGCTGGCCTGCCCCCACCGAAGCATTGCTCTCCAAATGCGAAGAAAGCTCCACCAAGCCTCGGTGTCGGACGAGTCGTGACGGCGCTGCCGCCGCTCATGGACTTCAAGCAAAGGCCGCTCCACCAGACGAATGCCTCGACCTCGCCCACGGTGGTGATGAGCAACCGATAAGTCAATCTGCTGGGAGCGGATGAGAGAGGCCTCGGCTAGGTCGAACCACCTCGCACTGGCTGTCTGCAAACACTCCAAGGGCTCGAGCAACTCCGCAGCCTCCCGCTGCGACTCGGAGGTGGGCTGCTCCCTGGGCTTGACCGACTCCTCAGATCCGACAGCCTTCCTGGCTACTGAGAAGGGCCGCCGAGGATCCTCCAGCCAAGCCGTCGGATGCTCCCAAATATCCCCCAGGGTGCAACACACCTGAACATGAGTGCCGGCAGGTGTGCCAGCAAACGCCTGAGGGTGGGAGGTGTGGTGGGCCAGCGAGCGGGACATGACGAAGTAGTCGTACTCGTTGTCCCCGCATGTCGGGACACCAGGGTTGACGATGATCCCGTCCACCTCCTGGCACCAGTCGCTGGCCACAAGGTCGTGGGCGTCAACGTTCCAGTCGGCGCCGATGATGAAGGGCACAGGGAACTGCCCAACAATAGACGCCACCTCCGCAAGGAGCGCCAGGTTATCACCAGTGAGGCCGATGGAGGTGATCATGTAGAGAGAGATCACCAAGAGGACCGAGCCCTCGCCGAGGTGGATCTTCCTGGCCACAATGCGATGGCTCCACTCATCAGGGACAGCAATGCCACTGAAGACCCCAATGTGCGTGCCGATGCAGAGGCCCACGCCGCCACTGACAGCCAGACGCTCAGCGCCAGTCCGACGAGGAGGGCCCAGGGCAAGATGACAGCCCTGGCCCAAGCACCACTGGCGAGCGCCCCCAGCCGCCTCGGAGTCGGGGAACCTCGTCTCCTGAACGAAGGCCACGTCAAAGCGCCTGCCGGCTGCAGCGTTCCACTCCAGCACCGTGCGAGCCCCTTGCCACGTGTCCCCGTTGATGGTGGCGATGTGGAGGGGGGCCGTGCCACGGCGCAGCGGCACCGGTAGAAGCAGATCCAACTTGAGCTCCACGGGCGCCTCGACGACCTCCTCCTGGAAGAGCCGTGCTGGTTCGACCATCGCCGCTTCAGGGGCCTCAGCCGGTTGGGCACGAGGCGCCGCGGGGGGACCGTGCGCCGCCGCGCCCGGCAGCGCACCAGCGGTCCCAGCGTCAAGACCAGGCGCTGCTGCGGGAGGCCATATCAGCGCAGATTCCGTGACAGCCATACTCGTGACAAACGTATATTGGCTCAAGGGAAAAGTACTTACTGCCACTGCTGCTGCCACAGCCGGCTGAGGCTCCCCAGCGACAGGCGGACGATGGTGGCGACCGTTTAGGTCGCCATCACGGCGAGGAGGAAGAGCACCCCCAGGAGGAGGAAGGCCCATGGCACCGGGCGCAGCACCATCAGGAACATGGACTGGCAGATCCAGGCGCTGCCACTCGCTCAGAATGACGAAGTAGAAGGACACCATGGCCAGCAGCAGCATCACAAAGGGCTTACATAGGCGAGAAAGCCGGAGAGGCTTGACCACCCTGTCGCCTTCCAAAGGCGTGCCGCAGCTTACCATGAAGGGCGCGAACTTCCTCTTCCCCTTCGGGCACTTGGACTCCTCCAGCGGCAATCTCGGAGCGCATCTGCTCCAAGGAAGGGCCCACTGGCACCGAGACAGGCGGCGACGCAGCAGCGATGGCCTCCTCCGACGCGCCGACAGGACGTGCCCCAAGCGCCCGCTCGTCGCCAGGCGCGCCTGCAATGCCAGCCAGCGCCTGCCCCACGGGCGCCTCGATACGAACAAGGGTCTGCTGCGAGCACTGCGGGACGCGCTCGCAAAGCTTGACCGCGAAGCCCGAGAGGTCGGGCACCTGGACGCCGAGCTCGTCGAGGCCCTGCGCCAAGAATTGCCGAACCTTCTCCGAATCGAGCTGCAAAATGGGCGGCGCCGCCGAAGCGCCCTGGACCGCAAGCACCACGCCCTGGGCAGCCAACGCCGCCTGCTGAGCCTTGAGCTTCGCAAGGAGCTGCTCCTGCTCGGCGACGCGGGAGTCGGACTCGCTGAGCGCCTGCTCGGCCTCCACGATTCGCTTGCGGCATCCCTCCTGCTGCTTCTTGGACTTGACCAACTGGCGCTCGGCCTCGTCGACTTTGCGCAGCAGCGTGCGAAGCCTCGAGGCCACCGGCTGGGAGTCGAGCATGCGCTGCTCGATCGCCTGCCGCTCCGCGCGCAAGTCAGCCTTGATCTGGGTCCAGACCGTGCCCTCCAAGGCCGAGATGGTGCCGAGCTCGATGTCAATGGCTGCCAGGCGATCCTTATCAGGGACGGCCTCGCACTCGTTGTCGACGTCCCAGCACATGCCGTCCTTACTGGCCGAGTTCTGCTGCTGCTTGGCCTTCTTGAGCTCGCCCTCCAGGCGCTTGATCTGGGCCTGGCACTTGGCGAGCTCCCCGTCTGTGGCCGGCGGTCCCTTGGCCCAGGCATCCTTCTTGAGCCAAGGAGCCCGCTTGGAGGGCACCGCCGGGACGACGTGGCCTCCGAAGCAGGCCGACTTCGCGATGCCGCAGTTGAAGCACTTCTTATTCTCGGCAAAATTGAGGAAGGGCTTGCCCGACTTGGGATGCAAGCAGAGGAGGAGGAGGAGGAGGAGGAGGAGGAGGAGGAGGAGGAGGAGGAGGAGGAGGAGGAGGAGGAGGGGAGGAGGAGGAGGAGGAGGAGGAGGAGGAGGAGGAGGAAGAAGAAGCAGAAGAAGATTAATAAGAAGAGGAATAAGAAGAAGAGGAAAAATAATAATAAGAAGAAGAAGAATAAGAAGACGAAGAAGAAGAAGACGAATAAGAAGAATAAGAAGAATAATAATAAGAAGACGAAGGAGAAGAAGACGAAGAAGAAGACGAAGAAGAAGAAGAATAATAATTAGAAGAAGAAGAATAATAAGAAGAAGAAGAAGAAGAAGAGGAGGAGAAAGGAGGAGGAGAGGAGGAGGAGCAGGAGGAGGGAGGGGAGGAGGATGAGGAGGAGGAGGAGGGTGGAGGAGGTGGAGGAGGGGAGGGGGATGGGGAGGGGGAGGGGGAAGGGGCGGGGGCGGGGGGGGAGGAGGAGGAGGAGGAGGAGGAGGAGGAGAGGAGGAGGAGGAGGAGGAGGAGGAGGAGGAGGAGGAGGAGGAGGAGGAGGAGGAGGAGAGGAGGAGGGAGGAGGAGGAGGAGGAGGAGGGAGGAGGAGGAGGAGGAGGAGGAGGAGGAGGAGGGAGGAGGAGGAGGAGGAGGAGGAGAGGAGGAGGAGGAGGAGGAGGAGGAGGAGGAGGAGGAGGAGGAGGAGGAGGAGGAGGAGGAGGAGGAGGAGGAGGAGGAGGAGAAAAGGGAGGAGGAGGAGGAGAGGAGGAGGAGGAGGAGGAGGGGAGCAGAAGGAGCAGGAGGAGGGGGAGGAGAAGGAGGAGGAGGAGGAGGAGGAGGAGGAGGAAGATGAGGAGGAGGAGGAGGAAGAGGAGGAAGAGGAGGTAGAGGATGGAGAAGAAGAAGAAGAAGAGGAGGAGGAGGACGAGGAGGAGGAGGAGGAGGGGGAGGACACGCACATAGCTTGGGATTGTTCGATGTCCGCCGCGAGAGAGCACGGCCGACTATGGAGGGCTTTGTGCCTCCTCTCCCTGGGCCTTGGCACGCTCCTCGCGCACCAGTTGGGCCAGGGGAATTGCGGGGGTCTTATAAACGATCGGGGACGACTTTGCGCCCTTTGGATCTCGACCCTCTTGGACGCGGGCTAACTGAGTGGCCGCTCCTTGGTGGCTCACTCTAGTGCCGCACACACTAGTGAGCCCTCGACCCAACCCCTCGGAGAAGGATCCACACTTATGGCAAACCAAGATACTCGTCGGGTGATCAAGGTGCTCGTAGTAAAACAAATCATGGCCTTTATTATCATGCACAAGATCGGAAAGCTGCTTGCAGTGGCCTGGGCAATGCTGGGCCTGTACAACTTCCCGCTGTTTGAACGACTTGGTCTGCACCCTACACAGGATGCACCTATGGTACTGACGGATGAGAGCCCACGTGTGATACCTGAAGGGCTCCCTGGGCTCCTCGTGGGGCTCAGGAGGAGGCGGAGGAGGGGGAGGCTCGACCGACGACGGCGGCGACCACGACGCAAGGGCAGAGGCGGCGCCCGAGGGGGGAGACAAACTCTGCTCAGGGGCGGCCAAGGCTTTGTTACGGCGTGGGGCGATCGCGGGCCACTCTCCCAGAGCCTGAGCAACATACTTCAACTATCGAATGAGAAACTTCCGACTGTCTGTGACATCGTTTTTCTCTGCTTCGCTGGGCTGCATTCCTTTAAAAGCGGCGGCCTTGGCAATCCGATCAGCAGCATCATTACCTTCGGCCAGCCGTCGCTCTTCACTGCCCTCGGAGAGGGCCTGAATAACTTGGTGGGCCTTGACCTTACGCAAGCGCTGGCCGAGGGGGAACTGGCCTCTGCCAGCCAACACCTTACACCCAGCCCACAAGTTGCGCCGAGGGTACTCTGTACCTTGGTGCAGAGACAGAACTCCTTTATAATCAGAGTAAGTCACTTCAACATCCCTAGACAGAATACTGGCCGCAACAGCGGCCAAATGCTCCGCGGCTCCAGAGGTTTGTAAAAAACATCTGGCCGACTCGGCCACTGAAATGGGCAAAAGCTTCACCGTTACGCATACAGACAACCGCGAAACCTGCGGCGTTGAAGACATAGTGACCGTGGTTAGTGCAACTACCGTCTATATACACTTCCCCTTCGCTGAAAGCCTCCTGAGGGGTGACCCCATCCTGAGCACACCAAAACTCCCCAAACTCCAGGCCCGAACCAGGAGGGTTCTCACCACGATACTCGGGGACCAACTGGAAACCAAGGTACTGGGGCAGGGTCTGGGGAGGGGGCTCTCTTAAATTCTGAAGCTCCGCTGCCGAGAAATGAGTGGCTCTGAGATTCTCTGTCTTCGGGCAATATAGTATGCGGTGGCCGAGGTTGTCCGAATGGTGGCCGCACTCGCAGCCAGTCTCGACTTCGTATCCTGCTGCCTTGGCTCTGTCCATAGTCCATATGCTCTGAGTGAGGAAGGCGAGGAGGGTTCCCTTCTGGTGGCCAAGGAGGTCTGGCGACGACAGAGCAGCACGGGCAGCAACCACATCTAACTGAGCGTTCTGGTGGCCGATCTGCTCGACCGCCTTGGCGGCGAGCTGGCCGCGCCAATCGAACTCCATGAGCTTTTGGAGGAGAGCGGGGGAATGTCCTGGGAGAGGGTACTCAATGCCTGAGGAGGTCACAAAGGTAAATGGTCCCTGGAATTTCCAACCGATCCTTTTAAGCGAAAGCACCGCGGCGCTGAGAGGGCCCCTGGAGGAGCCCCAAGATTTTGAAACTCTCGGGAGGATGGCCTCAGCCCAGCCACACAGCTGCTGGAGACTGGCCACGGCAAGGTGGGGGCGGGTGGCGGCGTCCCAGACAAGGCGGTGCCACATAATGGCAGGGCCCAAGGCAGCTTTCCACAAGGGGTCATTGAGGATGAGCAGGGCCAGACTGCGGCTGCGCGTCGGGCAACGGGGTCCCGCAGCAGCCAAACACTGCGACCTAGCAGATTCCAACTGCGTGCCATTGATGCCAGTCACCTCGACTCCGAAAGTGGTGGCCGCCTCGAGGCCAGTCTTATACAACTTATGAGCTTTACCCCCAGCTCTCTTGAGCATGCGAACCCTGTTAAGTCTTTTACGCATCTTGTCAAGACGCTCCGAAATCTTACGATGCTTTCTCCAACGGCGTTGGGGCCGTCCAGCCCCTGTTTCAAATTCCAGGTTAGGTCCAGACCTATCCGCGTTCGGGCCTGCCAGAGGCCCGAGAGCAGTCCTGAGTTGATCCTGAAGGGCTTGTTGGGACGCCAGGGCCTGACTTTTCTTGCTGGCGATCTGGCACTTAAACTCATTGATGATGCAGTCTGCCATGGACCTGGCAGCAATATTAAGCTGGCTGACGATGAGGCTGTAACTGCGGCCGTGGCACTGGAGCAGCAGATCATCTATAAACATCGCGAGCCTGATATGACAATGCGCCTGCGTCCACACGTCGAGCGGGGCAAGCACATACATTTGCACAAGATAGGTGGCCCAACTGCATCCTGCGGCAATGCCCCTCCAAGGCTTGCCTACACTGACTGCACAATCTTGTAGTGCAACTATGCGTTCGCTGGCATATTGAGATAATATGATACGCAATAAACAACACGGGAAACCTGATTCAACAGCACGGTGTGCGAGACATGGCCGATCAACATGTTCGTAGTAGTTAGATAAATCGTAGAGAACTTGGGCACTATATTGTTGATCTTTGTCAGAGCTTTTGAACTCGCATTCCAAGGATTGTTTGTATACTAAGTCCACTACGGAGTGGCCAGCCTGATGAGCAAGGTACGGCCTGCGGTGGTGTGCCTCCCACTCTCTGGCCGCTGACCTCCTGAGCCTAGCCCAGACTCTGTACAAAGCTGGGAGCATGCCAATGGACCTGAAAGAAGGCTGACTGGCTGGGGCATCATGTTGTTTCAACTTCATCATAAGAGTCGATACGATACCTTGGAGCTGGGTTGGCATATGTCCAATCTTTTCAAGCAGGCCGATAAAATCGCAGACAATCTCTGCCTGCTCATTATTCAACATACTGAAATGCCTGGGGTGGAAACCGTCCCAGGTAGAGGCTGTGGCATGGGGGAAACTTTTCGCAACTTGTCGTAATCTCTTGGGGCTGATGGGGCCCAGGGCAATACGATCATCTCTGTCAGGAACGAGCTGTAGTGGGGTATCCTGGGAAGCCTGCCATATTTTTGCCAGACGATCAGCTTCTACCTGCAATATATGCTGGGGCCTGCCAGAATACTGCGACTTGTATGGAACTGACGAGGGCCTCCAGGCCTCCAAACGCTTAGACCATCTGTGAGCCCATCCCATTCCTCCCTTCATGTTGTCCTGAACCCAATCCCTCCATGCCTTCCCGTCGGCAGCGTTCTCGGCCGCCTGCTCCTGATACAGGAGCTTGGTGACGTGCTCTAGCAGCTCGTCCAGAACCTGGATCGCCAGCGCCTGGTTCAGGGCACCGGCGCTGAAATCTACGTGCAACAAACCTGCGGCAACTCTAATCTCCTGCAGCCCCTCCTTGAGGGACACGACGGTGGTGAACAGCTCAGGGCAATCCTCTAAGCTGTCGAGAGCGTCCTGAAACTCAGTGAGATTCCAGTCCTGCACACATCTATGGACATCTTGAATCCTATTGATAAGCCATCTCAAAGGGCCCGTGTAGGCCACCCATTTAGCCCTACTCCTAGCAGCCTTGGCCTCAGCGGGGACCATAAGAACCTGAGGGGGGTGGGCCCTGGGGTACTTGCTAGGCTTGAGGGGGGTGTTAGTTTTCTTACTGATTGTAGCTTCCAAGTCCTGGGCCAAGCTGAAATACACGTGGTCCAAGAGCACCGACTGCTGTTGATCACTGAGCGGCCGTCGAGCATCATCGATCAATTGTGAAGCGCACTCCAATGCAGCAGCTGACTGGTGCCAACTCACTTCTGGCAATTGCGGGCCCACAGGGATACGTGTGGGTAGCTTCTGGGGCCTATGCAGCGTGGGGATATTAAAGTTATTCTCAACTACAATATCTAGCAGCACAGGTCTGTGAGGGGAGAGAGGATACGAGGACAGAGTACGGGGGTTTCTGAGCCACGGCGAGAGGCCTTGGCTAGACAGGAAATAATCTAGAGTAGATTTGGTCTTCTTAGTTCTGTAGGTGGCGGTCGGCGGCACAAGCGCGGTCATCGTGGACCTGGACAGGAACTCTGCTTGGGCCAACCGAGAGGGGGCCAGGTTAAAATCCCCCGCAACCAAAACTGGATGGGTCAAATCATCATGAAGTTGGCCTATGGCGGCCAGAAGTTTTAAATTGGTCTCGGAGAGACCAGCAGCAGCCTGAAAATAGGCACTACATATGGCGAACTTCGGGACCCCAGGAAGTTCGAGAAGCACCCCCGATAATCGAGCGGGGTCGAAAGCGGCGGAAAAAGTGATCGGCTGGACCCCCAAGTCCAAGCCATCCCGAATCAAAATCGCAACTCCCGAAACCAACTCATTATTCTCATTCCTGGCTGCAGGCGTGATGTAAGCCAGCCACCCCTGGGCCGAGCACCATTGTATCTGACGCACAGTGCTATCTCCGTCGGCAAGCTTACACTCCTGAGCACAGATAATCTTGACTGCACTGGACTGCGGCGAAAGAACAAACTTACGAACTGCAGGCCAGCACGAACCATTGATGGTAGCGATCTTATAAATGTTACCCTGGCGACTTCGGGCCCTGGGCGGCCGCGAGCGCAGCAGACTCGGCCGCCGCCTTGACCTTCTTGGTCTCGGGGCCTGACTCACTCTGGATCTTGGCCATGCCCTGGGCGACGTCGGACAGCGCAGCAGCCGCACGGCGGCGGCCTTCAGACGTGTCCATGGCCTGCGCCTCTGCCATGGTCTCCAGCTCCTTGTCGTCGGCAGGAGTGGGGACGTGCTGGCCTGGGGTAGGCGCGGGCGCCTGACTTGCCTGGCCATCATCAGGGCTCTCTCCAACTGCAGGGAAACCGTCGGTGAAGACCCCACGCGGAGCTGCCACCGCAGGCGGGCCGACACCAGCGGACGCGACCGAGGCCTGGGAGGCGACGTGCTGCTGCTGCAAGCTGTCGAACATGGCGGCCAGCTCCGATACCTTGTCACGTAGTTCTGGTGGGACCAGTCCGCCCTGTGGCATTCTGGCGGATATAACTCCTTGGATGGTGGTGAGCAAATCTTCGTCTTTAGATGCCTCATACGCAGCCGCCTGGGTGGCCGCATTGAGCTGCGTCTCCAGCATCTGCATTTCTTTTGTATTAGCTTCAATCTCCTCGACCAGCTTGCCGTGATACTCGCTTGCCTCGACAATTGTGGTAACCAGCTCGCTGGCCTCCTGCCTCTGCGACTGCAACCTCTGGCGCAGCACCTGGAGCTGATCAGACAGGGACTGCGCTTGCTGCTCCAGGCTCTTGGCCGACAGAGCCTGCGCCTTGGCGAACTTGAGCTTGCCCAGCGCCGACTTGTGCTCCTCTCCATCTGGCTTCCACTTCTTCCAGAAGGTGACTTGAGCTTGAGCCAGGGCAACTGGGTCATCAGGGGGGACTGCATCTTCGAAGGTGACCGACCGGCCGCCTCCGCGCCCCAGGCCTGGTGGGCGCTCAGGACCGCGGGAGCCCTTCCTCCAGCGTCCTGGCTTGGGCGGCACCTCCACGACGTCAGGCCGAACATCCTGGGGGCCTCCTCCACCACCTTGGGGTCGAGCTGGGGGACCATGATCCCCGCACTGCTTGAAACGGCTACCACACTGCATACAATGACGAGTATTAGTCGAGCACCAAGCCCAGCCTTTGCAGCCACGCTTCGAGCAGACCAAGTACTTCTTCTGCTGGACGGGCATCTCCTGATGGCGGCACGCTGGCGCACGCACACGAGAGGCCCTATGGCAGCACTGAGGCGGGACGTGACTGTGCCTCTGCCTGGGGCTGACCAGGCAGGCACGGGGGCTGAGCAACAGGCTTGAGCCCCAGCACCCAGGGCCTGCCCTGGATGGCAATTCTGAGACCTGCACCTCCCGCGGTGTGCTCAGGTCTTGAGCCAGGAGGAGGGGGAGGAGGAGGAGGAGGAGGAGGAGGAGCAGGAGGAGGAGGAGGAAGAGGAGGAGGAGGAGGAGGAGGAGGAGGAGGAGCAGGAGGAGGAGGAGGAGGAGGAGGGAGGAGGAGCAGGAGGAGGGAGGGGGAGGGGGGGGGAGGGGGAGGGGAGGGGGCGGGGGAGGAGGAGGAGGAGGAGGAGGAGGAGGAGGAGGAGGAGGAGAGGGGAGGAGGAGGAGGAGGAGGAGGAGGAGAGGAGGAGGAGGAGGAGGAGGAGGAGGGAGGAGGAGGAGGAGGAGGAAGAGGAGGAGGAGGAGGAGGAGGAGGAGGAGGAAGAGCAAGAGGGGGAGGGGCGGAGGGGGGCGCCTGCGCACGGGCAGCCCTCGGAGGCTGCCCCTGGCTCCCCTCAGCAGGCCCCGATGGTGCAGTGCCCGAGCGCGTGCGCGCAGTGTTCCTCCTCCGCTGCCCCTCCGCGTCCTCGTCGCCGCGGTGGCCTAGGCGTCGGGTGCAAAAGCGCTGCTCGCTCGCTTGAGCCAGGCACCGCCTCTCGAGGCGTTGGGCGTCGCCGCGCGGCGCCACGGCCGCTCAGCGCGCGCGTCGCGGAAGCACCGCTGCCCTCGGCCGATCAACGAGCTGGCCTCAGCTGGCTTCGAAGTGCCATGATTGAGAAATTTCCTCCCGGAAAGCTGAGCCAGCGTTTCCTGACGCACTCGCCAGAAAGTTGGCCCACCTTCTTGAGCACGTACCTCCCTTTTCTCCAGTTTTGCCAATGCCCCGGGTTTCATTTCGCCGGGCTGGTCTGACTTGGGGGGGTCTTGTGTGAGCCGTCTTGTAGGATTCCAGTGGGGTTTGGGCGGAAGGCCGCCTTTTTCATGGCCTGGTCTGGGAGGGGTCTGCATGGTCTCGTCGGGGAAGCTGCGACCTCCTCCCTTTGCATACGATCTTTGGAGTAGAAGTTTGCCTAGGCTTGCTCCAAGAAGCTCTCAGGAAGTTGGCCCAGGTGTGTTACAGTGGATGCGCATGCCAAAAAGCACCCTGCTTGCCTCCAGGGTGCCCTGGGTCTCTTGGGTCTCGATGGCCTTTCGATGGCAAGCGTGACGCTCCCACACCAAACAACGGCGGACGCCCTGGGGTCTCAGGGCTGGGCTCCCTGTGGCCGGCTCCCGTTCGTCGAGCCTTCCACAGCAGATCACAGCTCTCTTGAGCGCGTGCTCGGCTGCAGCCCGCGGTGGCCCCGGCGCCCCCGACGCCCGAGGCGCGGCGCGCCCTTGGGGGCGGGGCGAGGGACCTCTGGCGGCCTGCCCCCTCCCGGGGCCTGCCCGGGCCCAGGCCAGCCGGGACACGGCCTCCGCGGGTGGGCCGCCTGCGCGCCGCTTGCGGGCCGCCCCAGGGACAGCGTTTTGCGTTGCCACCCTGTGGGCCACGGCGCGCGTGATGCCCCCCTCCTTCTCAGCCACGCGCAGACGGGGGTGGGGGGAGGGGGGAGGGCTTTTTAGAAGCACCCCTGCTTCTTAGAAGGCGCGGGCCTTACCTACTATAGATGTAAGGCCGGCGCCTTCTAAGAAGCAGCCTGCTTCTAAGAAGCCCTCCACCCTCCCCCCACCCCCTTGTGCGCGCCGCCAACCTTCCCCTCCCTTTTCCCCCTTTCCCCCCATAGCGTAGCGCTCCCCCTCCTTCAGAGCGCCCCCGGCACTGCCGCCGTGCGTCCGGCACCACAGTCTGGGGGGGGGGGGGGCGTCACGTTACGGTCGGACTGAGGTGTGAGACCGGGGTCGGGGGGCTCGGGGAGGCCACCCCAATGTTCAAGCAGTGGCGAAGCGTCTTGGTTCGCCTATAGCCTTACCAAACAATGTTATAAGAATTCGTTGTGGTTCCCGCGCGATGTTCTTTGAACATGTCTGGCGGAGTTTGTCTTATTTTATGACATGGGGTTTGGGTTATAACAGCATTTCGTGGTAGGACTATAGGAATGACGGGACGGTCGGTCCATGCTCAAAATGTTCTTCGTGTTTGATGGGTGCTCTTATGCATCCTGGGGGAGGGTACCCTCGAATGTTCTTCAGCATGGCCGGCACATGGTCTCATGTTCTCGAAGGATGTTGTAAAGTCCTAGGTTGGGCCGTATGCCCCCCCCCCCCGTCCCCCCGCCAGTCCTCCCCATAACGATCGCCATCGCCGCGAATCTGAAAAAGTACTCGAAGGTGGAGGCACAGGTCGCGACGGGGTAGGGTCGGGGGGGCGTAAGACCCAGGTTTGCCAGGACTCGGGTTCGCCATCGTTTTTTGACGACCGCGACTCGGATTTTGACGAGCAGGAGTTTCGTGGGATGTCTGCAGCGGGAGGCCTCTTCAAAATGCAGGCTCGGCCTCGTCATTTTTTTGACGACCTCGTCGGGGATCTCCGAGTCCCCTGTACCCGGGTCTTACGCCCCCCTGATAGGGGGGAGGCAAAGTCACGATGCCGCGATGCAATCACCGCGCGAGAGCTTCCGTGCGCAGCGCTCCGTGGCAGCCTTCGAGGTGCACCGACCGGGGAGGGCGCTTTCGGGCCCGACGCGGGGCGACGAGGCCCGTAGTGTCTTGGGTGCGACGCCTGGATGCGAGGAGAAGAGGGGGAGGACCTTTGTGGGCCCCGGAAACGGCAGGGCCGTTTTTTCACCGTTTCCCCCAAAAATGTCCCTCGGAAGTGGAAACGGCGAAAAAACGGCGACCGGAAACGGCAAAAGAACGGCTCCAGGATTGGAGCTGGAGCCGGAACCGGTCAAACAACGGCGACGGAACCGGTAAAAAAACGGCGTCGGAACCGGCAAAAAAACGGCAAAACGGAACCAGTAACAAAAACGGCCCTGTCGTTTCCAGTGCCCACTAAGGGAAGGACTGTCTGGAGGTCTGCATGGAGGTCCCCCGAGGTCCCAACGAGGCATCTGGAGGCTTCTGTTCAGTCGGGCCTGTCCCTCTACAGGAGGAATCTTCAAAAACAGTCCAAACATAGTCTGGGGACGGTGTTTGAGGATTTCCCTAATTTTCTGATTATTGTTTGGCTACTTTTGATTCGTCGTCGAAGGTCCGCCTGTAGGGGGACACGCCCGACTTACGGCTTCTGCAATCCCAAGCATCTGGGAGTTTCTATCGAGCTGCCTGCGGCAAGTCCCGCCGGTGTGCCAGCCCAGCGCCTCGAATGGCGGCTTCTTGGGGGGCGCATGGGAGGCCACCGTAATGAACGCGTGGCACGTCGTGCCCCGAGGTTTGGGAGGACGGTGACGTTTGGCGCACTCTTCCGCGTCGCGTCGGGGGTTCGCTTCTCGTCTGCATCGTCTTCCTCTGTCTGGCTGTCCTCCCCTGGGCTCCTGCGGGCCAGTCTGGGGGGGGGTCCCCTGGGCCATCCCGGAGCCCTCTTGGGCCGCACTGGGGCTCTCCAGCACCGCAGTGGGGGCCCTCTTGGCCGCCCGGGGGTGGTTTGGGGCCGCGGTGGGGCCGTCTCGGGCCGTCGAAGGGATCTCTCGGGCCGGAACGGGTCCCTCTGGGCGCACTCTTGGGCCGACTTGGGGCAGGATAGTTTGGCGATGTTGGGGCCCTCTTTGGGCCGCCTCGGATCAGTCTCGGAGGCCTGTGGGGCCGTCGGGAGCTGAAGGAAGATTGAAAAGGTAAGGACGCCCAAATCGTCCATGATCTATTGGGCATCTGCGGTTTTGATTGCTTCGGTCCGTAATTACTGAATATTGCTGTGTCATCTTGTGGCCCTCTTGGGGGCCTCCTGGGCTGTATCGAGGGCACCTTGGGCCGTGTGGGGGGCAGTGTTGGCCGTCTTGCAGGCATCTTTGCACATCTTGCCGGCATTGGTTGCCTGCCTCCGTCTTGTAAGCTCGTGGGCGCGGGTCCATGCGAACACGTAGCCTCGGTAGCGTGACAAGTGTTTGATTAAGGGGGATCGTGGCCTCGGGAGCGCGGACGAATCGTTGTTGT
>CAUYUJ010005158.1:410624-443124 GCA_963575745.1 Prorocentrum cordatum
GACGCCGATGACGACGACGACGCCGACGACGACGACGGCGGACGACGACGGACGACGACGACGACGACGACGACGACGACGACCACGACCACCACGACGACCACGACGACGACGACGGCGACGACCACGACGACGACGACCACGACGACGACGATGGCGAACGACGACGACGACGACGACGACGACGCCGACCACGACGACGACGACCACGACCACGACGACGACGACGACGACGACGGCCACGACCACGACGACGACGACGACGACGACGATGGCGAACGACGCAAATGCAGGGCTGTGGGCAGGCCCTGAGGGAGCCAGTTGGTCCTGGGATGCCGTGTGACGCCGCGGGGAGCCTGGAGGGGCTCTAGAGGGTGCTCTGTGGGATGCCCCCGGGGGCAACAGGGGGGCTCCAGAAAGGGCCTCCCCTTCAAGTGTCGAGGTAGTTGGCATCTCTTCCTCGGCGGAAGGATCGCGGAAGCCAGCGGAAGCAAAGCGAGGCCGCCTCCGTCGGCGGAAGCCGGCAGAAGGTTGGTGGAAGTTAGCGGAAGCAAAAGTTGCCCTCCCGAAAGGTGTTCGTTTTTGATTTCATTTTCTGGGACCCAGGATTTGTGAGCCTCTTCTGTTGCTGTGTAGCGGATCGCGCCTGTGCGAGCGGGGAGCAGCGCAGAGGTCATTGCCGCGGGAGCGGCGACTCACCACTCCTCGACCAGGCGATCTGCAGGGGTGCATCACTCCTCGATGCGGCTCGATCTGTGCGTGGGGCCTGTTTTGTTTGGGTGCCGTCTGCGCGGTCATGTCCTCGAAACGCCCCGTGCAAGTTCAACATTGGGGACGACCGGTAGTTTAGCATTACACTCGTTGCAAACAAAAAAAACATACTTTCAACGGCTTTCAAACTTTTCGTGGTAGCATGTCGTAGCAGATCTTATTTTTCTGGTCGGGCTCTGAGTAGGAGTTGGAGGCGCAGGAGAGGAGGAGGAGGGCGGAGAAGGAGGATGAGGAGGAGGAAGGAGGATTGAGGAGGAGGAAGGAGGAGGGAGGAGGAGGAAGGAGGAGAAGGAGGAGGAGGAGGAGGAGAAGTACGACGATGGCGACGACGACTGACGAAAATCTACGAGCGACGACTATTCGGGACAGCGTCGATGATGCTGACGGGACCCATAACGTCCGACGTCGTGCATTTGTCCCAGCGCCGCTCCCCAGAGGCCCGGGCCCCGGGCCCCCTCCCCAGGGACCCGCCGCTCGTCCTGAGTCCTTGGAGCTGGCTGGGGGGCACGAGTTGGCCAAGCACTGGCTCTGGCGAGCAGGAAGGGGGGGGCGAGGCTCGAGGTGCTGGGTTCAATCAGGTTCTTCCCCGTTTAGCCTTGCCCAGGGGTTTCTCCTCGGCGAAAGGTTGGTGCCTCGTATACTTGCGTTGCCCGTTGCCCAGTGGTGCCTCGGGTTCCTCGTGTTCCCCGCCCCCGGTGCCTCCCACTGTTACGTTGCCCGTTCCTCGGAGGTTCCTCGGGGTCCCCGGGTTCCTCGGGCTCCCCTGCCCCCAGTGCTTCCTATTGTTACGTTGCCCGTTCCTCGGAGGTTCCTCGGGTGGCCGTAGTGCTGGTGTAGATGAACCCTATGCAGCTCAGCTGTTCTCAGCTGGCTGCCGCTGCCTTTTCTTGATAGCGCCCTCATCGGCAGGAGCGTTGCAAAACAATTGTGACCATGCTGCGCGCGAAATCGATCGCATCATCCTATTCCTCCATCTTCCCTCCGGCCTCGAAGCGGCGCCGGCACTCCAGGCTCATTGTGGATTTTCATTGCGCGGGCGCGCCGAGTTCGCACTGGATTCATTTTCAAAAGGTAATCCCCACAGTGGGGTCGCGCCGGGTTCATCGGCATGTTTGGCACCCAGGGGCTGTTTCCAGGCCCAGGTACCCTCAGAAATGGATCCGGGACGGACCACTCACCCAGCTGAGCCCCAGGAGGGGTCCGGGGACCGATGTTGTGCGGACTTGGCCACATCCCCCGTCCTATCCCTTCCTGGGCCGATTTTCCCGGGCCCCACCCAGTTCTGCCCCCCCAGCCGCCTCCCGCCTGGGCCGTTCTGCTTGGCGGGCCTTCTGGCCCGGCCAGGGGCCCCTTGGAGGCCTACGATCGGCCAACCGCTTCCGTCGTTGCTGCTCGGCCCTCCTCGCGCGAGGAGGTCAGGGCACGGCAGCGACGGAGACGTGACGGCCCACAGCAGTGGGCCTACGACGACCGACGACCGCGAGGACGTGGCGGCACACGACCTGCGACCACTGCGACGTGACGGCACACGGCAGCGACGCCAGGAGCTTCCGTCGTGATTTTCTGCTCGGCCCCCACGACGCGAGGATGTCAGGGCACGACGGCGACGGCGACGGCGACGACGCACGGCAGACGACCTGCGACCGATGGCGACCGACGGCGGCCACCGACGACCGAGGCCTCGTGCTGCAGGAGCCGCTGCTCCTCGCCATGGAGGCCGAGAGCCTCGGGGCCACCTGGGAGGCCCCCGCCGGGCCGGCGGGCGCCTCCTCTCCCGCGGGCGGCTCCACGGAGAGGGAGTGACCTTTCGCCGGAGTGACCTCCGGTGCCCCCCAAGTGTCCAATGGGGCCTCGATCTGGTGACCTTTCGCCGGAGTGTCCAATGGGGCCCACGTACCTCTGGTGGCCTTTCGCCGGAGTGTCCAATGAGCCCCACCTTTGGGGCCCTTGCCCCCCCAAGTGCCTCTGGTGACCTTTCGCCGGAGTGTCCAATGGGGCCCCCCAAGCCGCCGAATACGACGGGACAGCAGCGGCCTGCGCGCCCGGCGGCGTCCCCGAAGGGCACTCCTTCGGCCGCGCACCGAAGGTGGCTCTTGCCAGGGGCCACTCCTCGCGTGTAGAGCCGACCAGGCCCCTCCTGCCGAGGACCGAAGACTCTGCAGTTGATCGTCCACGGCGCCCAGACCCCCTCGAGCCAAGAGTAATCACGACGGACGGTGTTTCGCTACCTTCGGCCTCTGTGGGGCCTCTGCCGGGCTTCGGGACCATCGAAAGATGACTCAGGATGAAAAACCGGTCTCATAGAGAATGGGTCCATCGTGAGAACGGCACGCCGTCCGGGGCCTGGGTCGGCCGTGCCCTTGGCTTCGGGCGCTGGGGCCCGCTGTATATATACATATATATATATATATATATATATATCCCCTGGCGATCAAATCCATTCCAGGGACGCACTTGGTGTACAGCGCCGGTTATAATACATGCTCCGCGTGCGGATCAGTTATGAAACATGCAGGGATTTAGCAACATAAGCAATGATGAGATCATGCATAAATTTATGCATACATTAGTCATGTATTAAAATCCTATTTTGTGAAAATCCTATGCATTAAAAACTGCGCTGTACTACCGAGCTCAACCACTTTTAGCTGGCGACGCGTTTCGGACTCTAGGTCCTCATCTGGGCCATAGGGCTGCGGTGTCCCACGCGCGCGCCGTGCAGCGCGCGAGCACGGCAGCAAGAGGTCCAGAGTGCGGGGGTGAAAAAACCCGGCTGCCCACCCACCCTACCTGTGGGGGGGAGGCGATGGGGGGCTGGTAATTAACGCCACGATTCGCGCCAGCGCCGTAGGGGCACCGGCTGTCCCTGGCAATTCCCAAGCGGCACTGGCGCGCGCCGTGGCGTTGCCATGTGTGGCGGGGGAGGGGCGGAGCGTTCCGGGTAACGGCCGCTGTCGTGACTCGTAGGACAACAACGCGCTCCTGCGAGGGGCCATCGCACCGCGTCGTTTCCACAAGGATGTGGCAGCTGCTTGTGGGTTGTGGGTTTCTCTGCCGATGGTAAAAGACACTCCCGAGGATCGAAACACAGTTTTTGATCGGCGGCGATCTGGGCTCGATGACGCAAAGCGTATCCGTATTCGCGGCCTCGCGGGCCGGGCCTGTGGGCCGCGACGCCGCGAATACGAGGCGTTGCGCGGAGCGTATGCGTGCGATCGCGTACCGCGAGATCGCGTTGCGGAACCCAGACCGCAAGGGCGTGGATACGGATACGATCGCCGCTCGTGATGGGTCCAGCAAGCAGTCGGCTAGCGGCGTGGCGCGCCGGAAGGCAGGGGAAGTGAGGAGGAAAAAGGTGGGGATGGCCACGAGACGGCCGGGGCGCGCTCAGATCGTCAAGGACTTCGGGGTGTGCCATTAATAAGGCAGGCTCACGTGCCCAGAAGAAGATAGAAGCACATGAAATAGCTGCATGGGCATAAAGTGTTGGAGCTCCGCGGGGATTGTTTGGATCGGCCGCCTTGGACCCCCTCCACGCGCTCGGGGTGGCGCCAGAAGCGCCGCCTGGGAGGGGCCCAGCGCCGATCTGAGAAAAGAGAAATAGGTGCGGAATGTCAGAAGTGCACGTTTATGCCATGATTGTTCCCTCCAGAGGAGCCTTGAAGCCTTCGAGGAGCAGGAGGAGGACTGCGACGAAGGAGGAGGAGGAGGAGGAGGAGGAGGAGGAGGAGGAGGAGGAGGAGAGGAACATATAATTACCGATATCGCTATACCCTTCCCTCCCCAATGATCCGGTGTATTTCAAAATGCGGAACCCCTGAAAGTCCCGACCTTTTCGTCAGGGCCGGTTTCGCACTCCTTTGACGGTCCTGGGGCCCGGCGATGGCCCCCAGCCGAAGGTTGCCATTCAAGGATGTTTTCTTTGGACCCGAGGCCCTCCAAGCCCGACCTCAGACGCCCCAGCCTCGACCTGAAACGCCCCAACAGCCATCGATCTCCCCCTTCTTGAACCAGAACCTCTCGCCGCTCCTGACCCAGAGAGCGAAGTCAACGAGCAAAACCTTCGCACTGGATGTTTCAACAGTGCGCTGGAGGTCTGGGTCGTCTTCTCGGCCGCATTCGCCCCTGGACGTCCTCGTCAGAACGCACCCCTGGAGAGCTCCGGGGAGGCCCGCGGCCTGGCGGGCGCCCCCACTCCGGCCGGAGCCCAGACCTCCGACGTCATGTTCTGGCACCGGGGGTCCTTATCTGTGGAACGCGGCGCTTAGCGGCCCAGTTTGGCGGCCATGTCGTCGCCGTCGCCGCCTCGTGGCCGCCCGTCGTCAGAAGCCTGCGGGCCGGTCTGGCGGCTGTGTCGTCGCCGTCGCCGCCCCGTGGCCGCCTCGTCGCGGTCTCGTCGCCGCCCGTAGTCGTTGCCCGATGGTCGGTCTGGCGGCTCCGTGCTCGCCGTCGCCGCCCCGTCGCCGCCTCGTCGCCCCCCGTCGTCTGGGCCGGATTGTCGATCTGCTCCGTGCTCGCAGTCGTGGCCTCGTCGTCGCCGTTCGTTGCCGCCTCGCGTAGATCGCACCACATAGGCTGCACGGCATAGTCATAGACTGCACCGCATACATTGCACCAAATACATTGTACCGTTGGTATTGCCTCACATAGATTCCACCACGTAGATGACACCACATATCTTGCACAACATGTACTGCACCGCATATAGTGCACCACAGACATTGCATCACATACATCTATATATATATATGTATATATATATGTATCGCACCGCGTAGATTTCACATCTGTTCTCGTTTCTAAAACAAGACGTCGGATCTACCACTCCTTCCAGAATTCTCACGCCGGCCTCGCGCGTGTAATTTTAGTAAAATTACATCACACCATCCCAGCCATGCTGGGTCCGACCCTTCCCCCAGCGAGCATTCGTACATCAAAAGCCACCCATTTTCCAGAGCCCTTTGCAACAGAGGTTGACAAAGTCCCCACGCGCGCGTCGCCGCGCGCACACCAACAACCTCTCAAAAACCCCAGGTCTCGCAAGGATTTCAAGATCGAGTGCACCGAAGACATCTGAAACAAACGCCAATTGCTTCGCATCCTGTTTCCTCACACCAGAACTGCGCGCTTCTGGTAAGTCGTAAGAGAAAGCCATCGGTTCTTCCAATATCTTCATCCAGTTCGACCAAACGGGCCTCTCGCGCGGGCATGTCCGAATCATTCGAACGCCCGTTCGCCCGTGCTCGGGGGGCATGACCCCTGTCCAATACTTTGCGGGCCACTCGCGCGCGTCGGCCGCGCGTGCATGTCGAAATCCTTTGCAAAACCTTCACCATCGACACGTGGACACCATCATTGCCACTGGCGTGATCAGCACCGGCGCCGTCATCGAAACTACCATCGCTACTATCATCATCGCGTCTGCCGTTGCCGACGTCACCATTAAAAAATGCCCGCCCGAACCACTGAGTCGCACTGAAGTGCCCGCGCGTCAGCGCGGCCTGCGAGACGCGCTGGGAAGTGCCCAGCCATTAGCGCCACCGCGGCCGCGTCGGCTACGCCAGAATAGTTGGCCGCCTTGCGTGCGAGCCTGCGCGCGCTAGCACGGCCGCAGCGATGTGTCAGCCTGCGCCAGACAGTCATCGCAATCGCCGACTCATGCGTCTTTCGAACCAAGTTGCGGGTGGCTGGGTGGGATGTTTGCGCGAGCAATGAAATTGACACTTTCTGGTTCGGCAGGATGCATTGCACCACGTTGGATGTACCACAGACATTGTATCACATCGACATATATTCTCCTTTCTAAAAGACTAATAGATTCTACCCCCCCCTGGACTTATCGGTTCCCCCGCGCGTGCTGTAAATTACAGATGATTCTGAGCACATGGCCATCCTAAATATGAACTCACACCATCCCAGCCAAGCCGGGTTCCCCCCCCCCCCCTGCGGTTCCCTGGTAAAAAACACTATGCGGTGACATGTTTTGTTCTAACATAGCACTTTTTCACGAATCCCTTGCAAAAATGGGACGAAGTGCACACGCGCGCGTCGTGGCGCGCGCATGCCGAAATCCTTCAAAAACCTTTGGTTCCGGAGAGATTTCAAAATTGAATTTCCAAAAAACATATAGAAACACATGGTTTCGCAACACGGATTCAAACAAAAACTTACGCGCGAGCTCTTGCGAAATCTTAGGAAAACCATAGGTTTTCAAAGATTTTCACAAAATGCTACCAAACGGGCTTCGCGCGCGCGCGTGTCGAAATCTGTCGAACGCTCTTGCGCGTGTGCCGTCGCGAGAATCCTTTTGCAAAAAATGGGACGAAGTGCAGACGCGCGCGTCGTCGCGGGCGCATGCCGAAATCCTTCAAAAACCTCCGGTTTCGGAAGAACTTCGAAATCGTGCGTCCAAAAAACATACAAAAGCACACGGTTTCGCAACACGGGTTTTCAACAACATTCTGCGCGCGCGCTCTTGCGTCGTCGTCGTCGTCGTCGTCCTCCCTCCTCCCTCGTCGTCGTCGTCGTCGTCGTCGTCGCCGTCGCCGTCGTCTTCTTCTGTCTTTCCTCGTCGTCTTTGGCGTCGTCGTCGTTTCCGTCGTCGTTGTCGCCGTGGTCGTCCTTCCTCCCTCGTTGTCTTCATCGGCGTCTCGTCGTTGTCCCTCCTATTTCGTCGCCGTCGTCGTCGTCGTCGTCGGCGTCGTGGTCTTCACTCCTCCCTCGTCGTTATCCTCCTCCCTCGTCGTCGTCGCCCGTCGTCGGCGTCTCGTCGTCGTCCCTCCTATTTCGTCGCCGTCGTCGTCGTCTTCGTCGTCGTTGTCATCGTCGTCGTCTTCCCTCCTCCCTCGTCGTTGTCGTCGTCGGCGTCGCCGTCCTTCCTCCTTCTTCGTCGTTGGCGTCGTCGCCGTCTTCCCTCCTCCATCGTCGTTGTCGTCGTTGTCGCCGTCGTCGTTTTTTCTCCTCCCTCGTCGTCGTCTCCGTTGGCGACGTCGTCGTCGTCTTCGTCGTCGTCGTCGGCGTCGTTGTCGTCGTCGTCGGTGTCGTCGTCGTCGTTGTCGTCGTCGAAAACATTGGAGACGTCGTCGGTGTCGTCGCAGTCGCTGTCGGCGGCGCCGTCGTCGTCGATGCCGCTGTCATCGTCGGCATCGGTGTCGTGGCCAAGTGCCACGCAGTACCTACCGTCACGGTCTTGTCTGAAGATGTCTTGCGACCAAGTTGCGGGTGGGAGGGTGGGATGTTTGCACACGAGCAGTGGAGAGGACAGCTTCAAGACAGTCGAAGTGGATTGCACCACGTAGATAGCACAGCATAAACCGCACCACATAGGTTTCACCAAGCAGACGCCACCACATAGATTTGATCGCACGGCATACATTGCACAACACAGATTCCACAGCACAGTTCGCGCCACATGTACCGCACCACATAGATTGCGCCGCAGATGTTGCACCGTCTAGATTGCACCGCATAGATTGCACCGCATAGGCTGCACCACATAGAAATGCTAGAGACGCACTGCAGGGGTGTGACGCTGGCTGGCATGTTTCACCACGTCTTTCTGCAGTAGTCTTCGCTCTCGGCTTCTTGGGCCCGCTGTCCGGCCCGGGGACCACCAAAGACGGATCCAGGACGGAAATTGTCCCGGGAGAAGGTGCTCTGGAGTCGTGAGGCCGCGCGTTGTGCGAAATGGTATTGCTTGACGTCTGGGAGGGGAACTTCGAAGGAGGAGGAGGAGGAGGATTGCGCTCAAGTCTTCGAACAGGCGGACGAGGAGGACTTCGGCGACCGAACGTCGGCATGACCATAAGCTTTCGGAGGTCCGCGCGGATATCGTGGGTGGATCGGCGCTGGACCCCTCTGGCGGCGCCGCCAGGGCCCCCCCTGGCGCGCTCCGCGCGCCAAGAAGGGGGGGTCAGCACGGATCAACAAAATCCGAGCGGATCTCCAAAAGTTTATAGGATGAATTTCCGGTAATGAGGAGGGAGGATCACGAAGAGGAGAACAAGTACTTGGACGCCCGAAATGGGTACGGAAAGAATGGGCACAATGCTCAACAACAAATGTTGTCCCAAACCAACAGTGGCCGCTGTTGGGCAGGCGGCCTTCTGTCTCAAATGGACAGGCCGCGGCGACACCGACAGCGAGTCCTGTTCAGAATGAACAGGAACTGCTGTTGGGCATTGTACCCATACTTTCCGTGCCCATTTCGGGCGTCCAAAAAGCAAGTCCGAGGATGAAAGCGTTTTGGGCAGTTCTATGCGTGCTATGGTCAGGGCTCGGCCCTGGACAGGTCCGGGAGCCAACCTTTTCAGGGAGAAAACCAGCGGAGATGTTACCGAGGTCTTTCGGATGCCCCTCGAAGCTTGGATGTCTGTCGAACGGCGTCTCTTCTCCTCCTCCTCCCCCTCCTCCTCCTCCTCATCCTCATCCTCATCCTCATCCTTCTCCTCCTCTGCCTCCTCTCTCCCACCTTGTTCGGCCACGGGTGACTTGCGTTCGTACAGTCGGACTACGTGTGTGTGTTCCCGCTTAGCTTCGACCGGAAGAGGTGCGCTCTCGACCCGCGGATCGAAAAAGCGTGTGTGTGTGTGTGTGTGTGTGTGTGTGTGTTTGAGATGTATATCAGGCCTCTACAGTGGCCGTGGTCGGGTGCGCGGTTAGAGTTCGGACCGTCCTGGCGCCCCCACTTCGAGTGGATCCAAGAGCGCTTGGCCATGTTTGTGCAAGGCAAGGGCGAGCACCCCGAATCCACTGTCACGGTGCACCCAGGCTCTTGGACTACGCTGGGAACGATTGAGGCGTTTCGCGAGCAAGCTGCTCTGTTTTCGAGGTGTGTCTCGAAGTGCATCTCTGCGCCACGCTTTGGAGTTGCTGCGCATGTTTCTGTTCGACGGCTGGTATCACAAGGGTTGTACATTTCCTCAGCTCCATCACCTCCCCCTCCTCTTCCGTTCTCCTCCACATCCTTCTGGCGGCGGCGGCGGGAGGAGCGAGTATAGAAGGTGCAGTGGAGTCCACCCACCCTGGATCTTTCCTTTTTGCGTTGGACAGGCTTCAGCTGCTGGGCCGTAGCGTTTGGGCATGCACACAGATCGGCCGACTCAGCGAATCGAGCAAAAGAATTCGGGTCACGCACTGGTGCGGACAAAGAAGTGCAGCGAGACAAGGCAAAAGTGGTTGCCCCCGTGGGCAGAGTCACCGAGTCCGCTGCAGTGCAAGCTACCTCGCCCGTCCTCCCCCTCTTCCTCCTGCTCCCCATATCCTCCTCTCGCCGGAGCTATGTTGCTTCTGGCATGCTTCTGTAAGTTATGCCACGCGTGACAGTCCAGAATTTATGCTCAGCGTGTCGCTCCGCCAACGCCGCGGTGCGAAACGCTACTATCCACTTCCTGGACCGCAGGCATCCGCGTCCCGAGCCCTCCCGAGCCTCCCGGCCCGTGGAGCGGAGCGACACGCTATCCGTTCGCAGTGCATAGCGTGTCGCTAGGCCCGCCACTGTAGAAGATACCGTCGAGTCCCCATCGCTTGTTCCTCACCCTTCCTCCTCCCTCCCTCTCCTCCTCTCGCTCGTGCTTGCTTGCTTCTGGGGCGCTGCTGCAAAGTACGCCACTGCTCAGTCTCTGCCACGTGGGCCGTGGAGTGCATGGTTTAGTCTCCGTCCTCCTACCCCCCCTCCCATGGATTAGTAGGTCGACCCTGCAAAATCAAGGGTACGTTTGTGTCCTGTGTCTCGCGACCCATGCCTCCTGCATTCCTGTGGCAATGTGGCCCTCGGGAGGGTGTTGTGTCCTCTCGCTAGTCCTCTGTAATCAAGTTCGACTGTTTCCCTTCCTCTACCCCCCAAACAAAAATCGACTAGACGTAAGAGTGACCTTTCGCCGGAGTGACCTTCGGTGCGGGCACATATGGGTCCCCAGATGGCTGAAAACGTCGCAGTAGCAGCTGCTTGCGCGCCCAGGTTTGGGCCCTCGCGGCCCCCGAAAAGTCGCGCACCAAAGGTCACTCTTACCCAGGGTCGCCCTCGCGTATAGCCGATGAAAATAACATACAGGATACAGTGCCGTTTTTCATACATGCTCAGCGTGCGGATCATGTACTAGAAATGCATGGATTTAGTATCAAACTCAACCAGGAGTTCATGCATAAATGCACTCATAAATTAACCATGTATTAAAATCCAATATATATATACACATTCCAGGATCAAGCCGGATCAACCCAGGATGAGATAGACCAATATTCAGCGGATCTGTGCCAAGCTAGGCCAGTTTTCGGAAACGGAAAAACGAGCACAGGCGATTTAGCTAGGTCCAAACGCCGATATTCCTGGACCAAGCAGGATCATAGACCGGGATTCAGCGGGTCTGTACACTAGGCCAGTTTTCGGCCACGGACCCCCCGAACTGACGTCGCAAAAACTTGCAACGTCACGAGAAATCACCACTGGAGCCCCGGACCCCATCACTCTGCGTCATTGTCCGCGCGCCAGCTTGCGAGCCAGATCGGCCTGCGAGGGTCCCGCGCCCCGACACCGGGCGAAAACGCCCGTTGGGAAACAAGTGCCGCACCAGGATCTCAGGGAATGGGCCAGCTCAGAGGCCTAAAATGCACTCTCGGAGGAGCTGCACCCTGATACATGTATGTAGACATACACGTGCGTAAATAGACATATTTGCATACATACATACATGCATACAAACATACATACATGCATGCATACATGCATACATACATACATGCATGCATGCATACATACATTCATACATACATACATCCATCCATACATACGTCTGTATATATATATATATATATATATATATACTCAGCTGTAGTACATATATCTCTGTGTAAATAAATATAGGTATGTGCCCTGGTTATGGACATGGATAGATGCATACGAGTGTATACACATGTATGTTTACATCTAGGCAAGTAATATACATACATACATATATATATATATATGTGTAGTTATATGTATATGTATATGCGGTGCATCTATATATATACACATACATACTAAAATCCGATATATTTTAATATTTTTTTTTAAAAAAAACAACAAAAAAAAAAAAAAAAAAAAAAAAAAAAAAAAAAAAAAAAAAAAAAAAAAAAAAAAAAAAAAAAAAAAAAAAAAAAAAAAAAAAAAACTGCCCTGTACAGCCAAGACGTTTCACCAAGGGCCGCTTTGGGCTCGGGAGGGGCTCTGGTCTGCCTCCCGCCGCTCCTCGGGCCCAGGCCGGGGGAGCGCTCCTCGCGGCGGAGGCTCGCCGTGGCCATGGGGGGGCCCCTCGCTCCTCGCCCGGCGCTCCTGCGGGGCACCACTGCGACGGTGGACGGGGGGAGGGCTAGGCATAGGGGGGGGGGATGCATCGACCCCAATCGCCCATTGACCGCCAATGGGGGCCCGATAGCCCCGACGTGCCCAGCAGGGAGGTGCGGATTCACAGTCGGGGGTAGATCGCCGATCGATCGCCCGTGTGTCGCCGATTCCAGGCCGATGCATCCCCCCCTGTGCCAGTCCCCCCCTATCGTTGCCCCCCAGAGGAGGGGGGAGGGCCGCAAAGGGGGAGGAGGAGGGGTGGGGGCAGGGATGGAGGAGCGGTGGCACCACCGTGACTGTAGATGAGGAGGAGGGAGGAGGGCCGCAGATGGGGAGGAGGAGGGGCGGGGGCGGTAGGCTCAGTACATGAAGGGCGGTGGGCGCAGGAGGGAGGACGGGCGATGGAGGTTGGGAAGGGGAGGGGCAGGACGGAGGAGGCGGGGAGGGGGGAGGCAGAGGAGGAAGCCGGAGCCCAATCGCCGGCCCGGTGTCTGCGGGAGCGCAGCGCAGGCGCTGGTGCGCGTCGCCGAGGGCGACCGCCTGGAGGCGCTGAGGCTCGGCAGTCCGCCGCCGTGGTCGGCGGCCGCGTTGGCGTCCTTCGCGCGTACGCCGTCCGCCGTCTGCCGTCCATCGCGCGTCGTGTTCGTCGTCGTCGTCGTCGTCCCGGAAGGAAAACGAAAAGCATGCGAAAACGAAAAGTTGGGAGGTCCGCGCGGATATCTTGGACGGGCACTGGGCTCCCCCCTGGCGGCGCCTCCAGTACCGCCACCGGCGCGCTCCGCGCGCCAGTCCAGCGGGGTTTTGCGCCGATTCAGGAGTTCCGCGCGGACCCCCGACAGTCTATGATTTGCCAATGTGTCTGTCGTCCTCTGCGTCCGCCGTTCGAGGTCGTCCGCCGTTCGGCACCGTCGTCGCCAAGGCTTCGCGAACAGTCCGCCGTCCGTCGGCCTTCCCGCCCCTCCCTCACCTGGAGTCCTCGCCCTTCCCCTCGTTCTCCTGTTTCCTTCTCCCTCCTCCCACTCCTCCTCCTCCTCCTCCTCCTCCTCCTCCTCCTCCTCCTCCCCCTCCTCCTCCTCCTCCTCCTCCTCCTCCACTTCCCCCCCCCCTCTCTCCCTCCTCTGGTCTGGCGCCTCCTCTTGTTTCGTTGAATTGTCGCTTGTTGCGATTTGGAAGGATGCCTCCGCGGGGTGGGGGGAGGGGGGGAGGAGAAGAAGGACAGATATGATGCTGAGACGGAGGAGGAGGAGCAGAAGATGACGGCAAACGAGCGGATGGAGGTAGGGAGGAGGGACGGAGGGAGGAGCAGGAGAAAGACGAGGAGGAGGAGGAGGAGGAGGAGGAGGAGGAGCGCCATGAGAAGGAGGGAGGGAGGAGACAATATCGCCATCCTTTCCCGTTCGTCCTCCCTCCTCATGCTCCTTCTCTCCTCCTCCCCTACCCCATAGCCCTCCGCGCACGATGTGGGAGGACGGGGTTGGATAAGTAGAGGAGGAGGGGGATGTTGTAGGAGGAGGAGGAGGAAGAGGACCACCAAGAGGATGAGGATGATGACGAGGATGATGATGATGATGATGATGATGATGATGATGATGATGATGATGATGATGATGATGCTGATGCTGATGATGATGCTGATGATGATGCTGATGCTGATGGTGATGATAGTGATGATGGTGATGATGGTGATTATAATGATGATGCTGATGATGATGCTGATGATGATAATGATGATGGTGGTGATGGTGGTGGTGATGCTGATGATGGTGGCGATGGTGATGCTGATGATGATGGTGGTGGTGATGGTGATGGTGATGGTGATGATGATCATGATGATGATGATTGTGATGGTGATAGTGTTGATGATATGCCCATGACGGTGATGATGATGATGATGATGATGATGATGATGATGATGATGATGATGATGATGATGCCGATGATGATGATGCTGTTGCTGTTGCTGATGATGATGATGATGAGGAGGAGGAGGAGGAGAAGCAGGAGCAGGAGGAGGATAAGGAGGAGGAGGAGGAGGAGGAGGAGCAGAGGAGGAGGAGGAGGTGGAGTGAGGGGGGGTGCATCTCGCCGTCGCTGTGCTTTCGCCCGCCACGAGGTGCCCGAAGCCTCCCTAAAGGGGCCACAGGCGTCAACAGACCTCGATCCCTGGAGCCCGCAGAGACAGGAAGGCTGAATTCATCGACGAGCACTACTATGTTTGATGGCTCTGGCCGTCTTGGGGAACTCATGCTGATCTCTGGGGGTCATCAGGGGCCTCCCCAGGTCCTCCCAGGGGCCTCTCGGGAGCTCACTCCCGAGGCAACGCCTCGGGGATCGATATTCGGGGACCTCTGCAGGCGTTGGGTATTGATGCATCCGGGCCCGGCTCCCAGGACGTCGGTTCCCCAGGCGGTGGATATGGATCAGGAGGGGAAAAAACACACAGACACAATTAATCGTCGATCCCCAGGAAAATATGGGAAAATATGGGAAGTGGTGGGGAAGACAAAAACCCACAAAATACGAGAAAATATGGGGAATTCTTTTATTTGTGTGTATTTATTTGTGTGTCCTTGGGCCCCTTCAATGGATACATCCCCGCCTCGTATTGTTGGGGCCTCGTTGGTTCTCCTTCCTCGCTGCTGCACTCTCGCCCACCCCGGCCTCAGGGTGGCCCGCCGGCGCCCACAGTGCCTTCTGTCCTCCGCCGCGGGCTTCGAGGGCAAGACGCTGCGGGATCGCCGGCGCCGCCCACCCTGGCTCCCCTCCCTCTTTCGACCCTTCCCCCCCTTCTTCTTCCCTTCTCGACTTCTTCTCCTCCATGCCCCCCCCCCCCCCCCTCCTCTGCCTTCCCGTGTCTCTCCTCCTGCCCCCTGCGCCTCCCTCCCCCCTCCCCTGGTTTCCTCCCCCTCCTCCCACTCCTCCTCCTCCTCCTCCTCCTCCTCCTCCTCCTCCTTCTCATTCTCCTCCTCCTCCTTCTCCTTCCCATTTCCCTCGCCCGCCCCCCTCCCCTCTCCCGTTCTCTTCCTTTGGCCTCCCCCTCATTATCGTACCTCTTCCTGTATGTTCGTCTCATCCGTCTCCTCTCCTATTCCCCCTTCCCTTCATCCCCCACCTCACCGCCTCAGCCATCCTGTTGTCGTTATTATGTCTCGGGCGCTGGAGGAGTGTCACACCGTGGACATGGCCCACCTGCTGCATCCAACAGGGGGGGAGATGAGGGCTCGAGTCACATTGTGCCTGGGCGGTTCTGGGGACTGCTTTCTGTTTCGATCTCGATCCGCAGCAAAGGCAGAGCGACGACAGGAAGAAGGAAAAAGGAAACACAGCGAAACGGAGAACACCGCTTAGCTCGAGCCCCGATGAGGAGCTCGCGAAGCGAATCGAACCGCCCAGGAGCGCGACGAAAGCACACGCTCGGGAGCGTCTGCCCACAGCGTGCCGCGCTGCCGGCCTGCCCCCTCCCGCTGTGCCCCGCAGACGCGCTTCCGACGCGCCAGGCCGCCGGCCCACGGGTTCTGCACGAGCTGTTCTCAGAGCATTTTTCTGCCTGAGACAGTCGTGCTTCCGCACGTATGGTTTGGTCATAAGAGCATGGTTTCTGTTCTAAGAACAGTTTGGGGTTCTAAGTGCAGTTCGCGGTAGGTCTACGGGAATGCCGGGACGGTCGGTCCCTGCTCAAAAGGGGTGGGGAGGGGCCGGGGGGGGCTTTTCTTCCCTCCTGCACGCCGGACAATTCGCATGCCGGTTGCCCCGATGAGCCACACGCTGGAGCGGACTGCCTCTGCCTCGCCCGCGACAGAAAAAAGGTGTGCCTCGAGAGGGGGAGTGAGTTCGAGCGGTTTTTCGTGCCGAGCCGCCCCGAACAGGTGCCTCCCAGCCGGCGGCGGCTCCCGACAGTTGCCGACTGGTGGGGCCCGTGGGGCATGCGGGGGGCATCTGTTTGCAGCAGTTCGGTGCACCAGCTGGACTCATGCCCCCCCTCCTCGGGGTCACCCCCGCGTTGGTTGATCCTGAGCCTCCCCCACCCTGAGCTGAACTTTTCGGCTGCAGGGAGGTTCACTGCAAGGTTGCTTGGCAAGCTGCCTGTCTCTCCGAGTCAGCCTCCGGATCCAACGTCTGGGATCAGACTTCCTATTCGGACGGTTCCGCCTCCTCGCGCACTCACTCACTCGCTCACTCATTCACTCTCGCCTCCTTCCCTCACTCACACTCAGACCCATTCGCATTCAGATCCACGGATGATCAGACTCTCTCCCACTCTGGCTCAGACCATTCTCTATACCCAGCCAAAGCGTACGCATGCCCACACAAACATACGACTCACACTATGCTCGTTCAGATTCACAGCATGATCTCGGAGCGTGAATCACCTACCCCGCTTTCGCTTCCAGGTAAAACCAAGTCATACCACGCACCTCCTCGGCAAGCGGCCTGATCAGTGCAGGCCGTAGTTTGGCATCGCTTGGTATCTCTTGGAAGCGATGGTGGTCAAAAGCGGGATAGGTTTGTTTGCCCCCTATGATCACCGCAACCTATCAGGCGTGACACTGGGGCACCCCCAGAGCGGGAGCCGACATGGACGGGAACATTCGCCCGTTCGCGCTCAGACACTGGGGATGCCTTCCGCCGTTTGCTCGGCTCGTGGTTGGAATTCCTCTGCTTTCAGAGCACATCGTCTGGGCACAAAGAGAGGACAACGAACCCATACCGCTACACGTCCCTCGTTTTCCCACTGTTGGGCCTCCTCGGGGGCCCTCATCGCCACCGCTGGATTCGCCTTGAAATGTTGGTCAGAACGGGCCCCGGCAGAGTTCCATGGAGCATTGGTATCGGTACCTATCGGTTTCCCCAAGGATGTCCCGAGCGAGCCAGACGTAACGTTGTTTCAGTCACCCCCGCCACCTCTCCTGCCAGAGTCCCAGGAACATCCCGCTAGAGCAAGCATTGCGCGTGGGCACTCCAAGGGGGGAGCCGCCACGGATCGCTCAGTCGCCGCAGGCCAAGATTTTTTCATACAGGCACCCACAGGCGGGAGCGCCGGGAACTCAAATGCACAAATGAGGATCTCTGCGTCGAGTACGTTCTGTTCCTCCCTCCTCCCCCCCATTCTCATGCCCCCCGACCTCTCCCTTGTCCTTCCTCCTCACCCAACCACCTCCCCTCGCCCCTCCCCCTCCCCCCGCGCGCACTCTCCGGCGGGCGCGTGGCAGGAGTTCGACGCGGTCGCAGACGCGGCCGACCAGTTCAAGCCAGTGACGGACACGCTCCAGAGCATCGGTCCCGAGGGCGTCGCGATGGGAGCCGCAGCTCTTGGCCTGCCCACCCCTGCCCCCCCGCTCTTGGAGTCGTCACCTTCGCTCCAGCGCCTCTCCTCCGAGCTTCTGTGTGCGTGCCGCTGCACGCGTTTGGCTTTCTCAGTCGTGGGGGCAGGAGGCAGTCGGCGACCTGGCAGAAAGCAGGGTGCGCGCGATCTTCAATTTTCGTCTCCTGCCGGTCTCGCGATGGATCTCATCCGATCGCTCTCACCGTCGATCTCACTATATCGACCTCCGCGGGGCACCATGGGGAGGACACCGCAGGACACCGCGCCCACGGGACACCACGCGACACGGGCGGGGCACCTCCTGGCCACTGCCGGCCAACCCGGGGGGAGGAGAGATCTTGAGCCTGGCTTCGCTCTAGCCAGGAGAGGAACAAACACACAGACACAATTCATCGTCGATTCCCAGGAAAATATAGGAAAATATGGGAAGTGGGGGGGGAAGCCAGAAACCCAGAAAATATGGGAAAATATGGGGATGTGTGTTTTTGTCTGTATTTATTTGTGTGTCCCAGTTCCCATTTCGCTCCAGCCAGGGCGTGGTCATTCTTTCCACCCGCCCACGCAGCTTCGCCTCACCCGCACACACGATACAACTCCGGAACCAATCTCCCGGTGTAGGGCCTCCTTTTCATGCTGATATCTCTCCCCAACCTCCGATGTGTGCTCGACGCACAACTAGAAAGTGACTTTCCCCTCCTGCTCCGCTCCTCCATCCTCCCACGTCTTCCTCCCTGCTCATCCTCGTCATCGTCCTCGGGGGCCTCCTTCGGGGAGTGCCTGGCCTAGGACACGCCCAGCACGCCCCGGCGCGCGCCGGCGGATCCACAGAACCGGTTCCTGGTCGCGCCGTGGGGCCTGACTTTCTAGCGCGCGGGGGGGTGACTTTGGGAGGGAGGATGTCTTGAGCGAGAACCCCGGACTGCACTCGCCCGGCGAGCACCGGCTCGCGTCGGCGCTTGCCGGCGGATCCCCGGGAATGGTTCTTGGGGGCGTTGCTGGGCTGGACGTTCTCTCGAGAGCCCGAGGTCCCCTCTGGGAGGATATCTCGAGCGAGAGCCCCGGACTGCGGGACACGCCCGGCGCGCACCGGCGCTCGTCTGAATGCCTCCTTGGGGAGGCTCTGGGAGCCGGCCCACGCGAGGGCGCCGGTTTGCATTTCGTCGCGGGATGTCGGGAATTTTCCCGAAGCAGAACAAGAGGCATGAGGGCCTCCTGGAACCGTGGGGACGCTCTGGGTCGCTCCGTGCGAACTCGTCCTGTATTGATAGCGTGTGAGCGCTCTTTCGAGGGAGCAGGAGGGAGGATGAGGGGTGAGGAGGAGGAGGAGGAGGAAGAGGAGGAGAAGGAGGCGAAGGAGGAGTAGGAGGAGTAGGAGGAGGAGGGGAGGAGGACGAGGAGGAGAGGGAGGAGGAGGAGGACGAGGATGAGAAGGAGTTGTTTGGCAGTCGCCTGAGGTGGTATGTGTTGTATTGGATGTTTGCGTTGTGCTCGTTCTTCGAGCTTGTTGGCAGGCTAGCTCCCTAACAGGTCGGCTCGTTGTTGCGTCATTGAGCTTGGGAGTTCTGAACTCGTCTCTTTGGTTCACCAGACCCATTTCAGAAGAGTTATGCGCCCCTCGAGTTGGTTGGAACAGTGCAAGTCGTCAATATCTCGATATAGTCTCTTTCGAAATTTCGAATTCTCCCGAACAAGATTCTCACGAGAAGAAGGCGAGGAGATCAGAGTGGCAGAAAAAAAACGGTGTGGGCTCCGGCCCGGGCTCCGGCCCGGGCTTCGGCCCCGGCCCCGGACCCCTGGGCCCCCGCGGCCCCCGCCCCCGCCACAGTCCTGGCCCCGGCTCTGGCCAGGGCCTCGGTCCTGGCCCCCGCCCCAGCCCCAGACCCTGCCCCGGCCCTGGGAGGAGGAGGAGGAGGAGGAGGAGGAGGAGGAGGAGGAGGTGGAGAAGGAGGAGGAGGAGGAAGATGATGATGATGAGGAGGACGAGGAGGAGGAGGATGAGGAGGAGAAGAGGGGGAGGAAAAGGAGGAAGAGGAGGAGGAGGAGGACGGGCAGGATGAAGGCAGGAAAGAGGCAGCAGGCGTAATGAGGAGGAGGAGTCGGAGGAGGAGGAGGAGGAGGACGAGGAGGAGGAAGAGGAGGAGGAGGAGGATTAATGATAGTGATAAGAAACGACGGGGAGGAGGACGCGGAGGAGGATGAGGAGGAGGAGGAGGAGGAATACTGATAGTGATAAGAGACGGCGGGGGAGGCAGGAGGCGGATGCGGAGGAGGAGAAGAGGAGGAGGAGGAGAAATAATGAAAGTGATCAGAGACGACGGAACAGGAGGAGGAGGAGGAGAGGAGGAGGAGCAGGAGGAAGGGCAGGAGGAAGGCAGGAAAGAGGCAGGAGGCATAATGAGGAGGAGGAGGAGGAGGAGGAGGAGGAGGACGAGGACGACGACGACTAGGATGGGACAGAACGAGAAGGAACAGCAGCAATGGGGAAGCAAGGAAGCGAGAGAAGGTGGATGAGTCGGGGGAGAAAACGGATGAGGCGGAAAGGAGGAGGATGAGCGGGAGTGATAGGGGAAGGGCGAAGGAGGAGGGAGGAGGAAAAGCGCAGTAGGAGGAGCAGATGCTGGGGATGAAGATGAAGAGGAAGAAGAGGAGGAAGATGGTGATGAGGCGAGCTTATGCTCGGAACGCGCGCGCTCGGGGACAGGTCCATGGGTCTCTGAGGTGCAAAGGCTCGGGGGATTGCAGGATCATTGCGGGGCACGTCTGCGCTGCGTTGCAGGGGATGTGGGCGAGGCCATGTGGACAGGGCAGGGAGATGGACGGCGGGGAGTAATAACAGGTGAGATTAATGTTCAGTTATCCGCGCTCGGAGTGTTGGCAGATACCGGAAGATTTGACATGGGGCAGCATGCCGTGGACGCCCTCCAGTTGGCTCTGGTCTTCCCACTCCTCTTGCTCCTCTATATATTGCTCCTGCTCATCCCTTAGTCATTCCTGATCTGGCTTCTCCTTCAGGACGGTCGTCCAGCATCCCTCTGCGAGCCTTCTTTCCTCCATCTTTCCTCAAGCGAGAGAGTGCGCGCGCTTGCCGCGCCAGGTGCCTGCTTCACGGAGGACTCGCATCGCCCATACATCGCCGAGTGCGCATCCTTTGCCGATCTATCGGCGATGCATCGCATGAGGAGGCTTTGGGGAAACCGTGAGGGTGCCGGAAGCCAGCCTGCGTCTCCCCCTGGGTGCGTGGCTGAATTTGGGTTCCCCAGTGCGGGTTAGTGTTGCGTTGTTGCCTTTGGGTTGGGGGAACTCGGATTGCGCCCCCATCGCTCGCCAACCCCTCCCCGTGACGCGAGGGCGCTGGTTTGGAATTTGCCGCCGTATTGCTTTGATTTTTCCCGAAACGTAACAGGGCGGGGGGGGGGGGGGGCTCGGGGGGCTGGATAATTGGATGGCCCAAGCGACGGCGCTGGTTTGGAATTCGTCGCCGGATTTCCCAGATTTCCCCGAAACGGAACAAGAGGGCCTCTGAGGGCCTCCTTGGGCAGGCTCGTGGGGGGTTATGAGGATGTCCCACGCGAGGTCGCCGGTTGGGAATTCGTCGCCGGATTTCCTCAGAATGCAGCGGGCCGCTGCTCCTCTATATCATCCCTTAGTCATTCCTGATCTGGCTTCTCCTTCAGGATGGTCGTCCAGCGCCCCTCTGCGAGCCTTCTTTCCTCCATCCTTCCTCAAGCGAGAGAGTGCGCGCGCTTGCCGCGCCAGGTGCCTGCTTCACGGAGGACTCGCATCGCCCATACATCGCCGAGTGTTCATCCTTTGCCGATCTATCGGCGATGCATCGCATGAGGAGGCTTTGGGGAAACCGCGAGGGTGCGGGAAGCCAGCCTGCGTATCCCCCTGGGTGCGTGGCTGAAGTCGGGTTCCTCGGTGCTTGTTAGTGTTGCGTTGTTGCTGTTGGGGGAATTCGGATTGCGCCCCCATCGCTCCGCCAACCCCCCCTGTGACGCGAGGGCGCTGGTTTGGAATTCGCCGCCGTATTGTTTTGATTCTTCCCGAAACGGAACAAGGCGGGGGGGGGTTCGGGGGGCTGGATAATTGGATGGCCCAAGCGAAGGCGCTGTTTGGAATTCGTCGCCGGATTTTCCAGATCTCCCCGAAATTCAACAAGAGGGCTTCTGAGGGCCTCTTTGGGTAGGCTCGGGGGGGGTTCTGAGGATGTCCCACGCGAGGTCGCCGGTTGGGAATTCGTCGCCGGATTTCCTCGAAATGCAGCGGGGGGGGCCGTTGGCGGGCCCATTCCATCGCGCGCCAGGGGTTCGTATGACCTGAGTTCTCAAAAAAAACTCATTCAAACTACATTTTACCTTCAACAGCATGGGTCACAGACTTTTGGTTTCAAAGTGGTTGTCCTAGATCCCCCTGCGAGCCCTCTCTGGGGCTCCCGGTTTTTCCTTTCTCCTTGGCATTTTAGCTGCGCGAAGCGGCTTCGGACTCCCCTGCGAACTGTCGCTGGGACCCACGGTTTTTCCACAGCCCCTCGTGTTTTTTTCCGGGGCACGTTGCCACAGCGTTTGTTTCGCATGCTGTGCCACGTCCGCATCACTTCAGGCAGCGAGTTCGGACCTGGCTGCTTCAAAAACAACGCAGATCACGGGATACCTCTTGCGGGATGGCTGTTCCGAGTTCCCTGGCGAGCCCGCTGTAGATACCGACTTCCCATTCGCCGTCTACCATTTTGGGACGTGCTCCAGCATGCGCCGACGGTCCCAGGCCCAATGCAGGGTTTTCCTTTCTCTCTGTGTCCTCGGACCCGGAGCTTACGAACGCAAACTTTGCATTCGTAAACTCGATCGAGGCGCCTGCTGCATCTCTCACGCGCGGTCATCCCCGACAAGCCCGCAACACGATTTCTCTGGCGATGCGCACATCGCATTGAGAATGGTTTTGCTTGGGAATTGTTTCTGGCCGCCGAAGTTCGCACCAATGAACACATCCTTTCGATCACCCTGTTCTCACCGCCAAATGACCTATGTAAGTCCCAACTTAAATTTGAGTATACAAACGCAAATGCAAACTCGAGACCAGTGTCCGGCGGAACGAGCGTGAGCGTGACTCAGCGTGGCCATTTGGGCTGCTCCTCCTCGCCCTTCCAGCTATTTCACAGTGTCGTCATCACAGACTGCCGCGTGTCATCTTTCTCCTTGCTTGGCACCGCTTGGTATCCTGCAGCCGCCGCTGCCGCTTCGCAGCGGCAGCGCCCTAGGGGTCTGCTCGAGTTGGAACGCGTTCTCCCATAGCGGTGTTGCCCACACGGGGATGTGGCAGGAATTTTGGCTGGTCCCCTTCCTTCTTCTGCCCAGCCGGGCGCCGATCGATATTGCTACTCCCACTGGTGTTTTACACTACCAGATATCCCCTGCCTGCCACCGTCGGGCTGTAGTTGTCACTTCTGGGCTTCTGGGCCGATTTGGGCAACTCAACGCATGCCCCTGCAACGCAATACCTTGCCACAGAGAACCTCCACATCCCTCGGAATTCCTTTCTCATTCCAACTCTCTCTCGCTTCCCCTTCCCCCCTCGCTGTTGCCCGCTCCCCCTGCCCCTCTCCCCCTTGCTTCTGGAGCCTCCCGCAGGCCTCCAGAGCTCCCCGGAGGGCTCCCGCTATCCCAGAGGCCCCAGAGGGAGGCCCACGAGGACCTGCGAACGACCAAGGCATCGAAACGCCTCCCAGCGCCTGCGCGTGGGCCCCTCCTCCTCCTCCTCCCCCTCCCCCTCCTTCTCCCCCTCCTCGTCCTCCTCCTCCTCCTCCTCCTCCTCCTCCTCCTCCTCCTCCTCCCCCTCCTCCTCCCCCTCCTCCTCCTCCTCCTCCTCCTCCTCCTCCTCCTCCTCCTCCTCCTCCTCCTCCTCCTCCTCCTCCTCCTCCTCCTCCCAGCGCCTTCGCGTGCCCAGCCAGGCGTGGCCGCCCTCGGGGCGCTCGTGGGCAAGCTGGGCGGCAGGAAGGCCCGCCAGGGGAGGGCGGGAGGAGGCGGCGATCGAGGCCTCCGAGATGGGGTCCGAGCGGGTGGGGCGGTGGCGCCCTCGAGGGCGCCCGCGCCCTCTCGGCGCGGCGCAGGCTTCGGCGCACGCCCAACGCTGTGGTTGCAGACGCAACCCAGCTACTGGTGAGCGGGGTGCTCAGCGAATTTGTGGCGCCCTCGGGGGCGCGAAGTGATTCGCGCTTCGCGGTTCGGCTCCGATCTCTCCTCCTGGAGCGCGAGATGGGCACGGAGAGAAGGAGTAAAGCGCCCAACCGCAGTTCCTGTCCATTTTGAAGAGGATGCGCTGTCCGCGCCGCCGCGGCCTGTGTCCATTTGAGACAGAAGGCCGCCTGCCCAACAGCGGCCGCTGTTGGTTTGGGACAGCATTTGTTGTTGGTCATTGTACCCATTGTTTCCGTACCCATTTCGGGCGTCCAAATCCTAGATGGGGTCCGAGTGGATGGGGTCGAAGGATCGCGTCGCATCGCCGATGCCTCGTCGATGCATGGGCCATGCGTCGGCGATGCACTGGCGCCATCGGCGTGGCGAAAGTCGGGTTCTGTATCGAGCCGCATCGCCGATGCATCGGCGATGCGGCGCGATCCTCCGACCCCATTTACTCCGACCCTATCTGGGAGGCCTAGAGGTAAGCGCGATTTCTCGGAGTTTGAGTCTCCTTCGCCCTTCGTCGCCCCTCGTTGGAGATCCCCTGGTCATCGATCGTGTCTGCGGCTCGGAAGGCGCCAGCCACGCCCATGTTTCGCGTGCGCATCATGGGCCGGCGTGTGTGCGCGGAGGGGATCGCAGGGTGAAGTTTGCCCCGAGGCCTTCTTCAGTGCAAGCGCTGGTTGGGGAACATGCGATTTCGATCGAGCATAAGCTTGATTACAAGTACGTCGGACTGTTCAGGAATTAGCTGGCGCCGAATACAGTCACCGGGATGGGTCATATTATAATATGATTCTCAGGCGCACCACTCCAGGGGAGTGGGGCTCAGCGGCAATTAATTGAAGCCGTCCCGTCTCGTCCGCGATGTGTGTTGCCGTTCCATTGGGGACATCTTCAACATTCTGAAAATCGGGCGCCCCCCTCACGCAGATCTTGACGTCACGGTACAACTGTTTGATACAGAGCCGTCAACAAACACAGTTATGTTCCATGGTGTTGGATGCCGCCTTTTGAAAACAGCAGTTTCGTGGGAGACCCCCGCACAATTGAAACTGGACGTATTCAAAGTTGTCTTCACATTCTGCAAGCCGCCACACACATCGAATAGGAGGCACCTCCACATGCGTTCGACTGCGATCCCACCCTTGCAGCCTCCTTCCTGACAACCCCCTAGTGATCTTCATTATCGTTCGTTTCTCCCTTTTGCTCTGCTTCTCAGTCTTCTTCCTCCCCTTCCTCGGATCCCACCCCGTATCCCTCGTCGTGTCCATGTCTTGCGAGGCTTACGTGCTGCAGCTCTGCTCTTTTTGGTATGAGCCTGGGTGCGCACGCTCACCGTGTTTCGGCTGCGAGCGAGGGGGGGAGTTAGAAGAAGGCCTTCTCAGAAGGCGGCGGGACATCTCAGAAGCCCTCGTGCCTTCTGAGAGGTCGACTGCGTCTTCGGGGCAGGTGTAGGACGCTTCTCGGAAGGCCAGAGAACTTCGGAGCCTTCTGAGAGGGCCTCATTCATCTCATTTCCTCCCTCGCTCGCCGCCGATGTGAAAACAGCCAGCCACCTCACTGTCACGCGACGGGCAAAAAATCCAGCAGGCGATCCCTTCAGAGTCTCTGCGCGGGTTCTTGAGAGTCTCCACGCGGCCTCTTAAGATCTTCTGCGCGGCGTCTTGGAAGCCTCCGTGAGTTTCTGCTAGGTTCCTTAAGGTCGACCACGCGAAGAGGGGGCCAGGGGAAGGGGGGAAAGCTTGTTAGAAGCACTCCTGCTTCTTGAGAGGGCGGGCCTTGTCCATAGATGCAGGGTCGGCGCCTTCTAAGAAGCAGACTCCTTCTAAGAAGTCCCCCCCCCTACACCCTTGAGCGCGCCGCCAGTAGGAGTTTCCGAAAGGTTTTCGCGAGGCGTCTTTACGGTGTCCGAGAGGTCTCTGCGAGGCCGTTTGAGAGTTTTCCGAGTGGTGTCTTCGAGGCTTTTGAATGTTTTACGTGTTCCAAAGAAATGTTTCGGGGGTGGACAGACCTCCCACCCTGACACGTCGATTAGTGAATTGTCCATTTTCGAGTCTCGAGAGGGCGCCGCGGCCGTTATTTTCCAGGATTGCGCCCGCCAGGTTTGGGCCCGAGGTCGTTTCCACTAGACCACGTTTTACTACTAAAGGGGGTTCTGTCCTTTGTGGGCCCCGGAAACGGCAGGGCCGCCGTTTCCTAAAAAATGTCCCTTGAAAATGGAAACGGCGAAAAAACGGCGACCGGAAACGGCAAAAAAACGGCTTCAGGATTGGAACCGGAGCCGGAACCGGTCAAAAAACGGCGACGGAACCAGTAAAAAAACGGCGTCGGAAGTGGCGAAAAAACGGCAAAACGGAACCGGTAACAAAAACGGCCCTGTCGTTTCCAGGGCCCGCGAAGGTTCTGTCCATCCTTGAATGGCTGAAATGCCCCTTTCCCCAGGTACTGCGTGCCCGTAGGGGCTCCTGCGTACCTTCTACGGTACTCCAGATTCCGTAATAAAAGGGAGGGGGCCTGGACCCTCGAAGACACGCCATTTCAGACCCCCCCAGTGGGAGAACCCTCCCAAACATCGTCCCCAGACCCCCCAGGCCCTCCAAGATAGCCTGGAAGAGACCCCCCCGAAATGAGACCCCCCTCCCCTTCTTACGAAATCGGGAGTGCCTTTGCCCCGGTGGCGGCTCGTCGCCGCCCGTCGCCGCCCGTCGCCGCCCGTCGCGGCCGTCGCCGCGGGGCCCCCGGTGACGGTCCGCCCGGCTCGTGGCCGCCCGTCGCCGCCCGTCGCCGTTGGGCCCCCAGGGGCGGTCCAGCCGGCTCGCCGCGGCCCGTCGCCGCGTCGCGTTGCATGGCGCTGCACTGCGCTGCACTGCGTTGCGCTGCTTTTGCGCTGCCTCGCGCTGCTTTGCACGGTTTTGCGCCGCATAGCCTGCACCACACGGGCTGCACAGCCCAGATTCTAGACTGCACTGCGCTGACTGCACCACCCAGACTGCGCCGCATATAGACTGCAAGAAATTGCTGCTCGGGGTCCACGCTGACTGACTTGGTGACATGCGAGGAGGAGCGTCTGACATAGGGTTCTCAGAGGCGTCCAAAAGATTTCTCATAGGGCTCCGATCAACTTCCCAGACACTTACCACCTGCGCCCGAGAGACCCCCTCGAGACTTCCCAGCGGTTTTCCCAGCGACTTCCCAGAGATTCTCCGAGAGCTTCCTGAGAGTTTTCTAGAGGCTTTCAATTGGTTCCTGGCGTGTTTCCTGGAGGCTTGCGGAAGAACAAAACAAGTAATGATTTGAAAGTCGTAGCAGAAGTGGTGATAATTCTCAGACGTTTCGCGTAATCCCACCAGCCCATCCAGACAAGGTGCCCAGACGAGTTGCTCTGATCAGGGACGTGGAGGAGGATGCAGTGGAATAGGGGCAAGACGTCGTACCCCATGAGGGGGGATTGATGAGGAACCGTAGGAGGAGCAGCAGGAGTAGGAATAGAGAGAGTTGGAGGGGGAGGAGGGAGGAGGAGGGAGGAGGAAGGAGGATGAGGAGCAGGCAGATGAGGAGGAGGAGGAGGAGGAGGAGGAGAATGAGGAGAAGGATAATGGCGAGCAGAAAGGCCAGAGGCCTCTTAGATGTCTGTCGGATTCTCTTCGGATGTCTTTCGAGACTTTCTTGGAGTTCTCTTGCGGCGTATCGGTAGTCTCTTGGCAGTCCCGGGGGCCCCTTGAGGGGTCTTGGGTGCCTCTTGGGGGGCCTCTCGGGGCGTCTGGGAGCCTCTTGGGGGCATCTTGGGCGCCTCTTGGGGACCTTGGGGCCTCCTGGGCACCTCTTGGGGCCCTCTTGGGGCACCCTTGGGAGCCCCGAAGGCCATCTTGGGGCCATCTTGGAAGAGATCGATCAAAGGCGGGGGGCTTGATACTTAGGGTCCGCCCCCCGGAGGCCAAACTGTGGCCAAAACCTTAGCGCTATCATTGAGTTTGGCCTTCTCACCGGCCTCTCGGGGCGTCTTGGATGCCGCTTGGGGGGACCTCTTTGGGCGTCTTAGGGGTCTCTTGGGAGCCTCTAGGGGGGCATCTTGGGCGCATGCTGGTGGCCTCTTGGGGCCTCCTGGGCACCTCTTGGGCCCCTCTTTGGGCACCCTTGGGAGCCTCGAGGGGCCTTCTGTGGGCCAGCTTGGAGGAGTCTCATCAGAGGAGGGGGGCTCCTTACTTCGGCCCCGCCAGAGACCGACATGTGGCCCGCACGACGGTAGAGTCCATGAGTTTGGCTTCCTCGCCGAGGCCATCTTGGGCGCTCCCACGACCCGCCGAAAGCCCCATCCAGGTGCAGGGGTAGGAGGTAGGGAAGAAGAACATCGCTAAACCACTCACGCCCTAAGGGGTTGGTGGGATCAGTCCCAGTTCCAATGCCCATATTCAGTTAGTAGGAGTCCAAAGTAAGCACGCACACGACACTGGCATTATCATAGTTGTTCGAATCACCCGTAATCCCGCCACTGAGCAGCAATTCCAACATTCTAGCGGAACACGTTACACTTCAAACAAATAGCTACGACACGTGTCCAACAGTTGCGTGTACCGAGTCATGGTTTAATTTCGGATAGTTGGGCAATGGTGTCAAGCATCAGCAAATAGAATACAGAGTCGCAGTTCCAACCATTGGTTGCAAACAGCTGCGTTCAAATGAATAGCTGCGGTGCGATGCCAGCAGGCACCCAAGAAGAGGGACACTTGTAATAGTTAGCGGCAGCCGCAACACTTCTGCAGGATTCACCAGATTCAAACAGCTCGCTCGCTACAGTCACCGCTGTTAGGTAGACTTCGGCACATACACCATAACCACTGCCAGTTCTCAGCGCCAGGCTACATTAGCCACCATCCTAACCGTTAGATCCAGAATACCTTAACACCCCGGAATGAATTTACATTCTTCACGGTTCGCGTATCCCCACCAGTCCATTCGGAAACCTTGCCCGTGAGAGTTTGACGGACACGGGACGAAGAGGCACGTGTCGAGAAACAAAGAGGGCAACAAGGGTGCATGTATGGACCTCTGGGAGCAAGAGGTTGGTTTTGGAGGGCCTTTCCGCGCCATCCTTGGGGACCGCGTGGGGGCGAAGGAAGGAGGAGGAGGAGGAGGAGGAGAAGACGGAGGAGGAGGAGGATGAGGAAGACGACGACGACAACCACGACGACGAGAAAGGGAAGAAAAACGACTCGCAAGACGATGATGGCAAGGACGAAGACGAGGAGGAGGAGGAGGAGGACATCGAAGACGAGGACAGCGCCTTCAACATCGCCTCTTGGAGCCCTCTGGGGACTCTTTTGGGGGCTCTTTGGGTCCTCTTGGTATGTTTTTTGGGGGGGTGTATCGGGGCCTTCTTGAGGCCCTCTTGAGGCCCTCTTGGACATCCCTTGGGAGCCCTAGAGTGTCTCTTCGGACCATCTTGGAGGCCATCGATCAAAAGGGGGCGGTCCTGGATGTTAGCCTCCCCCTTCGGGCAATCAAATTCTTCCCTTGGGACTCTCTTGGGCAGATCTTGTGCGCTATTGGGGCCGTTTGGGAGGCCTTGAGAGCCCCTATTGGGGCTACCTTGGGCTATCTTGGGGCCATCTGGAGGCCTCAAAAGAACACACACCGTACACTACAGTGCTAGAAGTCACAAATCATTCATTTTCTTGCGGTGCTTGAAGGATGTTGGCCTCTTGGGGGGGTCCTGAGGGGGCTCCGAGGGCACTTGGAAGCGTCGTGTGGCCTCGTCGGGCGTCTTGGAGGAAGGTGTCCTGGAACCGCGTCGGCCATCGTGAGCCATCTTGGCGGCCATCTCTGGAGCATCGGGAGCCCTCTTGGAGCCATCTTGGGCCACCTTGGGCGATCGAACAGATCGCCCCCCCCCCCCCCGAGAGGAAACCTCAGGGAGGGGGGCGTGGGAGGCAAACCTCCCAGAATTGGAGAGATTGCTGGGGAAGAGGAAAGAAATAATCCGCCACCGTAGCCCAAAGAGCTGAAGGGATTCCGAGTATGAGTTAGACCTTCCCGCGATATTCCAATCACCATCATCACCAGCACCATCACCGAGCTCACTGTCAGATGCGTGTGTGCATGTGCAGCAAATCGCAGGTTGCTAGTTTTGCACAGATTGGCTCAATGTAGTTGCACGTCGTCCAGATCGCAACCAGTTTCACATAGCCCCAAGCACTCAATGAAGGCAGACCGTTGTATACTGAAGCCATACTCATAGCCCGTCCGCTACCAGACTATGTACCCATCGACACCCGATGTGTCGCAACCGGAAGGGGCCGACCATGACTGGATGCGATCGGTGCCGAATGGTTGGGATCGGTCGCATATAGGTGCGATCGGGCGACATCGCGTTGTCCATCTTGGGCCAGGATCGGTGTTGGCGTTTGATGGTCGGCGCCCCCCGCCCACACACATACACACACCAAGCCTCCAAATGATGTCCGCGGGGAGCACTAAGGGCATACCAAGGGGTTCAAAATGAATGCCAAGGTGGGTTATGCTTGGTCAAGCCTGGCTTTCACGTGGGCTACAAGTGCCCAGAGTGGCTTAGGGTTTTCAGATAACTTTGCCAAGTGGGCTCCGCCCACTTTGCCCGGACCTGCACCCGCCCCAGCCACTCAGGGCACTTGCAGCCTAAATGAAAGCCTTATTAGGTTAGATATAATCTTCTGTGGCATCAACTGATAACCCCCTCATTCCCTTAGCAGCCCCGGCGGTGATCCAAGTATCGTCGATGCGGCGCGATTTCCCGAGCCCATCTACTCGGACCCCATCTGAGAGGCCTCCACACACGGCCCCTCCCAACAGGCGCAGCGCGGCGCCCCCGACGCCCCGTCGGTCGAGGGCGGCGCTGAGGAGGGCTTGCCATTGCAGGGCCGCCCGAGGGAGGCGCGCCCAGCTCGCCGTCGTCGGTGGCGGTGGCATCGGCGTCGGCGTCGTGGTCGGGGAGGGGAGAGGGATGGAGCAGGGGAGGAAAATGCGTCGATACAGCTGCTCGTCCTGGAGAGCTCTGGTCGTCACGAACGGGTTCTCTTCGAAGTTTTGGCCACAACGCACCCTGGGAGAGATCGAGCCAGAAGCGGGATCTCGGAACAGATTCGCCCTCCCAGACAGGGGTGTGGAGCAGGGGAGGCGGGCCGAGGCGGAGGAGGGAGGAGAACAAGAGGGGGAGGAGGCTTCCGCCCTTCTCCCTTCTCCCTTCCCCCTTCCCCGTCCCCCTCCCTTCCCTCCTCCGCCGCCGCCTCCTCCTCCCGCAGCCGGGCCGCGTGTCTGGCCGGCCGCATGCTGCGACCCAGGGCACGCGCATTCCCGTCCCCCCCAGGATCGACCGCACGTTTCGAGCGAGGGGCGCTCACAGGGGGGAGGAGGTGCGCCAACTGGGACCCACCTACTCCGTCCCCTGGGAGCGGGACGGCACCGCGTGCACTTGGTGGCAGCACCTCTTGGGCCCCGGGCCGGCTCCCCACTTCCTGCTTTTTATCCTCCTCTTCCTCCTCCTCCTCGTTTTCCTCCTCGTCCCCTCCCTCCTCCTCCTCCTCCTCCTCCTCCTCCTCCTGCTCCTCCTCCTCCTCCCCCTCCTCCTCCTCCTCCTCCTCCTCCTCCACCTCCTCCTCCTCCACCTCCTCCTCCTCCACCCCACCACCACGCGCGCGGGGAGCGGGGAGGGAAGAATGGAGGACCAGGTGGAGCAGGTCGGGGAGAAGCATGAGGAGCGAGAACGGGAGAAGGAGGAGGAAGAAGAGGAGGAGGAGGAGGAGGAGTAAGAGAAGGAGGAGGAAGAGGAGGAGAACGAGGAGGAGGAGGAGGAGGAGGAGGGGAGGCGGAGGCATTGCCCTTTCCGTATTCGTGCTGTAGAAGAAAGAGGGAAAAGAGGAGAAGGAGGAGGTGGAAGACGAGGAAAATGGGAGGCAGGAAGGAAGAAGGAGGATGATGAGGAGGAGGGCGGAGGCTGAGGCGTGAGCCCTCGGTCTCAGCCCTGGAAGATCGCCTAGCCGCACTGGGCCCGGCATCGTCGGAGTCGTTCTGCTGCACTTGTCGAGCACGGCTGTGGTGCCTGAGGCTGCCCGCGCACTTTGACCCGTGGGCGAAGCGCACGTCCACATCCGTGGTCTCGCGGGCCGGGCCCCTGGGCCGCGACCCCGCGGCTACGGGGCGCCTGCTCGCGCAGAGCGTGGCCGTGCGACCGCGCACGCGCGGGATCGCGCCGCCGCCTCCGGACCGCGAGGGCGTGGGCGCGGCTGCGCACGCCCGCTGCTCGTGGCTTGCGCTGCGGCCCGGGGCTGGCCCGGCGGCGTGCCGAAGGGAGGCGGGCGGCGCGCCCGAGGAGGAGCACGGGGGGAGGAGGAGGCCCCCCCCGGCCGCCGAGAGGCTCGCCGCCCCCCCGCGTGAGGCGCCTCGGGCCTCGCCGGGCCCCCCCGCGCGCCCCTGCGCGCGCGAGGCCGCCGCACAGAGGCAGCGCGGCGCGCCGGGAAAAAAAGAGCGGCGCGGGATCGCGGCGGCGGGACCTGTGCCAGGAGTGACCTTTGGTGCGCGGGCCCCGAAGGTTGCCCCCCGAGCACTGGCTGGCGCGTGGAGCTGCTCGGGTTTGCCCTCCCCCCTCCCCCCTCCCCTCCCCCCTCCCCGTGGCCCCTTGATGCCGCGAGCCAGCGGTGACTCTTGTCTTGGGTCACTCTTGCATGCGGCCGACGGGAGGGGGGGGGACTTGGATCACCGCGGCGGGTGTCCAGGGAATGCGGTCGGGAACTTTGGCTTAGCGTGTCGCTCCGCCGGTTTTTACCCACCGCGCTTCGGCGCGTCAAGATATCCACGTCCCAGCCTCCGAGCGTCAACGTCCCAGGCTTTTCCAAGCCTCCCTCCCCGCGGAGTGGCGCGACTTGCTATCCGGTT
>CAUYUJ010005158.1:445624-495624 GCA_963575745.1 Prorocentrum cordatum
TCTGGACGGCGTGTCGGCCGGTTTTGGCCCACCATCCTTCGGCGCGGCACGCTGTCCACTTCGCGGTCGAGGTGTCAACGTCGCGAGCCTTTTTCGACCTCCCGCCCCGCGGAGCGGAGCGACACGCTATTCGCTTGCAGGGCATAGCGTCTCGCTGGGGCCGCCGTGGCGACTCGCTATGCAAACACAATCCGACCGTATTCTTCCATACGCTCGGAGACAGGAGGGGGGAGGAATTGGCAGCGGGGCAGCAGGAAGGCTCTGGGCTGTTTGTGCCAATGACTTGCAGAGGAGCAGAAACTGTTATGTCGGGTGTCTGGGGGGCCAGGATGGCCTCCGACGGTTCAGGAACCTGGACCCATATCCTTGTCTAGTGACTCATTGTTCAGTGTCGCCATCGCGTCCATTCAGCTCTCAGGCAGCGAGTTATATCAAAAGCCTGAGTAGACATGACGTGTCCAGCCTCGACGAGGGCTCGACATCCATGTTGCCGCATGTATTTTTCCAGCGCTCGCTTCCCTTGTGATTGGGTATACCAGCTCTCCGTCGGTTCATCCAGCACATGGCCCCAGAGTGAATTACATAGTTTGAGTCCAGCAGTGGCTGAGTGCGTATGTGTTGTTTGATCCGCTGTTTGCCACCGATCGGCACGCCAGAGGACAGGTTTGTGTATGTGCGTGTCTCTGTGTGTGGGGGAGTGTGTGCGTGTGTGGTGTGTGTGTGCAGGTGTGCATGCGTATGTGTGTGTGTGTGTGTGTGCGTGTGCGCGCGCGCGCGCGTGTGTGTGTGTGTGTGTGTGTGTGTGTGTGTGTGTGTGTGTGTGTGTGTGTGTGTGTGTGTGTGTGTGTGTGTGTGTGTGTGTGTGTGTGTGTGTGTGTGTGTGTGTGTGTGTGTGTGTGTGTGTGTGTGTGTGTGTGTGTGTGTGTGTGTGTGTGTGTGTGCGTGTGTGTGTGCGGGTGTGTGCGGGTGTGTGTGTGTGTGTGCTAATGTGTGTGTGCGTGTGTGTGTGTCAATGTGTGGATGTGTTCGTATGTGCGTGCGGTCTGTGCTTGTGTAGGTGTTTGTTCTTTGTGCGTGTGTGTGTGTGTGTGTGTTGACTCTCCCGCTCGGCGTTCGTCGACGCCCGACATTGCCCGCTGCTTCTGGCTTTGTCCATGATGCCAGCGAGGGTAGTCAAATGCTTGATGCTCCGCGCTTCCCAACCAGACAATCCAGCAACGATGCCCAGGCGAGCAGTAATCAAGGAAGTGTGCGAGCACGCAGCGGAACAAAGAAGGGAAGAGGCCCTCAAACCGAAGATTGGGATCAGCTTGAGCAGGCCCAGGAGTCAACCATGAATGCTCTCGCGCGGATCTTTCGATTTGGGAGCTTGTGTCCAGCTTACTTGGGCCATATTGGGACCATGTTGTACGCCTTTGGGTCTCTCTTGGGGTCCTCTTTGGGACTTCTTAGGGCTCTCTTGAGGCTCTCTTGAGAGCCTTGAGGGCGCTTTGGGGGGCATGCTGGAGGCCATCGATGACAACGAGGAAGATGTGAATTCACTTCTCCCCGTTGGAGACCCAGCAGGCCTCTTTGGGGGCCCTCGTGGAGCGCCCTTGTGCGCTCGTGGAGCCGTCTTGTGCCCTCTTGGGGCTCCCATTGGGCAACTGTGAAGCCATGTTGAGGCCTCAAGAGCCAATCGAACGCGCACAGCCGCTAGGTCTTAGAAGGATGTTGCTCTCTCGGGAGGGGGTCCTCGGGATGCTCTTGGGGCCTCCTGGAGGCTCAGGGTCCACATGGGCGAGACATTAATCCGGACGAATCTCGACTGCAGGCCCGATAGTCTACGGTGTACAGGGCATGATGTACGAGTGTTTCAACACTGTCAGTCTGAGCAGCATTTGGGTCGTAAACTGTTTGCCGATTCATAACAAGATACAGAGCTGCACAAAATAAGCGGGTGTGGTTGGACAGCATTCGCAAAACACAATCGTTTTCTGCAATCGGCGAATCACATTGCAACACCGTTTGCGGCTGTTCGCTGTTGAAGACATCCGTTGCGCCATGTGTGCTGTATGGCCTCTGGGGCATGGGCAACCACAGCTGAGCAGCACCGACTACTGCAGCGTACGCAACGATGGATGCTCAGAATGAATGTTGGGACATAGCGCTTCCCAAACAAATGTTGGGTCACGTTCATCAAACGCTTTGCTTGTGTACCTGTGGACACTGCACAAACATATAATGTGCATATTTGGGTTCTTGATTTCCAGGGCATCCAAAGGCGACCCCACGGACATATTCAGTCGACCTCCGATCGACTTTGGGGGCAGAGGCTCCTGGAGTGGTACCCGTGGCGCCACGTGCACGCCCAACGGCACGCTGGACGGTAGTGGAAACATTAGGAAGGCTTTTGTTAATGTACAAGTGAGCGGTGCGCGCGGCCCGGCGTCATGTTGGGGCGCTGCCTTGCGGGCTTTTCTTTTCTTTTCTTTTCTTTTTATTGTTTTGTTTCTCTCTCTCTCTCTCTCCCTCTTTCTTCATGTCCCCAGATCTCCAACGCTGCATTTGTTTCACGACGTGGGCCCCAGAACTCAGAGCTCTCGCTCCCGTCCCCGTGACCAGATTTTCTCCGCGTGTCGTTTTCTGGCGGTCCCTGGGCCCGAAAGCGGCCTCCAGCGGCCGAAATTGCGCGCAAATCGGGCGACGTTTCTCACTCCTGTTCGCGACGCCTGGAGCTGCGCGTGGTTGACCACCCCCCCGCCGTTCCCGTCCCGCCGCCCCCCGGTCAGCATGTCGCCGCCGGCGGGGCGCGATGGTGGCGCGAGCTCAGCCAGTCCAGCCCGCATGGCCGCAGCACTGTCCCTCCGGGATGTTCCGCTCCTGAAGGCCAGGTGGGGGCGAAACGAGACGAGCGGCGAATTACGCGTCAGAGAGGCCCTTCGCCAGAGTGGCACTGCACAGGCCCCCCCCCCCCACTGGCCTGCGCGCCGGGATTTGGCCCCCGCGGCCATCCACAGCCGCGCGCCACAGGCCGCTCTTGCCCAGGGTCGCTCGGGGGGGCCCGTGGGGGACCTCTGGCATTGACCACCAATCCCGATATTTCCCGCCGCTCTTCACGCTCGCTAGGGGTCGGGAGGGGGAGGAGGAGGAGGAGGAGGAGGAGGAGGAGGAGGAGGAGGAGGAGGAGGAGGAGGAGGAGGAGGAATGGAGGAGGAAATGGAGGAGGAGAACGAGGAGGCGGAGGAGGAGGAGGAGCAGGAAAAGGAGGAGGAGGAAGAGGAGGAGGAGGAGGAGGAGGACGAGGAGGACGAGGGGGACAGAGAGGCACGGTATGGCATGGCAGTGGCTGGCGGTGCCGGCGGCCCGAGAGCCCGGAAGAGAGAACGGCGGCCGAGGGCCAGGACGAGGAGCAGCAGGAGGAGGAGGGGGGGGAGCAGGAGGAGGAGGAGACCGAACATGATGGCCAGAGTTATGATGTTCCAACCTGCTTGAGCCTTCATCGCCGGGGAGAATTTCGAACACCAGAAAAGGTACCCCAAAACTCAAGGGTTTTCACGTGTCGGACCCTGGGAGACTCGTCCGACACTGGTTCGACACTCTTTCGACACTTTTCCGGGTGCTCGAACTTAACTATTTTGGGGATGTGGTCCTTAACTACGATGGGAGCAGCATAAGGCCAGAGGAGGAGGGAGGACTACGAGGTGGAGGAGGGCCAGAGTAAGCCCCAAGATGCATCAGCGATGCTGCAGCACGTCCTCCCGTCGCTGGCACGCGGGCACTCGGGCCGCGTGCCCGCGGAAACTCGGGCCGCTGGCGCGCGGGCCGCGCGCCACGGGAATGCGCCGAGGCGCCAGACGACCCGCAACCCGACGAGGCGACGAGGGAGCCCCAGGCCCGGGAAGCCCAGGGAGGAGCGAGGAGACGCCAGCCGAGGCAACGAGGAAGCACTGGGACGAGCCCAGCAGAGGCGACGAGGAGGCCCAGGCCGATCCAAGGCCACGGCGCCACAGCGCACGCACTTCGGGCCTTCGACCTCCGCGGCTTCTCTGGCCTCTTCGACTCTTTCTTGGACCGCTTGACCGCCCTCACCATAACGATCTTGCCGAAGATCCCATGATTCTCCCGGCCTTGGACGCCTTCTTCTGGCGGGTCTTGATCATCACAGCGCCCAGGATGACGAACATACCGATGTATTTCGCCACTGACGCTGCAGTGCTCGCCTTCACGATGACGACTCTTCCGAACATCCCACGGTTACCAGCTTTCGTCGTCTTCTCCTGGCGGGTCTTGATCATCATAGCGCCGAACTTGCCAACGTATTCCGCCACTGACGTTGCACTGCCTGCACGGTCTTGATCTTCACTGCGCTCGGGATGACGAAGTTGCCAACATGTTTCGCCACGAATCTTGCATTGCTAGCAGGAGTGATCAGGGCCACACTAAATTCCCAGTCAAGCTCCAGGCCCATGGAGTGGGATGGACGGGGCGGGGGAGCGAAGAGAAGGGGGAGAGGAGGAGGAGGAAAGAGAAGAAGAAGGAGGGGGGAGGAGGAGAAGGGAGGAGGGAGGAGGGAGGAGGGGGGAGGGGGGAGGAGGGGGGGGAGGAGGGAGGAGGAGGGGGGAGAGGAGGGGGAGGAGAAGGGAGTTGCAGGGAACGCGCCTCCGCCCGCGGCGTGCGCGCGCGCGCGACGGCTCGGCTGCGCGGGCTGGGGCCGCCCGACGGCGCTGCGGAAGTGGAGTCGGAAGAGGGGGAGGGAGAGACGGGCGGAGGTGGAGGAAGAGCAGGGGAGGATTGGCATTACCAGCCTGGAACATATCCCTATCCCTAAGCTGGGCACCTCCTCACCACGATGCCAATCTTAGGGATGTCCTTATGTTTTGAGGGCGAACCCCTAAGATGGTCATCGCCTTTTGGCGTGTCAACCTTAGGGATAGGGATACGTTCGAGGCTGGTAATGGCAGGGGAGGAGTACGAGGACGAGGATTTTGAACAGCGACGGCCACGAGCACGAGGGCGTGGAGAAGGGGCGAGGAACAAAGTAGGGCCGACGGAAGGAGGGGAAGGACGGCGCAGTGGAAGGAGGGAGGGAAGAGAAACGGAGAGAGGATGGCGATAACCCCATGCCCAGGATAATAATGTACCCCCCCCTTAAGTAGTTAGAGTTTTTTATCGTCGTCCAATAAGAGTTTGCTCGGGGGCGCGGGGGCGCGGAGGCCGAACTTCATTATCACGGGAAAAGTTCGTCATCGAGGTTACTTCCTTCTCATGTTGAGATAACAACATCAAGCGAAGCGAACGCGTTTTTGTTCAGGATGTATTAAGCGAAACCAATGTTCTTCTGTCTCTTTGTAGCTATTTCTGTCTTTATTTCTTTCTCTGTGTGTCTCTCTCTCTCTCTGTCTCTCTATCTCTTTCTCCTCCTCCTCCCTCTGGCGCCCTGAACTTGTTTATCGCTGGGGTTGATTATCCTGGGAAACGAGGCACGTGAGCTACCCTATACGAGCAGATGAAACTTTTAATTTTCATTAAGCGCTTACAAATTAAACATACTACGTTTTAAAATTTGGATGTTTGCTATCTCCTTATCCTCTCTTTCTCTTGCTCTTCCTCCTCCTCCTCCTCTTCCTCCTCTACCTCCTCTTCTCTTTCTATATTTCTATGTATCTCTCTATCTTTCATCTCCTCCCCCTGCCCCCTGAACTTGTTTATCGCTGTGGTTGATTATCTAGGGAAAACGAGGCACATGAGGAATCTCTATAGAAACTCAGAGATTTGTCGAGGATGCCTCAAGCGAAACAAGCAATGATTTCAAGGATCTCTCAAGCGAAATAAGCAATAATTCGAAGATGTCTCAAGCGAAACAGACAAATAGTTCGAGGTTGTCTCAAGCGAAACAAGCAATTCATTGAGGATGTCTCAACCGAGACAAATCATTGTTGAGGATGTATCATAGAGGACCTAAGACCAAGGATCCTCAAGATATCTTTGGCTTGTTCCTCTTGATATCTCTTTATGCTGGCTCTGGCGGGCAACTTTTATTATCTCCCCGAAGACCCCGAACTTTACATTCCCGGGGGGGTTATTCTCCGAGGTTCACGGTTAGGGATGGCGGGAGGCATGAAGGAGGAGATGGAGCAGAAGAGGAAGGATCAGGAAGAGGAAGAGAAAACAGGATCAGCAGAAGGGAGCAGGAGGAAGAGGACGGGGGAGGAGGGCGAGACTCGTGGTCGCACCGCGGGCCTTCTGGATAATACAATATGGTCGGCCAGACTTGCTGGCATGTTCATACAAGTCTGATAGGTGTTACGCGATACCCCGACCTTGAACAGGAGCTTGTTTACGGTCGTAGTTGCTGCGGTTTCTCGCCGGGGCCATCATGTATGCGAAAGGGTTTAAGCAGCGACAGATCCACGAACAAGCAGCGAAATATCCACATGCTGTCGCAAGTATGGGCCATGCAGCTGAAGACTCAGGCGAGCAATAAGCGCAGCGCTGAACAAGAGCCACTCTCCACCCGTGCGGCTGTTGCAGGCAGCTGCGACGCATGTCCGCGGCGTTGGCGCGCGAGTAACAGCCTGGAATCCACGTCCGTCGCGTCCACCCGTCTTGACACTGCGTGCCTGCAGGGCGAGCGTGCGTGGCGCCGAGGCAGGTGCCACACATTGACATATCCACCTCGTGTTCATGCGCTCTGCCGTGACAAGGTTTGCGTGCGAGTGCCCGCGGCGCGCAGGAGCGAGGATCAAAAGGTGGAAGCACTGCACGCCCAGCCGAAGCTTTGTCTCAGACGCTCACCGCGAACGTTTGCGGCGCTGAGGCCATAGCTTCACATTTCCACGGCAGAGCTGGATAGGCATCGCCCACCACGATCTCCCCGCTGGTTCGCTGGCTGCTGCTCCACACACAAGGCAGCGCGCGTGTCTGGGCCAATACTGCACACGGAGAGCGAACGGGTATATTTTTGAATGCGTCCTGGTCGGTTAGAGGCAAATCTAAGATCTCGAATCGAGTATTGCGGTGTATGATTTTGGAGGGTTCGGCAAGCAGTGTTTGCCAGAGAAATCCTCGAGCGATCCGAGTCAGAATCGCAATTTTACCGTTGGAGTCCAGATTGTCGTTTTGCCCCGCAGCCGTTTTCTATGCGTCAGTAGTTGCTATGTCAATTGGTGTACGCCTCATAGTTGGATCACTAGCCTGACTTGTCTCGCAGATACTGGGGTGAATTGATAATGATCCGCTTTCAAACCGTACAGCTGTCTGGGGGAGATTCAATCTTTTGGAACACACCCTGTGAAGAAGTCTCAGACGAAGCGCTCGACCTTCCTTACCAGCACGGCGGGCGATGCGACGGAGTGGTCATGTACAAAGAGGGGGCCGGATGAACGAGAGGAGGAGGATGAGCAGCAGGAGGAGGAGGAGGGGCCGAGAGAAGGATGAGAAGGACGATGTGGAGGGGCTGCCCTGGTTGATATCGCCTCGCGCGGGGTTCCCACAGGCAATCGCCGTGGCCCACGAGCAGCTCGAGATGCGCATAGCGGCGAATTTAGAGGAGCTCCGAAGACATGGAATTATCGATTAGCGCTTTGCCTCCAGAAGCGATGCCCATGCAATTAATCGCGAGACGGTGGGGATCATCAGCCAAATAAAGAGAGAGGCGCCAGTCAAACCGACACTGGGGTCAGCCCGAGCAGGCCAGGCAGTGGCCACCTTTCGAAGCCTTCTGGAGGCCTCTTGGAGCCGTCTCGAGGTTCTTTTGCGGTAACCTTGTCTGCATCAGGGAACCTTTTGGGGCCTTCTTGGGGCCCTTTTGTGCACCTTTCGAGTGCACTCGGAACTGTCCTGGAGGCCATCGATCAAACAATTTGGCGCAGTTGATCGGGCCCCCCCACGCCTGGAGCAAGAAACCAGAAGGTCCTCTTGGAGCTGGCGTTGGACCCTCTTGGGAAGCTCTTGGCGACCTCTGGGGCTGCCCTGGAGCCTTACAGGCCCCTCTTGGAGCCGTCTTGAGGCTTCGGGGGCCCATGAGAGGGGAAACGACGAGAAGGTCCACACACATGGCAAGACGTAGTGTTTAAATGAATCAAGGGCGCCTTCGAGGGCGCGAACTTCTTCGCGCTTCGCGGTTCGGCTCTGATTCCTCCTCATCCTCCTCTCCTCCCCTGGGAGGCGGCGCGAGAGCGCGAAGTTATCCGCGCTTCGCGCAGCGCGAAGCGCGAAGATGGGAGCCCTTATTAATGTGGGCCTCTCTTGTTTTCTTTGTGGACCCATACCCCCCCCCCCCGGAAGGCTATTTCTAAGCTTTACTAAAGCGGGCTAGCCCCTCTCAGCAGCGGGGCCACGATGCCCGCGGTCCCGTCTGGCACGCTAGGCTGGATACGGCACAATGCAGGCCCCGAATCTTGCGCCCGAGGTCCCACGTTGGCCAACCAAGGTTGACATCCAGCATGTTTCCCAGATGTCCCAAGGGGGCCTCCGGAATGTCGCAAGGGGGCCACGCATAGTCAAACACATGCGCTTTTTGAGCACTCTCGGTTTCCCGCGTCGTTATCGTTTTTTTGGCCGACGTCTTGGCCTTGGTCTTGCCCAACATTGCGATTTCGCCAGGGGCATCCTCAAGAATTAGCCTGGCGAAGGGCCCAGTCGCATGCAGATGTGACTGCCGCAGGGCAGGTGGGAGGAAGGGGGAGCTCCCACAGTCAACCCGCACAGTAAGGGTGAGCGACATTCCAAGGTTACCGTTGCATCATCCCCCTTCGCCCAATTTTTGGCCGCTTTCGCTAACCGCGCCCCGCTCACAAAGTGCCAACATTCAGGAGGGGAAGAAACACACAGACACAATGAATCGTCGGTTCCCCAGAAAATGTAGGAAAACATGGGCAGTGGGGAGGAAGACAGAAGCCCAGAAGATATGGGAACATTGGGGGAATCTTCTTGCTTGTGTGTATCTGCTCGTGTGTTCCAGAGGGCCCCTTCAAACATGGCCGTCCGATGCCCTCACGTCCTCACCGCGCATCCTTTCATCATTTGGGCTGGCTGCATCTGGCCACGGAGCACAGGGGCGACCGACGCGGGCGTGGCGCCGCCGGGCGGGCGTGGCGCTGCCACTCGGGTCCTTCGGTGGGGCTCCCTTCTGTGGGGCTGCGCAGCGCGTGGGCGGCGCGCGCCGGAGCGGAAGCCGCGGCGGTGCCATGCGGGCGTTGCCGCTTGGGCCTTCTCTCGGCATCGCTCGGACGTGTGCATTTTTTCTTCGGCGAGGACCATCGAGGAGCATCCTCGATCATGTGGCGAAAAAAAAAGCCACGCACGAAACCGACAAAAAAACACAGGGAATGGACGTCCGAGCGATGGCGAGTTCTGCGGAGCTGCCGATCGGGTCACGAGTCCGCGGACGGCAGGCGTGCACCCCACCGCGCCGGCGCCTCTCGAGGTGCCGTCGAGCCTCGACCAAGAGGCGGCGCGGTGCATGGCGGTGCGGCTCCCAGAGACGGACACGCTGCGCGCCGTGCTGCGCTGGCGGGGGGCGCGCAGGGAGTTCAGACATGCTGCGGTGCATGGGCGCCGTTCTCGTAACGAAGCGTGCGAGGGGCGTGCCGACGTGGGGGCGGCGGCGCCCTGCGGGCGCTGCCATCTAGGCCTTCGTCGGAGTTCCCAGTGGGGCCACGAAGCGTATGAGGCGTGCGCCGACATGCGCATGCGGGAGGCGGAGGCAGGGATTGGAGGAGGGGCAGTGGGAGGAGGAGGACGAGGTGGGCTGCGGGGCGCTGGCTTTTCAAAACGAGTTCCCAGCACCACTGGACGGTTGGGGACCTTCTCCGGTCGAGTGGCCCAACCATGTGCAGGTGTGATTGCCGCAGGGCGGGCGTGAAGAAGGGGGGAGGGCCTCCCAGGAGGCCACGAGCCGCGTGAGGGGTGACCGGATCGGGTGAGGCGCCGCACGGAGGGCGTTGTCATTGAAGTCTTCGGTGGGGGAAATGGATCGGGGGTGGACAGACCTCCTACCCTGACACGTCGATTAAGGAATTGGCCGTTTTCGGTTCGCGAGAGGGCGTCGCGGCCGTCATTTTTGCGGGTCCAGGTCCGTCGGTTTCGGTCCCAGACCGTTTTCACTAAGGGGAGGTGTACTAAAGGGAGGTTTGTCCACCGCCGAATGGAGCGGCAGCGCAATACGGACGCTGCCGCTGGGGCATTCCGTGGAGCTCCCATCAGCGGCCGCGACACGTGTGAGGGGTGTGCCAAATATCGGGCGGCGGCGCCATGCGGGCGCTGCCTTTTGGGGCTTTGGTGGGGCCCCCCTATGGGGCTCCGAAACGTGCGAGGGGTGAGTCACAATGGAGCGGCGGCCCAACATAGCCCAACAATACGGCCAAAGAGAGCCCCAATATAGCCGATGGTGGCTTCAGTCTTTCTCCAAGAGGGCCCAAGGCGGTCCAAGATGACTGCCAAGACTGCTTCAGAGCGTCCAACAGGCACCGAGACAGTTCAAGAGCGCCGCAAGATCGCCCAAGATAGCTTCACGACCGCCCACGGAGCTCCAATAAGTTCCAAAGAGAGCTCCAAGAGGGTCTCCGAGATGACGTCAAAGAGCACAACTCAGCGATCCCCTGTAAGTTTTTGAACGTCTCGTATTTGCAAGCGCTTCTGACAAGCAAAGGGGGGGTGTCAAGATGCCGCCGAGACCGTTCCAAGACGACCCAAGAGGCCCCCAAGAGGGCCCCAAGGCGGCACAATAAGACCCGAAGATTGCCCAAGAGCCTCCTAGGTCCAAACCAGGACAGCGCATGGTTCTGGACAGCGGGTGGCAAAAACGGGGAAACGGTGACATTCGGGCAGCGGGCGGTCCACATTGGGAAAACGCACTGTTCTGAAAAGCAGTCGGTCCAAGCGGTGAAACTATACGGCTCTTGCATACGTGTCCCTTGCGTGACAGTTCCCGATGCAGATGGGCAGACCAAGGTTGGAAAACGCGACATTCGGACAGCGCGCGGTCCAAGCTGGACAGCACGTAGTTCTGGGAAGCGGGCGCTCCAGACGGGAACACGAAATTCGGACAGCGGACAGCCCAAACTGTTTCAGAGCGCCCCCGCGACAGACGAACATGGCGAGGCCGCCAGGGCCATCCTCAACACACATGGTCCAGATCCACCATCGCATGTTTAAACATGTGTTTCTAACATCTTCTTGACATGCCCCGTGAAGGGACTCAAGACCGCTCAAGAAGGCCCGACGACAGCCCGAGGTCATTCCAAGGCGGCTCAAGATGGCCCTAAGGCTTCCCAGGGAGCCGGCAATGGCGAGGTGACGGGAGGGCGTAAGCTGAGGAATACAGGACAAGCCAGCGATCTTGCGCTATCGTAGTACAAGTTGCGCGTTCCGTCCCCGTGCCAAGCAAGTCGAGTGGCCTTCGGCCCATCTCTTCACTGCGCTTGGGTTGTAGGTCAGCGGTCTCGTGGATGCTTGTGGGGATCTCTGGGCAGGCCTCTCGGAAGCCCCTTGGATGTGGTTTTGGGGTGTCTTGGGGTCCCTCTTGGGGGAGGGCCATGTTGGGCCTCTTGGGGCCTCTTTTGGGCCTCTTCTGGGCCACCAGTGGCTTGTTTGGGGTCCTCTGGGGGGCATGCTGGCGGTTTCGGGGGTCACCTTGAGGGCTCGGAGCGTTGCTTCGAGTTGCCCCTCTCGGGATCCTCGTGGGCGCCGCCCCGCAGTCTGGCTGGGTGTGTCGACGTATCCCCAAATGGTCGGCCGTGGGCGCGTCGTAGGCGCCCCGTGCAGTGGCTGGGTCGGTCGGGGTCTCGTCTGGTTGGCGGCCGTGGGCGCCTCGCGCCGCTTGCAGCACATCGCTTCTGCCCCATCTATTGTGCAGCGTTTCCCACGCCTGAGAGCTAACACCACGCAGCTTGCGGTGCAGTTGCTTCCCCACATAGCTTGCACCACGCAGTTTGTTTGCACCACATATATCTCGAAGAACACGCTGCTTGCACGACACGGCAGCCACCATCGCGCCTACATCAGATGGATTGCGCCAGCTTGCTTCAAGCGCACATGGCGTGCACCAAACACCGTGCACCACATTGCTGAGCAAGGGTGTTAGAACTCATTGCTTGAAGTCCACGCTGGCCAATTTTCCGCAGGTTCTGTCGCAAAGCAGCAGAGACCGAACGAACGACTAAGCAGGCTCCCCGAGACCAGAGCTTAGGAACAGCTCTGACGCCTCTTCTTCTTCCTCGTCCGTTTCCTCTTCATCCTCCTCCTTCTCCCCCTCCTCCTCCGACCATCAGTGGGATTTACCATGGAGGCCAAGTGCTCGGGCTTGGATGTGCTGCCGACCTCCTGCAAAGATGAGCCCTGACCTGCCCCTGGGTCGCGCTGGCAGTCTTCAGCAAGTGCCCGAGCCACCCTTTGAGTCTGTGGTTGCGTCGCCGAGTCGGTCTGTGTGCGAAGGCCTTACGGCCGGTGCCGCCGACCCTGAAGATGAGGACGTTGACCACGACGAGGTAGGAGGAGAAGCAGGACGAGCAGGGGGAGGAGCCGCACGAGGAAGAGGAGGGTGAAGAGGATGGGGAGGAGAAGGTGGAGGCAGAGGTTCAGGGTAGGGGGGGACCTTGCGCCCCATCTTGAAATATCCCCCGTCCCCCTACAGGATCAGCGCGTGTCCATACGGAGCGGCCTGGCGCAGGCTTCCGCCCGCCCGCGGGAGGCCAACGCGCAGCCTCAGGAGTTTCCCCGCGGCTCGGCCAGGGCAATACTGGAGGAGGAGGAGGGGGAGGAGGAGGACGAGGACGAGGAGGAGGAAAAGGATGAGGAGGAGGAGGAGGAGGAGGAGGAGGAGAAGGACAGAGGGATCGAGGAGAAGGACGACGACGAAGAGGAGGCGGAGGAGGAGGAGGAGGAGGGGAGGAGGGGGAGGTGAGGAGGTGGAGGGGAAGAGGAAAGGAGAAGGAGCGGGAGGGGGGAGTGAGGAAACATGTATAGAGACGGAGGAGGATGACGGGAAGGAGGATGCAGGCTTTTCTTATCTTTCCCTCTCTCCCTCCCTCCTCCACACAAGCCACTTGGCCTTGAGTGTCATTCTGGCAGCTCGACACCCATACCCGCGCCTCCCCGTGCTGCTTTGAGGGGCAGCACACGTTATGGCCACGCTTTCTCTTCGGATAGGCAGTTGTGCTTGCGGCAGCGGGGTCCTGTACGTGTTTCTGTTTGGAAGATCTCACGCCCGTGCAGCACATGTGCAGGATGCGGCGCGTCCGGGCGCATGCATAACATCCTGGCCAACGCGGGCCAGCGTGGCAAGTGTAACGGACCAGTGAATGTGCACAATCCACAGCCAACGTGAGATGGCGGAGGCAGCGAACAGCAAGCAGACATGCAGACCGTTTCCCAAGCGGGAGCGCTGCGAGACAGCGCTAGCATTTTCCACGCGCCCGCGTCCGCCAATGCGTTGCTGACCGACCCGTCCAGCAAGCAGGTTCTGCCGCAGCGAATTGCGGCCACCCTGCGAGCGGCGACCAAGTCCGTTCCAGAGGTGCGCGCAGCAGAGGCGGCGCGCCGCGCGGAGGCCGCATGGCGCGACGCTTCGCCGAAGCATCCCCAGGCCGCCGCCCAGGCCTCCAAGTGCCAGGAGAAGGCGATGGCCAAAAGGGATAAGGCCGCCCGTGCGCTTGCGATCGCCAGGGTCAGCAGGCGCACAGCAGAGGTGGCGGAAAGCCTTCGAGGCATGCGTCGTCATCATCAGCGGGGAGGTCGACTCCAGCGACTCGCGCGGCGGCTCGAGCGGCTCCAAATCAGTTTTTTTTTTTTTTTGTTTCTCCAGACGGGTCCATGATCAATGCCACACGGGATGAAAATATGTTCAAGCAGCCCGGCACTTTGGATTGCAACCTGCAGGAGAGCGCGGAGCTCACGAAGTCGGTGAGGGAGCTGCTGGCGGTCAAGGAGGGCGTGGTCACCGTGGCCGAGCAGGTGGCCAAGTGGCGAGCCGACATCCCCTGCCCCCAGGCAAAATGTATAGGACAGGCTCAGCAGGAAGCGGAAGTCGAACGGGGACGAGAGCGATGCTGCATGGGCGCGGCAAGCGCAGCCGAGGGAGGGGCGCGCGGCGAGGTGCGCGGCGAGGCGGCTGGACAACAGGCCACGCCATCACCAGCACCAGCCTCAGCGCCATCCCCAGCGGCGCCGGCAGCGGGTCAGCCCACGGAGGCGGAGATCCAGAACATGGAGCTCCTCAGCTAGGTGTGCCAGTGCTCTGGGTGCGGCAGCGGCCAAGGCTGTGCCCTTGGACGACGACAAGTGAGGCTCGGCGACGGCAGCAGCAGATGGAGCGATTGCTGCTGCCGCCCTATCGCCGACGCCGCTGTTTACATATTCCAGCAGCCGTGAGTCGGTGAGCACACGGCATTACACTAGCTTCACCTACCTCGGCACCGGGACTTCCTGGACCCCCCTGAGATGCGGAGCGAACGTGATTCCATCGGCATCGTGGGGTGTCTGATCCGCGGTCGCACTCGGGCGAAGTGGGCACGACCGGCAAGGGTTTTCAACTTCTAAGTATTATGATAACCTGCGAGGGGCATTGGAAGATCGACTTCAGAGGCGACGGCAGGGCGCGCCAACATGGGCGGGGATACTCTCTTGGCGCAGGGCCCTCCAGACGTTCATCGTATGTTTGTTTTTACCGGCCCCGTTCGTGGAGTTAGCAGTGATTGCGCAGAGGGCCCAGATGCACTCGACGGATTCATGCCGACGCTGACACCCGCAAATTGCCGATCACTGCGCTTGGAATTGGTTTATGCTGGCCCATCGCTGCAGTTTCTGGGCGGCAGCGCTCAGCGCTTCTCCAAACGAGGCGCCTTTCTCTTGTCGGCGACATCTCCTTGGCAAGCGACCGAAGACTTCAACGTGGATGTTGGGCGGTTAGGGCGCAGCGCATTATTGTATGCGCGCGGGCGCGGTCATGCGCAGGGCTGGTGTCGAGCATGCGTGCCTCGGGAATTTCTGGCAGCTGGTATCTCGGTCTTGCAGCAATGGACTCAGAGTGCTGCATTCCGTATACGCTCAGCATCAGTGGCGTAGTTGACGCGCCGCGGGCACCTCGCACCGGTTTGGAAGCGCGCTCGAGAAGAGCGGCAACAGCAGCCCACGAAGCGAACGCCTTAGGTGGCAGCCGGATTGCCGCTTGTTGCTCGACTTCCGGCCTCGGCCGCCGCAGGATCCACGTCGAGTTCGAAGAGAGCTGGGGGGCAGGCAGCGGCGCAGAAAAAAAGTGCGAGCGCATCAGAGCTGAGTGCGAGGATGCGCATGCTGGCTTTTTGTCCAAGGCGAGGTGCGACCGACCCTGGAGATCCCGACCCCCCCAGTCCCGCTCGTTCGGGGTCGAGGCGTCGGCCGCGGGCTGCAATTTTCATATTTTCAAGTTCGGGCCCGAGAGGGGAGGCGAGTCGCGTTTCCACCCTGCGACGGCCCCCGTTCTCACGGCGATCGCGATAGGGCCGCGCCGAGGCAGACATGAGTCGGAAAATCAGCCTCGCACCCGCGTTTGTCCAGCCAAGTCGGGCCCCTCTGGATGGGGGCGGTGGTAGCGCGGGCAGTGGCAATGTGGGCGTTAGAGGGCCCTCCCCAGCAGATCGCCCCAGGCTGCTGTGGACACTTTGAGGGTGGGGCCGAGAGTTTCACCCCTGCTGATGCCTCTGCCGTTCCTGCCCCTCTTCGTTCCTCTGCTATCCGTCCGTCTTCGTGGGCGACTGCCCCGGCCCGAGTCTCCTGGCGCGCGCGTGCTTTGCCGACGCGTTGCCTTCTATCAGACGGTCGCTTGCACTCCAAGCCGGCGTTGCCCGCGCCCCGCGCGCCAGCGATGCTCGCGCTGGATGGGCGGGCGCCGACGAGACCGCTATATTGCGTCGCCGCGAGATGGCGGGAATCAGTAGGTCTCGGAATGCCAGCGCACAGTTAGAGAGTAGACTAGACAGTCAATCAGGCCGATCGTGCGCGCCAGCAGCCGCTGCGAGGCAGCGCTTCCACGCGGCGGCGTCGATGGCGCAGCGCGGCGCAGCGGGCGCCGCGACATCGGAGAAGGCAGGCGTTGCTCAGTTAGCGCACTTCCAGGCATCAGTTTTTCCAGTCAGCGTCGATGCGCGGGGCGGGTTCCCCAACGAATTTTTGCGCATCGTTGAGTCGGATGCCGAGTAGCTCGTTGTCGCGGCGGAGCGAGCCTCCAGGGCGGGGAGGCGCGCTCGCGACAGAGATGCTGCTGCAACCCTCAGAGTGTTTCACCAGTGGCGCAATCTCATCGGGACCCTGGGTTCGGTTCACAGAAGCATCGAAGATCTAGTTCCCGAGCGGGCGGGTTGCGCGAGCGCGCTTCAGGGCATCCGGTTGCGGCGCATCCAATGGAGAATGTAGACCGCAAGGCGGAACGATATCGTTATTCATCGCGGTCGAGCGTTGCATCTTGCGGCTTGACTCTGGCAGCGCGCGCGCGCGCTCGGGCCTGAGCTGAAGTCGAGCAGCTAGCACCTCCATCCGCCAACGTTGTCCGCGAGGCCCTTTGTTCGCATGCGACCTCGGGTCCGTCTTGGCATGGACCAGTGCTTCCCAACAGATGTCTGCCAGCGTGGAAACCAAGCAGTGTTTTTCTAAAGCAATGGGCGCTGCGCAAGTTATGTTGCGGAGCAATGTCTCCGGTGCAACTTGCATGCCGCAGTAATTGCGCAATCCAGTTCGAAATATATGTTTCGCCATGTGCGTTGTGCAATTGTTGCGGAGCAATCTACGTGATGCAACATGTGTGGTGCAACGTATGTGACGCCGTCGATGTTGTAAAACCGGTGTTGGTCAGCATCTGTGGTGCAGTCTATATGGTGCGCTCTATGTTCTGCGCGACGTATGAGGTGCAACCGACATGGTACCCCCGGCGTGGTGTAGCATATGTGGGACCAGATATGCGGTGCAATGCATGTTGTGCAATGTACGCAGTGCAGTATATCCGGTGCGAGCTTAATGGTGCCACCTATGCGGTGCGCAATCACTCTAGATGGCGCGGCCGACCTGATGCAGTCTGCGTGCAGCAATATATGCTTTACACCCTGCGATGTGTCACCTACGTGGTGCAATCTATGTGGGGCAGTCGCTGTGGTGCAAGATGTGCGTCGTGCAATCCAAGTGGTGCAGTCTTCGCGGCGCACTCTGTGCGGCGCGCTCAATGCGGCGCTAACTACGTCGCGCAGTCTACGTGGCGACGGGGCGGCGACGGCGGCATCCCAGCCGCCAGACTGGCCGCGCTGGCCGGACGACGGGCGGCGACGAAATGGCGACGGGGCGGCGACGACGGCAACGTAACCGCCACGCCAGCCACGCTGCCCAAACGACGGGCGGCGACGAGGCGGCGACGGGGCGGCGACGTCGAACACATGGCCACCAGACCAGCCACGTGGCTCAGTTCCTCAGAACACAAGCAATAATCCATACATGCAGGCACTTTTTGCGGAATTCCCCACGTGTGCCCGACGAGGGTTTCCAGGACCAGCGAAATCTATTTCGCGTGATCCTGTGGGGCCTATCATGGCCGCGGCGACCTTTTTGCGCGCCGCGGGCAAACCCTTGGGCAAGAAAGCAGGCGGCGACCGAGTCATCGGATCGCCACGCGGGCTCGGGCGTGGACCATGGCCGGGGAGGCGCAGGGGATAGGGCGGTCCCTAGAGCAGGTGGAGGCGGCCCGCTGGGACGCGACCATCCTGGGGAACAGCGCCTTGAGGGAGATGTTCGTCCGCGCCGTGGAGGACGAGGTGCAGACGCGCCTCCGCCTTCCACGTGGCCATGTTCACTGAACATTGCATACGTTTCAAATCAATAGAGTGCGGGGCCGTGGCAGAATGCGCCTCCGCCCCAGCTCCAGCTCTGCCTCGCCCCTCGCATCTTGGAGCAGCTCGCGTCTCGGAACCTCTGCGGGCGGCTCGCTCGGCGGCGCAGGGGCTCGGGCACGGCGCGAGGTTCGCCGGGCGCCTCGCAGCCTTCGCGTGGCTTCGCCTCCGCGAGAAGCACAGCTCTCGCAGGGGCGGGTCTGGATTGACGACTTCGCAGCACGTGGCCGGCTCCAGACGGCGCGCGCGGTCCGCTTCGCTTCGCGGCGCTGCTTCCACCGCGGCGGGGTTCGAGAGGCCCCTTCCACGGCACGGCCGAGATCGCCTCGCCGACGCGGCGGCCGCCGCGCGCGCCCCGAGGCGCAAAGGGGCGCGCCCGCGCGCGCGGCGCTGCGGTCCGCGCGCCCAGGCGTGGACGCGAGCGGCGGGCGGCGTTGCAGGCTTGGGAGTGGGCACCAACACCCACGCAGAGGGGTTGCCTCCACTGGGGGAAGAGGATCCTGGATCTCCGTGTGGGTGGTGCTCTTCCGGCCTCCTCGGAAGCCAGACGCCTCACCGCCACCACCGAGATCGGGGCCTTCTTCCCTCGGCGGAGGCACGCCGCCGATGCCGGCGCTGGCGTCGGCCTCCGCAGGCCTGCGACGGCGGCGCGGGCGAGCCGCGGCCGGGCCGTGTGGCCTCCAGAGTCGGGCAGGGCCCGCGCCGGGCTGGGTAGGGGGCCACATGCGAACCCTACCCCTGCCCCCCATGATTTTTGAGAGGGAGGGTGGAGTTCACTTCGCTCAGGAGCTCCCGAGCGAAGTGAACCCCACCCTCCCCCTCAGAAGCCGTGGGGGGCAGGGGTAGGGTTCGCATGTGGCCCCCCACTGCGGCGTTTCGCGCGCGCCGCTCGTTGGCGGCAGGCGCCCACCAGACCCCGGGGCGCAGACCCGCGAGCTGCAGCGGTTCGCTCGGAGGACGAAAGGGGCACCCATCACTCTACCCTTCGCCCGCTTTCCCCTTTGGGGGCCTCCTGGGGGGCCCTCGTGGCCACCGCTGGATTGGCCCCGAAGTCCTTGTCAGAACGCACCCCGGGAGAGGTCCAGGGAGTAGCGGTGTCGGTACCTTCTGGTTTCCCCAGTTCACAGGCACCAAGTACATGGCCAGTTCGTGTCGGCGATGCCGATGCAACGTCGCCGATCAAGAGCGGCAATTGGATCGTCGAATCGAGGTCGGTGTCTCACAGCGTTCTTTCCTCTTCGGCACCCTGGGCGTGATTCAGGGCCCCTCGTTCCACGGCAGCCCGTCTCAGAGTGGCCTTCGGTTTGGTTGTCTGAGGTTCAGCTGCGACGATCGATCGAGAGAGCGTGGGCATCGGCAGTTTCACACCGTTAGCGTTCTACTAGAAGGGATACGCCAGTGATCTTGCGGCTGCTCGAAGCTGGCTGGGCCCCGAAGTCTCCTACAGACTGGGGCGTGCCCAATGACGGCTTCGCGGAGTTTGCTGCATGGCAGTTTCATGGCAGCGATTGCCAGGCGTTAGACCAGGCCGCCCCTCTTTCGGACGAGCTTCAGGGAATGTTCGAGCTCAAGCAGTGGACAGATGCGTATGAAATTTTCTGTGGCGCTGGACTCGAGTTCGGCGTGGACATGCTGCCCCGCAGAAACACGGCGCCGGATTTGATGCAAGCTCGCGAGGGGCACCAATTACAGCTACTTGCATCGCTGGCGATTGGCGGGTTGTGAACCAACGAACGCGGGTAGCAATCCAGACTTCGCGACAGTAAACGCTGGCGCCCGTGCTCACGTGGAGTCTGGCGACATCCCGCCCGAGGCAGTTGCTGAGTCTCAGGCTTCTTCGCGTTTCTGGAGGCGCGGTTTAGTTCCCGCCCCCCTGGACTCGAGCCCCCCCCCCCCGCCCTATGGGTGAAAAAGCTCTCGGGGGGGCCCCTCTGCTGGGGAGGGGGCTCTGGAGACTCGTTGTCTCGGGGCCGGCCGCTCCCATGATCCTCCGGAGGTCTGCGGGGGCGCCCCGGGAGGCCAGGGCGCTCGCGACCCTGTGCTTCGCCGCGTGGGTCCAGCGCTCGCCGCTCATCGCCCTCCCGGGGCGCACGTGGCGGGCCCACTCGCGGGGCCTTTGTGCAAAGGAGAGCGCTCCGACGGACGGGCCTCGAGCGCTCGACGGGGCGATGAGATGTGACTTCGGTGTCCTGGTGTGCGCGGCGGACTGCGCCGACGCGGCGCGCGGGGCGGCACGCCGAGCTGCCTCGCAGACATCGAGGGGCCCCGCGCCGACGCGCCGACGTCTGGAGAGAGGGAGAGAGAGAGAGAGAGAGAGAGATCGGGCCCGTCTTGCTGCGCAGGGCAGGCGCCCCGCCGGCATCATCGTCGTGCAAGCGCCTTCTCGTCTGACGGGGGCCGACGTCCCGCGCAGGCAGATTCCGAGGTGGCCCGCTCGGGGCAGTGCCTGCGTCGACGCCCCTGCCGGCGAGGCCGCCGCGTGCGCGCGAGGCTCCCAGGCCAGTCGCCACCGCGCGCTCACAGTCGAGAGTATGAGGCCCGCCTCGTTCGGAGGAGGCTCAGTTCGCGTTGGGCTTCATTCCGCCAGAGCCTCAGAGTTCTCGGGGGAAGGCGAAGCCACAGCCTCGCGCAGTGCCGTGCCCACCCTTCCCTCCTCCACCTGGTGCTGCTCCGCGCTTCGCGCCCGCACCTTCTCTGACCGAGAACGGTAGAGGGCGTGCTGTGCGTGTAAAGGATCAGCAATTGAAGCGGTGTTGTCGGGATGGCCAAAAAAGTGAGGGCTTCCAACACCTGTGCACGTTGACGGTCGAGTTTCACGAGCTCCGAGGGGGACGGCGTTACACTTGGCTGGAGTTTGGAGCCCCCCCCCTTCATCCTCCTCCTGCTCCTCCTCCTCCTCCTCCTGCTCCTCCTCCCTCTCTTCCTTCTCCTTTTCCTCCTCCTCCTCCTCATCCTCATCCTCTTCCTCCTCCTCCTCCTCCTCCTCCTCCTCCTCCTCCTCCTCCTCCTCCTCCTCCTCCTCCCCCTCCCATCACACGCCCCTGGCTACCATCGGGACCTCAGGCTTGGGTGCTGCAGCACGCGCGGTTGCTGCGGTCAGGCCCAGTTCGGGGGGGCGTGGGGGAGCCGTGCAAAAGATGGCTGCGTCGACGGCCAGGCGCGAGTACCTTGACAGGATGCCTCGCGGTCCGTTTCCGAGGCGCTAGGCGTGGAGCTTGGCGATGGTGGAAGTCCTGGAGGTCCCTTCCTCCCTCCATCTCTACGCCCTTGTTTCTTCTGCTGCGTTCGACGCCGACGGCCAGAGGAGGAGGATGAAGAGGAGGAGGAGGAGGAGGAGGAGGAGGAGGAGGAGGAGCGAACAACAGCAACAGCAGCCGAATGAGGAAAGAGGATTTGGGGAGAGCGGGCAATCTTGCAAACTTGTCGGGCGCCATCAGGAGTTGAGCGGTTTATTGATGCCCGCTCTCATCTGAGCATGCGGCACGGCCAGTTGTCTCCCCAGGGGAAGTAATACTTTCGCGCTCCGCCCGCTTCCCCTGCCTGGACTTCTGCGGCCGTTGTTGCCGCGGGCTTCCAACATCGCGACGTCTTCTCTTTCCCTCCGACCTTCACGTGCTCGTAGCCACGCCTGCCAAAGCGCGACTCGAGACATTCCCCAGTGTGGTAGGCGGCGAGGCGCCGTTGCCGCCCACCCTTTTCAGGGTTCAGCCCTTATGCGAGGACTGGCACGGTCCAGCATTCCCAGAGGGGTTCGCGGAAGGCAGGGTCTCGCAGACGGCGGCGTGCCTTCTCGGGGAGGAAGGCGGCGGGGCGGGCCGTCTCAGACGGCGGCGCGTCTCCTCGGAAGCCCCCGAAGGCGTTCCGACAAGCCGCCTTCGGGGCCTCGGCGACGGAAGGCCCCGAAGGCTTCTCGGACCCCGCGAGGGCGTCCGAGGAGCCCCGCCGCCCTCCGAGAGGGCCCGCCCCCTCTCGCATTCCCCCCCCCCTCGGCGCGCTGCGGGGCCGTGGGCAAGCCTGGCGCACCATCCGAGCGGGCCGGCGGGCCCCAACCTTACAGCCGGGGCCCTGAAGAAGGAACCCTTTTGGTCGGGGAGGGTCTCCGCATTCCTCAAGGGTTTCACCGCTTGCCTCAGGTTTTCCTTATGTTTTCGATCGGAAGTCGGAGTTTCACTTATGGAAAAAAAGGGGCCTCGTTCCTTATTTAGGGTTCCTTCGGTCAAGGCCCCGATTGTACCCACTCTCGAGAATGGCGAGCAGCGCATCGGCTACATGTAAGAGTGCCCGTGCGCTGGAAATGGCGTCTGGTGCGGGCCCGCTGGGGCCCGCAGGTGGGCGAGCGGGATGCAGCAGCAGCGGCTTGTGCGCTCAGGTTCGGCCTCCCCGCGGCCCCCGAAAGTCGCGCACCAGCGGCTGGGCTTATGACAGGCTGGGGGGGCGCGAGCGGTCCTATGTTAAAATATCCGAAGTTTGGAAACTATGAGCCCAATGCTTTCACAAAGTTCAAGTTCAACGTTGCTGGAAGCCTGAAGTCCGGAAACACTTCGGGAACAATTTGGCGGCGAGAAACAAGTTTGGGAAAAAATCGGCGGCGAGAAACATGTTCGCACGAATATCAGATAGCGCTCGGCGGCGAGGAACAAGTTCGAAAAAAGTTCAAAACATATCGAAAGTTAGAGGAAAGTGCAAACAGTTGCCACATAATGTCAAACATCAAAAAATCGAAAGTTGATTAACAAAAAGATCAACAAAAACAACACACGTTTGGAAAACATCGTCGTTGTGCCAGGGGGCCGTCTTGCATCTTTTTCTTGCTTAAGACTACTGGGGGGGCCCGGCTCGAACTTTTGATTATCCTTCTGCCCGAACCCAAACCCGAACTTTCATTTTTTTCAGGAACGACCATCTCTCCCCCCATCAGCCGATTACAAGGCTTGGCCTCCCAGATGGGGTCTGAGTAGATGGGTCGGAAGAACGCGCCGCATCGCCGATGCATCGGCGATGCGGCTCGATGCGGAGCCCGATTTTCTCCATGCCGACGGCGCCGATGCGTCGCCGACGTCGCCGGTGCATCGCCTATGCAGCTGCGATGCATTAGCGATGCATCGCCGATGCTGTACGATCCTCCGACCTCATCTACTCGGACCGCATCTAGGAGGTCTCTGCGAATATCACTCTTGCCCAGGGTTACTCTTGCGTGTAGCCGTGAGTATGGCGGGCAGGGCCGAGTCCGTCTCTGAGAGCCTGCTCTTGCGGCGGGGCAAGCGAGGGGGGCGCTGGGGGGGAGAGAGGGGAGGAGGAGGGAGGAGGAGGAGGAGGGGGGAGGAGGAGGAGGAGGAGGAGGAGGAGGAGGAGGAGGAGGAGGAGGAGGAGGAGGAGGAGAGGAGGAGGAGGAGGAGGAGGAGGAGGAGGAGGAGGAGGAGGAAGGTTTACCCAGATGGCTACAGGCTTTCATCGAAACCGTCTGCAAGGATGAGGCGGCCAACCGAGGCCGTGCATCTGAGGAGGAGGGGGCGGGGAGGGGAGTGGGGTGGGGGGGGCAAACTGTTCGGCCTCGGGCGAGGCCGGACCTGTTGCCCCGCCTGCCCGGCGGTGCCCTCGGATGCGGAGCGCGGGGCCAGTTCTAGTCCCCCGGGCCCAGAGCAGTTCCAGACGTCCCTCCTCCCCCTGCTCCTTCGCCTTCTGCATGCATTTGGCTCTAGCTGCCCGGATTGTACACTCGTCCACATCTATCTTTCTGGCACGTGTAACTGCATATATGTATGGGCGCTGCCGTGGTGATCGGTGTTTACTTGTTCCGCAGCGCTACACTTTGCATCACATGGCAATGCGTCGCCTTTGATGCAATCCCAGCACGTCCTTGCACTGATCCGAGTTGCCTCACACATTGCGTTGTGTTGCAGTGTGTGTGTGGCATGGCTCTACACTGCATTGCATGTCCGTCGCCTCGTATCTACATTGCGTAGCATTGTACGTGCATCGCAGCGCGTTGCATTGTATTGCGTTGAATTGTGTTTACCCGAAGCATCATTGCGTTACGATTCATTGCATGATGTTGAACTGTATGTTATTTGCATGCTGTTGCTTTGTTGTGATGTGTTGTGCGCTATATTGCGTTGCCTTGCATGGCGTTGCCTTCGAACCATATGCATGCTCATGCGTCGTGCAGTGGAATGCTGTTGCTTCGGCTTGCACAGCTGTCCAAGGTATGCGCATTTCATTGTGATGGATCTAACATGCGCCGCATATATTTGTAGCATGCTTTCGCAGTGCGTGTTCAGAATCATGTTCTCGAGAATTGCGGTTGTGTTGCATCACAGTTGTGCGCATTGCAACGCAATTGCAGTTCACAGTGCCGCAACGCAGCAATAGAAACGAGGCACGCAATGCGCAGCAACCCAGATGCAGTTCAATACACTGCTACGTAGCGCAAATAACATGCATGTAGGGCATATGTTCAGGACCTGCTAGATTCGGTTCCGTGAACGGCCCTGGAGCATGCCACAACATGTTCTCTCACCAGCTGACCAATGTAAAGTGCAGCTCGGCAACAGACTGGCTCGGGCTGCGCTGGGCCTTTTCTTTTTTTTGCTGGAAGCAACGGATCCCAGCCATGCCAGAACATCCGCTTGCATCTCGTCTTTGGCTGACGCTTGCCGTCCCTTGCCCACCGCCCCAATGCTGTTACCCTAGTCGAGCTGCACCAGCGCCTGTCCAAGGATCTCTGTAGAAAATGCCAGGGCCCTCCAGCTTGAGGGGATCGCCTGTGCCAGCCCAGCTGCCGCATATCCGCGGGAGCTCGCCCACTGTATTGCGCGTGCCCTGACAGCCTCAAGCGTTGCTCATTGTGGGTTCAATTTCAGCCCCCCTCCCCTTTCCCAGCCCTAGTGAACTTTGTGTATTCTGCAATTTTCGGTGGAATGACAGCGACGCGTTGTTGTTACTCCAACCTGTGGCCAAGTGTTTGAGGCTTTGTCAGAACTGCCCCTGCAAAGTGAAGAAAGCATGGCTCTTTATGTTCTTGATCGGTTGAGCTTCGCGCTTGAACATAGCAGTACCACCAAGTCAGTGTCGCCATATACCACTTACATGGGGATTCAAGAGTTTGCACATCGGTGCTTTGCGTTTACCCCACCCTGCTTGTTTCCCCCCCTCTCTTCCATAGCCTGGCTCCGGCTCCCACCCTCCCACCCTGAAGGATTGAGAGTTATGGCGTTTTGTGAGTCTAACCTTCGGGCAAGACGTTTCCAGGCTTTCATCCGAATTGTCCCTGACAGGTGAACACAGCATGGCCCGAACCTAGAAACGTCGAGAACAAAACAACGGCCCAACTCCTCCGAGAACACACACCAACACCCTAACTACGACCCCAGTCCCAAGCGTAATCGCCCCGAGCTTTTCCCAGCCTCCCTCCCCGCGGAGAGGAGCGAAACGTTCTCGGCTCGCGAGGCACAGCGCGTCGCAGGGGCCGCCGTGGCGACACGCTAAGCAAAGTCCATGACCATTGCAGAAATAGCAGCCCAAGTTGTGAAGAGGGGGGAAGCTGCAAAGGAGGCCTGGTGGACAGGGGGCGTCGGTCGGGCCTAGGACTGGGATGATTCTAGTCCTTCCAGATCGGCTCGGAGCAGATTGGGTCCTAGGGTCGCGCCACATCGCCGATGTGTCGTCGATGCGGCTCGATGTGGGGCCCGATCTTCTTCACGCGGACGTTGCCGTTGCGTCGTCGACGTCGCCCATGCATCGCCGATGCATCGACGATGTATCACCGATGCATCGGCGATGCGAGAAGATCCTCCGACACCATCTACTCTCTCACCATATGGGAGGCTTCCATGATTTGTGACAGACCATTCCGGGACGCTCTCAGAGCGTTCCGCAGCACGCGGCACATGCTCCAGAACCGCCAGATGTCGGAGATCCCCTACTCCTCGGGAACAGATCACGGAAGCCGCGCATGCCCTCCAGTTCCGTCTTCAGAGTGCACTAGCGTGCGCTGGCATCTGGTAATCGAGTAATCGATGAGAAAGCGCCGATTCCGCGTCGACGAGCGCCGATTTGCGTCGATGTGCTGTCGACTAGCGCCGATGACCGTTGGATAGCGTCAATTCGGAAGAGGCAGCAAGATTGGAAGAGAGGCCGTTGCCACGAACGAGTAGTCGGGGTACCATGTTGTCCCGGTCCCGGCCTCGTATTTGGATGCCGACCGTCAATTGAGACACGTTGCTGCACTGCCCGCCCAAACGTGCAGACACAACACGACACATAGCATCAGCAAGCGTACTGCAACGTGCGAACAGAAAAACAGCAAACCCAGAGGACTCGGGATAAGAAAACGGTCAGGGGGAGGGGTTCCAGGCCTCTGGGGGGCCACGCTGCGGAAGAATCACGGCGTCGGGGGTTTTCTCATGGTCCGCCCGGAGGCCGCAGACCATGATGAAAAAATCCGCACCTGGAGGTCTGGGCAACAGGGTGGCGACCATAAGTTTGGACACCCGAAATGGGTACGGAAAGAATGGGCACTATGCCCAACAACAAATGTTGTCCCAAGCCAACAGCGGCCGCTGTTGGGCAGGCGGCCTTCTGTCTCGAATGGACACAGGCCGCGGCGGCGTGGACAGCGAATCCTGTTGAAAATGATCGGGAATTGTTGTTGGGCATTGTACCCATTCTTTCAGTATCCATTTCGGGCGTCCAAAATAAGCGCAACCACACCTTCTGCATTTTGCCGCCCATGGCGCCCTCCCCGATCCGCGCCCTGGCCTGCGCCGGGGCCCTCGCCGCCCCCGCGGCGGCCCTGTCGAGGCAGCCGGGCACGGGGCCGCTCGGCGCAGGGGGCCAGCAAGAGGTGCCGGAGCAGCCGCCGGCTCCGCGGGCGGCAGACCTGGAGAGGTGCCCGGGGGCCAATGGCCGGAGGAGGAGGAGGAGGAGGAGGAGGAAGGAGGAGGAGGAGGAGGAGGAGGAGGAGGAGGAGGAGGAGGAGGAGGAGGAGGAGGAGGAGGAGGGAGGAGGAGGGGGCAGGAGGAGGAGGAGGAGGAGGAGGAGGAGGAGGAGGAGGAGGGAGGAGGAGGAGGAGGAGGAGAGAGGAGCACGCCACAGAGCGCGCAGAGCATTCAAAGACGCACGCGCGCGCCCTCGACCCCGATGTACTCCCCTCAGCAGACCGAACGTAAGAGTGACCGTTCGCCGGAGTGACCTTTGGTGCGGGCCCAATGGGGTCCCCCGTGCCCCGATCGCCGAACGCGAAGCGGCGGCAGCGGCCTGCGCGCCTGGGTTTGGCCACCCCGCGCCCCCCGTCAAGCCGCGCACCAGAGGTCACTTTTGCCCAGGGTCACTTGCGTGCAGCTGGCCGATCTCCAACGATATGTGTTTTTCTAATATGGTGTGTTCCCTAAGTCTCGGCCGCTGGGCGAAGATACTTTCTGCGGAGTTTCAAACCTCCTACTGTTCCTCCTACTTTTGGTGATTTGCATGCTTCTTTGAGCGGGCTCCAACTCTTCGGCCGACGAATTCGGGATGTCTCTTGGCCGAGGGAGCGGGCCCAGATTCTCCAATCTACGAATTGGAAAGGTGCTGTAGGGGGTCAGGAGTGGAGGGATGATGCTGCTGCTTCTGCTGCTGCTGCTGCTGCTGCTGATGATGATGATGATGATGATGATGTTGATGATGATAAGAAGCAGGTCGACGATGATGATGATACATGAGGAGTCTAAGGGCCAATGCCTGCTCATTTCCCTCCTGCTCCTCTCGTCCCCTTCCTTTTCCTTCACTATCCATTTCCTCTTCCCCCTTTTTTCTTCTCATCATCACCATCGTCATCATCATCATCATCGTCATCATCATTATCATCATGATCACCCCTCCACTACTGACCCCAATCCAGCACCCTTCCAATTCGTAGATTGGAGCATCACCACCACCATCATCATACAAATCATCATCGTAAGCATCTTCGAATTAATCATGCACCGCACTCATTTCTATACCCATGTGTGGATGTGAATGTGCGGCCGTTTTTGCGCTGGCATGTGCGCGCATGTGCGGGGCATGTCTCTGGCATGTGTCCGGCACGCGCGGGTCTTCTGGGTTGAATGTCCTACTGCATGCGCGCTCGGGCATTAGCAGGGTCATCGGCGCTGTGTTTTGGTGCATCGTTTGTCCGCAAATGGCAGCACGCATGACGGCGCGCACTCTGTCGCACATGCCTACACATGCGGAAGGTGTGCGATTATTGTCGACTCGCCAGCGGCACATGCACGCACATGACTGTGCAATCCTCCTGCGGATGACTCGCCCCAGAGAGCCCTCGTCGCCACGGCTGGGTTCTCCTCGGAGGCCTTGTCAGGAAGCCGCCCCAGGAGAGGCCCAGGGAGCCACGGTGTCGGCATGTTTTGTCGCCCTGCCGCGCGCATATGCGCAGCGATCCTGCGCACACGGCCGTCTCCTCAGTCGAGAGGTGGGCCCGGGGGCCCCTCTTCTCCGAGAGGGGCAGCCTCCACCACGCGACGGTCCGCAGCCACAGGGGCACATACGACCTGACCATCGCCCCGCTCCGAGGCGGGCAGCCCCTCGCCGAGGGCTGGGAGAGCGGCCGCACCGCCGAGCTGTGCAGGCAGTTCCGGGACACGGCAGGCGAGGTCGGCAACTTCCTCGACGTCGGCGCGAGCATCGGCACCGTCACCATCCCGATGGCGGACTGCCTCAGGTTCCGCGGAGGCAGGGTGATCGCCGTGGAGGGATCGCCGCCCGTCGCCGACCACCTCGCGGTGGGCATCCTGGCGAACAATCTCCAGAATGTGGACATGTACATGTACGCCGTGGGCGCGCCCGACGACCGGGGGGTGGTCACGACCGGCGACCGCATGCTCGCGTCCAACCCGGCGATGAAGGCCATCTTGGCAGCCAAGGTTGGCATCGAGGGCCACGAGGGCCATTTCCTCAAGAATTCTCAGCGCCTCTTCTCCACATACCCCCCTTGCATCATGACCATCGAGCTGGTCCCGGAGCGGCTGGAGCGCGCGGGCACCCCAGTTGAGGGGGTCCTCGACATGTTAGCCAGCTGGGGCTACAGCGACGTCCCTACTGCCGCCAACCTCGGGGCCTCGAGCGCCAAGGGCGGGACCATGACCCTCACGCAGAAGGACCTCCCGGCGTGCCTGGAGCGCGTCAGGTCGGAGGGCGCAAGCGGAGCACATGGCACCGATCCTTGCCAGGGCAGTCCTGGGCGGAGGAGGAGGAGGAGGAGGAAGAGGAGGAGGAGGAGGAGGGATGAGGAGGAGGGGGGAGGAAGAGGGAGGAGGAGGGAGGAGGAGGAGGAGGAGAGGAGGAGGAGGAGGAGGAGGAGGAGGAGAGGAGGAGGAGGAGGAGGAAGAGGGAGGAGGAGGAGGGAGGAGGAGGAGGAGGAGGGGGGGAGGAGGAGGAGGAGGAGGGGCAGCCCTGGGCCCAGGATTGGTGGCTAGATGCCCTCTTCGCCATAGCGAGCCTGGGCCCCGAGCGCGGGCTTGGCCAGGATAGATCCGGGTGCACAGCTGCGGCCGCAAACTTTAGGGTGAAGAGACCCTCCTCCTCCTCCTCATCTCCTCCTCCTCCTCCCTCCTCCCCCTCCCCTCTCCTCCTCCTCCTCCTCCTCCTCCTCCTCCTCCTCCTCCTTTCCTCCTCCTCCTCCTCCTCCTCCTCCTCCTCCTCCTCCTCCTCCCCCTCCTCCCCCTCGCCAAGAAACACCCTTCTTGCCTCCTGGGTGCCCTGGGCTTCTTGGGCTTCGATGGTTTTGCGGTGGACAGGGCGACGCGCCCACGCCGAAAGTCGGTGGACGCCCTGGGGTCTCAGGGTCGGGCTTCTTGTGGGGGGGTTCTTGTGGACGGGCCTCCACTGCAGCGTGTCGGTCCACCGGCTCTGGCCCACCACGCCTCGGCGCACCGCGCTGGCCACTTCCTGGCCCCCAGGCGTCGCCGTTCCGAGACTTGCCGAGCCTCCTGCGCGGCGGAGCGGAGAGACGCGCTATCCGCTCGCAGGGCACACCGTCGGACCGGGGCAGTTACAATATCGAGGTCCGTTCGGGGAGGGTGCTCTGATGTTCTTCGTGCTTGCTGGATGTTCCTGTGCACCCTGGGGAGGGTTACCCTCTGACGTTGTGTGCGTTTTGGCCGGCGGAGGGTCTCGTGCTCTCGAGGGACGTTCTCTCCTGTCCTGATACCTTCACCTGTGGCGCGTCGCCGCGGCGGCGCGCCGAGCAGCAGCTCCCGACCGCAGCGCCCTCCGGCCAGGGCACGCGCCGCGGAGAGCAGCGTGCGGTCCGGGGCCAACTTCTCGGACCCCGGCGCCCTGAGCGCCGCGCTGGCCCGCGAGGCCCGGGCGAGGGAGCTGATCGCCATGCTCCGGCAGGACCGGGGGCGGCCAAGAGGGGGGCGATGGAGGAGGAACATGAGGATGAGGACGAGGATGAGGAAGAGAAGGAGGAGGAGGAGGAGGAGGGGCAGGAGGAGGATGAGGATGAGGATTAGGGGGGGGGGATCTCATGGCGGGGGGCAGGATATCTCCCCAGGTTTCCGGGCGCCTCTTCTCGTTTCATTGCGTCCCTGGCCCCCCCCGCTGGGCCGCGCACATGCCGCCGGTCATGCTTCGCACCCCCCCTCTCTCGGACACCCCCCTCCTGGCCGCTCCCGGCAGGAGCAGCCTCGGAGGCCCGCGGCGCGCCTGCGGGGCGCGCGGTCGGCGGTCACCGGTCGCGGCGATCGGGAGGTCACGAGCAGGTGGGGTCTGCGGGGATCGCCGATGCAGCCGCGATGCGGCTCGATGTGGGGTCCGATTTTCTCCGCGTCGAAGCTGCGGAGTCATCAGCGACGTCGACGCTGCCTCGGCGATGCATCAAGGGTGTCGCGATCCTCGGACCTCATCTGCTCGGAACCCACGTGGGAGGCCTCTGGTCACGCGATCATCTGTTCGGGTCAGTCACGCCCCCGTCCGAGCTGGAGTGCGTGATCGATCCGTGATTGGCGCGGTGGCCATCGTGGTCAGGGACGCGATCGGATCACGTGGTCGAGTGGCGTGATCGGCCGAGGGATTAGCCATACACACGAAGGCCAGCTGGCGCCGTGCAGAACGCCAGTGAGCCGCAGGCGGGATCCCTCCTGAAGGCCAGCGGGTTCCTCTTGAGGATGCAACTTCTGGGAGGTCTGGTCGAGAGCCGGCCTCGTCTGGCAGAATCCCGCTTCACCTGGCCCAGACCCGCCCAGTCCAGCTCAATACCGAGCCGTGTCCGACCTGGCCCAGCTCAAGGGCCTCTCACTCGGGCTGTTCGCAGCCCTTCCCTCGTTCCTGCGAAGACCTCCGAGAAGCTGTTGTTTTAATCAGAGCGTGAATTACCTACCCCGCTTTCGCTTCCAGGCAAAACCAAGTCATACCACGCGCCTCCTCGTCAAGCGGCCTGACCAGTACAGGCCGTAGTTTGGCGTCGCTTGGCACCTCTTGGAAGCGAGGGTGGTCAAAAGCGAGGTAGCTTTGTTTTCCCCCTATTTCATTCAGACTGGGCTAGGACGAGGACAAATCCGTTCCGGAGCGTTCTGGGTCAGAGCGTTCCGGAACACCATGAGAATCAGGAGGGAAAGAACCACACAGACACAATTAATCGTCGATTCCCAGGAAAATATAGGAAAATATGGGAATTGGGCGGGAAGACAAAAACCCAAAAAACCCAGAAAATATGGGGAATCTTTTTATTTGTGTGTATTTATTTGTGTGTCCCAGGGCCCCTTCAGAGAAGGCCGCGGCCCCCGAGACATCCTCCAGAGCTGCCGGATCTCAGAGGTTCCCGAGGTCTCCCCACTCGATGCTCCTCTCGTCCTCCCCCTCCCCCTCCCCCTCCTCCTCCTCCTCCTCCTCCTCCTCCTCCTCCTCCTCCTCCTCCTCCTCCTCCTCCTCCTTCTCCTCCTCCTCCTCCTCCTCCTCCTCCTCTCTCGTCTTGGCCTCGTCTTGCAGCAGGCAGCCGAGATGGCCAGCGATCCGATGGTGGCGGACCTCGAGAGGTTCGGCGGCGAGCCCAGGGGGGAAGTGAGAAGGGCGGGCCTTCTCAGAAGGCTCGGGAGCCCCCCCAGCCTTGTGAGAAACTTTCTAAGCCCTCCCCAAGGACACCGAACACCTCCCTTAGAAGGCGCGAGGGCGTATGCAGCCGAGGGCGGATGCACAGCAGTTTCTGCTCGGTGGGGTCCCCCTTTCCCAGCAGGCGGGACGCCGGCAGCTTGCATCGCTCTGGCGGGAGAGAAAGAGAGAGAGAGAGAGAGACGCAACAAAGAGAAGGCGCCAGAGGCTTCTGAGAATTAGAGCGTGAATTACCTACCCCGCTTTCGCTTCCAAGCCAAACCAAGTCATACCACGCGCCTCCTCGTCAAGCGGCCTGACCAGTACAGGCCGTAGTTTGGCATCGTTTGGTATCTCTTGGAAGCGAGGGTGGTCAAAAGCGAGGTAGCTTTGTTTTCCCCCTAGAGAAGTCCCGCCGCCTCCCGAGAAGGCCTTCTCCTTCTCCTTCCCCCCCCGCCCCTATCGCTCGCCGCCGAGAGGTGGGGGCGCGGGCCCCTCCTCTCCGGAAACGGCAGCCTCCACCGCGCGAGGGTCGCGAGCCGGCGGGGCGCCTACGACCTGACCGTTGCCGCCTTCGGCCGCCGGGAGGACCGGGAGGCTCGAGGGCCGGGAGCTCCTGGGGGAGGGGGCGGAAGAGAGGGGGGTGAGGACTAGGGGGGGGGGATATCATGGCGGGGGCCATGATATCTCCCCAGATTTCGTGGCGCCTCTTCTTATTTCATTGCGTCCCCGGCTCCCCCGCTGGGCCGCGCACATGCCGCCGGTCATGCTTTGCACCCCCCCCTCTTGGACACCCCCCTCTTGGCCGCTCCCGATTGGGGGGGGGCGGGTCGGTGGGGGCCGCGCCCGCGAGCAGAGAGGCACAGCTCCGGCCCTGGGCTGCCCCATAGGCTGCCCAGGCCGGGGGGGTCCAGGGAGGGTCTCCTTGCAGGCCCACTGGGATCTGTCTGGTCTCTGACATCAGTAGCGCATGTAACTATTTTCACGAAAGTAGATTCATCACCTATATGTACAGGTATATATATATATACACCCTCATATACATATGTATACCAGACTGTATTGGCGCTGCGCTCCATGCACCTTGGTCCTTGAAGTTCGGCATGCCGACGGAATGGCAGGAAGGTCAACCAGACAATTCAGCGATAACTTCTTGATGCCTTGTCCGGCATCGCTGTTATAGTAATGATAGTCGTTATCCTGCTTACATGTTTCTTTTACCTCATTCGCGCCCTACCCTGCTTCCCCATCCTCCTCAGCTCTTTTTGCGGAGGCTCCTCCTTTGAGAGCCTCTGGGGGCCTCTGGGGGCTTCCTCGGGCCGCCTGCCTCCAACCGCGGTCTTCCTGAACGACTGGGTTACAATTTGGAATGCTTCGGAAGGTGTCTTGGGGCCATCCTGGGCCGTCATGGGTCTCTCTTAGGCCATCTTGGAACCCTGTTGTGCCGTCTTGGGACACCTTGGACTGCCTGGAAGCCCTTTCGGATGGTTTTGGGGCGATCTTCGAGCCTCCCATGCAGTCTCGGACGCCCACAAGACCGAGGAACAGGGCATTTCCAACATTATGCGATAACATTGGGAAAAATCAATGTTTCTCTGTGTTTTGAAAAGCCTGTTGGGGGTGTTCGTTGGGTCGACTTCGGGCGTCTGGTGGGTGTCTGGGGCCTTGGGGCCCCCGGGGGGGCGTTCAGCCGCCCTCCTGACCGATTTGGGCCCGTTGCCTAGGCCCAGCAAGGGCTTCCAGGAGCTCTGAAACGCATGGGGGGCTTGCTGCAGGGGCGTCTAGGGGGTCCCTGGGGCCACAGATCCAGGGGGTCCAGAGGGTCCCGGGGGCCTGTGATTCTTGGGGCCAGGTTTCGGGAGGGTGGGTCCAGGTAATAAGAATATGCGAATGGGGATAGATATACGATCGAACAGGCACTTCTTCAACGTTTCAAGTAAATAACGTTTGCAACATTTCGAAACAACTAATATCTCACTTGAAACCGATCCCCCCGAGAAAGCACTGCCACAACAGTCGTGATGCTTGCTTCGGCGCGTGCGGTGGTTCTGTGAGTTCGGCGTGCGTGGCATACATGACCTATTCATTTGGTGTTTCACACCTGCTTGTATGCAAGATCTTATAATAAGCGTCCACTCCAGGTGCATATACCCCTCAGAATTTCCACGCCCAGGTTTATAACGTCCATCCCAAGGCGTCGTACCGAATGAAACTCGCTCTTATCAGCAAATTGAAAACACGTGTTTTAACAATAGAAGCGCTTCAATACAACAAACGAGTTTCAATAACCACCGCTTGTTTTGAAGCACGGACGCAGTGCAGTCTTAACAAGCAAGTCAGCACATCAGCACCTGTATGGGTGGTCGAGATGAACATCGCAATCGCTTCTCAGGGAGCGAAGAAACGCGCCAACGCCACACGAAAGCACCCGCATTGCATTCCACGCTTGCGCTTGTAACACCCCTTTGTGGTTTCTCGGGGCCGCAGTGTCTTGCCTGGGTACGACCCTCCGCTGGACCCCACAGGATCCCACAAAAAGGACGGCACATGCGCAGGTGGCATCATCACCAGGCGGGCGAGGGGTTTGGTCTGGAGCCTGGGTGCGCGTACGACGCCGTTCCGCTGGACCTCCCCACGAAAGCGGCGACGCTTGCGCAGGGGGACAGTTCAGGAAGAAACGCGGACGCTGGAGAAGAGAGGGAACAACCACGGGGGGGGTGTTCTGAATGCAAATCTGGAACGACATATGGGCGCTCTCATGTGGCACTGGCCCGTGTTTCCGTTCGCCGAGCTAAATGCTTACGATTTTGTTATTTAGATCTCCCACGCAAGTGCTAACGTGCTGATCGCTTCCCTCCTTAAGAAACCAATTGCATGGCGCTCATGTTCTGAAGCCCAATGTTGTTTTTGAAACGCGTTTGTTGTATTGGATCGTTTTCTTTGTACCTGAACATACGTGTTATAGTATGTTTGTTGGGCATCGTTTGTGTACGACGCATGTTTGGGACATGGTACATCTAGGTGTTTTTTTTTCGTTGGAAGCATTCAAGATAATTCGATCTATTAAATAAAGATCACGTACATCTATTTAACCTCGATGCTTTAAGATACGTGTACCAACATGTGTGGTTTCTACATCATGAGCAACACACACTTCGACCACACATCTAAATCATATGTCGGACACTGTTGTTTCTGATACATGTGTGTGGGACTAAGTCGAGATGCTGCAAGTTGTTTGTTTTATTATTGCAGGAACCGCAATGGGCCACCACGCACGTGCGAACTAGCAAACGTACTTAATCCAATTCTATTACAGGAGATTCCAGACGCCATTGGCTCGGAAGCCTTGAGACGGGGGTCAATGCAAACGGGGGTTAGCCAGAGCGCCGGATCTTGAAGGATCCTGCAGGGCCAGTGTTAGTTAGATTGACCCGCGTTCAGGGCGCAGGATCCTGCAGGATGTTGCAGGATGCTGCAGGCACTCGGAAGGCCTGACTGGCCCGAATTTGCATGGACGCGAGTCAGTGCGTCACCGGGAGGACGGAACCATTGCATAAACATCTGTTGTCGTAGCTCCGCGCGGATTTCTTGGGTCCGAGTTGGGGCCCCTCCCTTGGCGGGCTCCGCGCGCCAGGGAGGGGGGCCCAGCGCCGATCCAGCAGATCCGCGCTGACCGCCGAAAGTTCACGCTTAGGTCGCGCGTTATTTCTCTGAAGGTCTCCAGTGCGCTCCTCGACTGGAAGGGCTGGGAGAACGATCAGAACGCTGAGATGTGCGGCCAGTTCTTCAAGGACACGGGCCCAGAGGCTGGCAACTTCCTCGACGTCGGCGCGAACCTCGGCACCTTCACCATCCCGATGGCGGACTGCCTCACTGTTGGAGGCCGGGGCGGCCGGGTGATCGCCGTGGAGGGGATGCCGCCCATCGCCGACCACCTCGCAGTGGGCATCCTGGCCAACAATCTCCAAAACGTGGACATGTACATGTACGCCGTGGGCGCGCCTGACGACCCGAAGGAGGTGACCATGACGCTCAACCCGGTCAACAAGGCCAGCTCCGCCGTCAAGGGCAACAAGCCGCTCGCCAAGATGAGCACGGGCCAGCTGGAGGAGTACCAGGTGCCGCTCACGACGGGCGACCGTATGCTCGCGTCCAACCCGGCGATGAAGGCCATCCTCGTCGCCAAGGTCGGCATCGAGGGCCACGAGGGTCACTTCCTCGAGGGCTCTCAGCGCCTCTTCTCCCAGTACCCCCCGTGCATCATGACCATCGAGCTGGTCCCGCATCGGCTGCAGCGCGCGGGCACCCCGGTGGAGGGCATCCTCGTCCAGCTGGCCAGCTGGGGCTACGGCGACGTCCCCACCGCCGCCCACCTCCGGGCCTCGAGCGCCCAGGGCCGGACCAGGACCCTCGCTCAGAGGGACCTCCCGGCGTGCCTGGAGCGCGTCAGGCCGGCGGGCGCCGGCAGAGCGCATGGGCACCGAGCACGGCCCTGGGCAGCCCTGGGCCCCGAGGCGGTGGACGCGCCGCCCTCCCCTCCGGGCCGGGAGCGCGCCTCGCACCCCTCCCGTGGGCCCAGGCGCGGGCCTGGCCGGGCTCTGTGCGGGAGTGCCGCGCCGGCGCCCTCCGACCAGGGCCCACGCCGCAGAGTCGCGGATCCCGCCCCCCAACTTCTCGGACCCCGACGCCCTGAGCACCGCGGTGGCGCGGGAGGCCCGCGCGAAGGAGCTCGACGCCATGCTCGTGACGCACAAGCGGCCGAGGGACTGGTGGCGGCGCAAGTGAGCCGAGCCGGCGCTGCTCCGGATGAGCCCCTTGCGCCCCGAACTGGGTCGGCTCCAGAGGAGGTCACCAAAAGAAGACTCCTCCACTGCTGCCTCCTCCTCCTCCTCCTCCTCCTCCTCCTCCTCCTCCTCCTCCTCCTCCTCCTGCTCCTTCCCCTCCTCTTGCACTTTGCGGTCCCAGCGTAGGTAGCGTGAGTCGTCGCCAGGTCGACCCTCGGGTCGGCGGAAGGGTCTGCCGTCAGGCTGGCGGTCTGCTCGGCCGCAGAGCGAGCCGTCGGTCGGGTCGCCTCGGCGGTCTGGTCTTCGGTTTGGGCGGTCGATCGGGGCCGTCGGCCTGGCCGCCGCGCAGCGTGGCCGCTGCCCTGGCCGTCGCAGCCCAGGTCGCGTGGTGGCTGTCGGCGTGGCAGATGGAGCCCTGCCAGCCGTTGCCGCAGCCGCTGGCCCCCTCGGTCGGCCTCCTGAGCGTGCCCCTCCGTCGGGCCGTCTGTGCGAAGCTTCGGGCTGGCCGTCTCGGGCCGTTTGGGTCGAGGCCGCCGTCGGCGAGGTCGCGCGCGGCAGCGCGGTCGCGGAAGTTGGAGTCGTGGTCTCCGTGGTCGACTTTGTGAGGCTGTGCGCGGTCGTCGTCGTCGCGGTGGCGTGGTCGCTACAGGGTGTCGGGCTGAGCGTTGGGTAGGGCGCTTGATTCGGAGTCGGGCTGGGCGTCGGGCAGGGCGTCGGGCAGAGTGTCGGGTAGGAGGTCGCGCGGGGCGTCAGGCGCATCTTCGGGTAGGGAGTCGGGTGGGCTGTCGTGCAGGGCGGCGGGCACATCGTGGGGTGTGGCGCCAGGGAGGGGGTCGGGCTAAGGCGCTGGGCAAGAGGTCGGGCAGGGTGTCGGGCAGGGCGCCGGGCAGGGCGTCGCGCAGGACGTGGCGCAGGGTGCCAGGCAGGGCGGCGGGCAGGGCGTCGCGCAGAAAGCCGGGGCTGGGGTCGTCGCGCGGCAGGAAGCAGGAAGGGCGGCCGCCGCCCTCCACCGCCCCAGCGGGCCGCTCCGGACATGGGCGGGGCGCAACTGACTGGGGTGCGCCACTCGGTGGCTCCTCCTCCGTGTCCTCCTCCTCCCCTCCTCCTCCTCCTCCTCCTCCTCCTCCTCCTCCTCCTCCTCCTTCTCCTCCTCCTCCTCCTCCTCCTCCTCCTCCTGCTCCTACTCTTCTTCTTTTTCTTCTTCTTCTTCTTCTTCTTCTTCTTATTCCTCCTCCTCCTCCTTATCCTCCTCCTCCTCCTCCTCCTCCTCTTCCTCCTCATCCTCCTCTCCTCCTCCTTCCCCGGGCCTTCCCCCCCTCCTGCTCCTCCTCCTCCTCCTCCTCCTCTTCCTCCTCCTCCTTTTCCCCGTTTAGCGAACTGATCAATGGAGTTGTAGCGTTCTTCTCCTCCTCCTCCTCCTCCTCGTCCTCATGCCAAGTTTCCTCCTCATCCTCCTCCTTCTCTTCCAGTTCCTCCTTCTCCTTCTTCTCCCCTTCCCCTTCTCTTCGCCATCCGTCTCCGCTTCCTTCTCCTCCTCCTCCTCCTCCTCCTCCTCCTCCTCCTCCTCTTTCCACTCTTTCCTCCTCCCCCCCTCTTCCTCGCCCTCTTATCCCGGCAGCTGTTAGAGTCGTGATCTAGGTAAACATGGGGTCACGATGAGGTCTTGTCGGTTTGGCCCCCTGTTCTGGATGGAGCATGATCCTCCTGGAGCTGGCCGCATTGGGTCCTCTTGTCGGAGCTGCTACGACTTCCTCTTTCTCGTCCTCTTTCCCTTCCTCGCTCTTTCTCTTCCCCATTCGCAACTCTCTGCCTCCATCGTCCCGCCTTCCCTCCTTCTCATCCTCCAAGTCGTGCTCTCCCCTCCCTCACCTTCCGCGGGCAGGCCCAAGGGAATCCCATACAGTCAAGACGCTGACATAAGGTATATTTTGGGTTTGGACAGGGGCTCGCTCTTCCTTGGATCTTGTCAAGTTTTTCCTCCACCGCCCCTCATGCACCAAGGAAGACTCCTGCGGGGAATCAACACCGCATCCTGCCCTGTGGGAGCGCAAGGTAATTGTGATGCAGAACTAACGTAACGCTCGCCTGACTGTCCTTGTTCTCCTCCCTCCTCCTCGTCCTCATCCATGCCCCCGCTTCTTTCTTACCCCTCCTTGTGTCTTCCTCTCTCCTCTTCACTCCTCGTCCTCCTCCTCATCCTCCCCCACCTCCTCATCCTCCTCCTTTCCCTTCTCCTCCTCCCTCCTCTCTCTCTCCCACACTTTTCGTAAGCTAGCCGCGAGCGGAAACTCGTAGAGTCACTCCCCCCTGCTCCTCCCTCCCTCCCTACCCGCCCCCATCATCCCCCCTGCCATCCCCCCCGTCCCTCAGGCAGCCGCCGAGTCGTTCTGGATCTGGCGGCCGGCTCTGTCCTCGGGCCCGCCCATGACACTCCCAAACTGAACACGGCCCTTGCCACGCACGCTGGCGATAGCGGCGCTGGCCGCCGCGTTCTGCGCGCTGCCGGCCCTGGCGACGGCCCTCGCGGTTCAGGGCGAGGCGCGCGCCGTCCTGGCCCAGGCCCCCGACACCGCCGTGAAGAAGTTCGGAGACCTCTCGAGCGGCATCTGGGACAAGACGTCGCTCTCTGGGCCGGGCTCCCGGCCCCGAGGGCGAAGAGCTTTGCTAATATGGAGCACCGCGGGATGGGGGGGCCTATAGGGGGAAAGGGGGGGTATAAGGTATAAAGGGGGTGCTGATTTGGGTTGTACCTGGCTTGACCTGGCGTAGAAGTGAGTTACAGGTTGCCCTGAGTGGCTCACGGGGGTTCAAGGCCGGGCTGAGTGGGCGGAGCCCACTTCTCGGAGTTATCCGACCACCCTGTATCACTGTGGATTCGTGCAGCCCACTTAAAATCAAGGTTAGACTAGATTTCTCGGATCAGCGCTGTGCCCCTTGGGGCGGCACGTCGGGCGCAGACCCCTGGCGCGCCTCGCGCGCTTGGGAGTGTTCGGGGAATCGTGAGACTCGAGTTCACAGTGACCTGGGTTTGCCGGGTCTGCCGCCGCCTTTTGACGGCCTTGGCGTGACCTCTGACAGCCCAGGTTCCGTAGGATGTCTGCAGCGAGAGCTCACGCCAATTTCAGACCGCGGTCCGGCCATTCATTCTTCTCACGGCCCCGCCCGACAGGCTCCAGGCCCCACGACCAGAGTCCCGCGCTGGCAAGGCTTCGGGCTGCGCACAGACATCCCCCCGCAGGTACAGTCGGGGCCCTGAAGAAGGAACCCTTTTCGTTGGGGAGGGGCTCCGCGTTCCTTCAGTGTGTCACAGCTTGCCTCAGGTTTTCCTTATGTTTCCGACGGGAGATCGAATTTTCACTGATGGGAAAAAGGGACCTCGTTCCTTATTTAGGGTTCCTTGGGTCAACGCCCCGACTGTAGTCTTGGTGAGCCTCAACAGGCCCCCGAACAGTCCCGCCGGTCGCTCCGGGGCGGTCTCAACTCCCCCACCGTGGGGCGCGGAGGGCTTCAGGAGCGCCTCCGGGGCCCTGCTTGAGGCGGCGCCAGGGTGTTGGTGCCGCCCAGGACTCGTCCGTGGGGCCTCTTGAGGCCAGCTGGGACTGCCTTGGGGGGGGGTGCTGTCTGTGCGCGATCCGGAGCGCTACCGTCCTGCGCCGTCTCGAGACACCCGCCCAGAGCTCCCAACAGACCTGCAGTGCCGTTTTTTATACATGTTCCGCGTGCGGAGCATGTATTGAAAATGCAGGGATTTAGTCTTTAAAACAACGATGAGTTCACGCATGCATGTATTCATAAATGAATCGTTATTAAGAAGCCGATGATTTTAATACAAATCCTATGTATTACAAACTGCCCTGCATGCTCGTGCAGCTCCTCTTCTTCCCCCCAGGCCGGAGGCTTGCAGCCCGTTCGTGGACTTCTTTCTCGGATGGATGCGCAACCACACGGACGTCGAGTCCATGGTCGAGATCAGTGCGGGCCACTGGCCCACCGGGTGGCAGCGCTTCGTGGAGTGGCCTCACATTCGGAGGAGGGCCAGTCGAGACAACAGCTGCCCTCCCCGGCTTTTTTTTGCTTTGCCCGGAGGATTCTCGTCGCCGCTGCTGAATCCGCCTCGGCAAGCGGGCCAGCTTGGACGGACGGGTACGGGGACCGATTTTCAGCTCATGTGAGCCAGGCGGCAGAGCCGCCGACGCCGTTGTCTCCAGTGGTCTGTCTCCGACACATCGACTACACGGGCATCGACCTGCTCGAGGAGGTGATCACTGCCGACAAGGAGTATCTGGCCAAGAACGGAAAGGCGGGGTTGCGCAGTATGGTCTTCCAGCAGGGCGACATGCTGGTGGACAAGACATTGCCCGAGGCGGACCTCCTTTTCACCAAGGACACGCTCATCCACTTCCCTAACAAATGCATAAATCTGTTCATCAGTCAGACGGTGGTGCAGTGCCCGCCGAAATATAAGTATGTGATGTTCGTTCACGACATGAGAGAGCGCGACGAAGAGAACACGGACATCAACAACTTCGGCGATTATCATGGCATGCAGTTGAGGAACAGACCCTTCGGCCTCAACGTCACGACCGCCTTCACATGGACGGCGGAACTCGATGGGAAGAAGCGTGTGGTCCAGGTCTTCGATACGGCGGCTGCCTGCGGATCCCTTCCAGCTGGCGATGCCGAGGAAGAGGAAGGCTTCTAGCACCCGAGGGGGACGACCCCAGCAGATTCGGGAGCATGGAATTGACGATCATCGCTGAGCGACGTAATAGAAAAGGATGAACTCGCGCGGACATGGACATCCGCGCGCAAGCTACCCGCAGATGGTCGCGCGTATAATCGCCCTCTGTCCCAGGCGCTGCGACACTTGGCGGCCCGCGTATACGCCAAGGCTCGACCTATGTGTTGGGCGATCTCGTGGGCCGTTGTCGTTCTGGCTTCTTTTTGCAGAAGGGCAGATCGAAGACACAACGGGGGAAGACGAAGGCAGCCCGAACACAGAAAGCATTGTCACGAAAAGCACTGTTTCGGTCGAGCCCTGGCGCAGGCCAGTCGCGCAGGGCCGCCGCGCCCCTGCGCGCAGGGAACCTCCTCCGGGTTCCTCCGGGGGGTCTCCTCCCTCCCGCCCCTTGTCCGTAGAAGGAGCTGCCCCCTGCCTCACCCCGAGACGTGTCGCCAGGGCGGTCCTCGTGGATCTGCTCACCACATGTCAACACGCCATGCTGCTCCCGTCCGCCTGTAACTCTTGGCATCGCTCGGACGTGTGCATTTTTCCTTCGGCGAGGACAATCTAGGAGCATCCTTGATCATTTGGCGAGAAAACCACGCCGGAAACCGAAAAAAACACTGGGAATGGACGTCCGAGCGATGGCCAGAACCTGGGTGCGCTCCCGCTGGACGTGCGCTCCCCTCCGTCCCAAATATGACTCCTCCCTAGCGCACCCCGAGGCGCGTCCGTCGGGCGGGGCGGGCAGTTCACCTGAGATTTCTCACCACTCACGATCCTGAGACTCGGGAACTGCAACAGCTTCACGCATGGAGTGTGGGCGGTTTTCCACTTGTGGTTCTCGCCGTAGCGCCGCGCACAATAGTTCGCAGAGCTCGCCAAGGTTTCACGGATGGAGGGCGCGTCGTTTCTTAAAAGCGGTTCTCGCCATAGCGCCGCGCACGTGCGCCTTGAATGTTTGCAAAAGTTTCACGGACGAAGGGCGTGTCTTTCTCAACATGTGGTCCTCGCTTGAGCGCCGCGACATGCTGGACCTCCGCGGATGAAGGGCAGCTCATTTTCAAAATGGGGTTCTCGCACAAGGTCCGCGCACATTCGGCCCAAAGGACAGCAAGGGCTTCCACGGATGGAGAGCGGTTCCTCTTCAAACTGTGGTTCCTGCCTGCTCGCCGCGCACACTCGTCTTAAAGCTTTGTTGGGGCTTCACGGATAGATGACGGGTAGATTGAAGCATGCGGCTCCCTCTTCGGCACCGCGCACATTCGTCCCACAAGTTGGCACGAACCTCACGGATGGAGCGCGGGCCGTTTGAAACATGTGGTCCCCGCCTTCGCCCCACGCGCGATGCGCTCCGCTCCGCTGTCTGAATTGTAACAGCCTCGCGGATGGAGGGCGGCTCCTGTTCAAAATGTGGTCCTCGCTACAGAGCGCCGCGCACACTCTTCCCAGCAGTGTGCACGGGGTTCGCGGATCGGGGGGGCGGCGGCACGGCTCTCGCGCAGGCCCCGCGATCAAAGTTTGCCAGCGCTTCGCGGCTGGAGGGCGGCTCTTTTTCAACAGGCGGTTCGCGCTTTGGCGCCGCGCGCGCTCGCTCGAAAAGTTCGCAGCAGCGCAACGGATTGTTATGGCTGGCGTCCCAGGAATGGTGTTGCAGTGCGACGTAGGGCTGTCAGGGCGCAGCGGTCGCGTTGCTTCGCGGCGCCGAAGGCCCCACAAGAGCGCTCCGGCACGATACGGGATCGCAAGGGCGCAACAGTGAACTGGATCCGCGGCGTGGAACTCCAAGCAGTATAATTATGGCACCACTGAGGATTATCAGACGGCTGTCTTCTAACGGGGCACTTCCAGCAGTGAATATAAATTTCCGAAGTGGGAGATCGGATGGAGAGTTGATTGCAACATCGTTGACGCGCCGTGGGTTCATATTGGTCCTCCTCCTCCTCCTCCTCCTCCTCCGCCTCCTCCTCCTCCTTCTTCTCCTTTCCTAAAGAGACAATGTGGAGACTTCCATCGTGTTCGGCCTCCAGGGGCCCTCGCGGGGCCCCGGGGCACGTGGGACAAATGACACAGGACGCGTGGCCAGCCCTGGGAAAAAGGGTCGTGGCTTGCGGGGACGCCGTATGGAGCACATCCAGACGTCGGATCTCTGGGACGCTACCCTGCTGCGCTGCCGCGCCAGTGAGCCCCCGCGCTCGGGGGGGCGCCCGTAGGAGGGGAGGCGGGGGCCCTGGCGGCGGCATCTCGGCCCGCGGGGATCCGACGTGGCGACAAAAAATGCAACCTCGCAACACGTCGCGACCAGAGCCCCAGGCCCCCTCTTTCTGCTGCATTCTGCGAGCCAGGTCGATCTGTGATGGCCCCGGGGCACGAGCCAGCGCGGAAACGCCCGGCGTAACAGGATGCAGCGCCCGGACGTCAGGGGAAGGCGCGTGCATTGGCGACAGGCTCAGCTCCCGCACAGAGTCGGCGCGCTCCGTGGCTGGATCAGGCGGCGCCTCGGCTTCCTGTTCCGGGGCGAACCCGTCTACGATCTGTGGACCTCGCGCCCAGGCGGCAAACACACGGACCCCTCATCCATCCTCCTCCTCCTCCTCCTCCTCCTCCTCCTCCTCCTCCTCCTCCTCCTCCTCCTCCTCCTCCGCCCCCTCCTCCTCCTCCTCCTCCGCCCCCTCCTCCTCCTCCTCCTCCTCCTCCGCCCCCCTCCTCCTCCTCCCCTCCGCCCCCTCCTCCCTCCGCCCCCTCCCTCCGCTCCTCCTCCTCCGCCCCCTCCTCCTCCTCCTCCTCCTCCCCCTCCGCCTCCTCCATCTCCTCCCCCTCCTCCTCCGCCTCCTCCTCCTCCTCCCCCTCCGCCTCCTCCCCCCCCCACGTCCCTCTGCGGCCGCCCCCCTCTGTTCCTAGTCGTCCGGTGTGCCCTCTGCTCTGGCGCGGCTCGCCGGCCGCCCCCGAGGGCGCCATTGGCGGGCGCCCTCGCGGCTGGCCAGAAGAGAGAACGTGCGCGGGCGGCACCCGCTGCCCGCGCCGCGGACCCAGACGTGCGAGGCCTTCACTCTCTTGAGACGGGGCCCCTGGACGTCGCGACCCTCTCCCCGGGGCCTGTTTGTGTTGATATACATATATATATATATACATGTATATAGAAGTATATATATGTATTCATATAAGTGTATATATATATATAGATATAAGCACATATATATGTGTGTATATATATATCGTCAGCGGCACGAGAGCTGTCTGAACCATCAATTGGCGCCTGCACACCTCGTGGCAGCCATACGCCTGCTGTTGACAGCTGTGGCCGAGTCGCTTCTTTGACGGCCCCATGGCCTGGCGAGGGACCCCAGCTGCCGAGAGCGGCACAAGCTCCCCGCCAGTTTTTCTCAGGACGCGGGCAGTTGATGGTTCAATGGCCTCTGCCGTCCCTCGGCTCGCGCTGGAGCGGCCACGATTGCTCCGACGTTTCCTGGACATCTCTTTGGACCTCTCTGGACTTTCCGGGCGTTGCTTCGATGTCGATGTCGTTACCTTCGCCTTGATGATGCTGGCTTGGCCCCCACAGCCCGATGAGCGAAGAGTCGTCACAAGCCTTTGGGGCCCACGGTCGGGAACTTCTGGCTGGCATGTCGCTCCGCCGGTCTTCCTGGCTCACCACGCGGCGGCGCGACACGCCGTCCACGCCCCGGCCCCCGGGCGCCGACGTCCCGCGAGCCTCTCCCAGCCCCCCCCGCCGCCCCCCGCGGACCGCAACGACGCCGCTGCCCGCTTCCCTTGGCATCGCTCGGACGTGTGCACTTTTCCTGCGGCGAGGATTATTGAGGAGCATCCCTGATCAGTTGGCGAAAGCCACGCGCGGCACCAAAAAAAACACAGGCAATGGACGTCCGAGCGATGGCCAGTTCCAGAGGGGACGGCGTGCCGCCGTGGCCGCCGCGGCGACACGCTGTCCCAGAGCTCCCGACCGCAGGCACCCCGGAGAGGACCCGAGCGTCGAGGCGAAGGCAGCGCAGGGGGAGCACGAGGGAAGCGTGGCGGTCTGGGTGTGCCTCTCCCTCCCCTGCTCGGGCCGGGCGAATGGGGGGGATTGGGAAAGGGGGGGGTACGAAATCTGCTGCACGCAGCTGGTTTCGGCCCCACCGAGGGGCCCGTTCCTCGAGGCATGGCCGCCTCCGGCGCCGGGAGGCGCCGGGAAAATCAGCCACGTGAGCCGATTCTCAAACCCCCCCAATTGGCCATCCCCCCCTTTCGCCCGGCCCGATCTGTGTCTGCACCGACCTCCGCCTTCGCGAAGCCCCGCAGGAGCGGCCTGCCGCGGATCTCCGGGGCCCCTTCGGCCCCGGGGCCCGGGTGCCCCGCGGGGCGGCGCGGCCGCCCTGGACGGCCCGGCCGCCGCGGGAGGCGCGGCCAGCAGCGCGTTCGGAGGGGCGCGCGCGCGGGCGGCTCGGCGGTGGCAGCCGGCGCTGGTCGGGGGCACGGCACGGGCAGGGGCTCCCTGAGAGTCTTCTGGGCTCCTGGGGTGGGGTCGGGGAGGAGGAGTGGGTCGGAGGATCGCGCCGCATCGCCGTGGCATCGCCGATGCGGCTCGATGCGGGGCCCCTTTTTGCTGCACGCGGGCGTCGCGGATGCGTCGCCGACGTCGCCGGTGCATCGCCGGTGCATCGCCGATGTATCTCCGATGCGGCGCAATCCTCCGACCCCATCTACTCGGATCCCATATATGGGATCGGAGTCATACCGGGCGATTCCGCCACGGATCGATCTGGCTCGAAAAATGCAGCAGAGAGATGGGCCCGGGGTTCTGGTCGACATCAGTTGTTTCAGTTGCATGTTTTCGTGACGACGGATCTCAGGGTCACGAGCTGACCAGTATCACCCATCCCTACACGACCCGTAGATTTCTCGGGGTAGAAATCCGTGGGGGTCCTGTGGGTGTGTGCTGTCGGATGGGGGTCCCCGCTCGAGCGGGTGCCCCCCAAGGGCTCAACAGCCCGCACCCATACCTATAGCGCCTTCCATGGACGGGGGACTGGCCCAGGCCCAGGTGATGCATGGAGGACGTGGCGCGGTCTTTCGATCGGCACGAGCGGAAGGGCAGAGAATGGACGTGAAGACCGACGCCGGTTCTTGTCCATTTTGAGCCAGGTTCGCTGTCGGTGCCGCCGCGGACGTTGCCCGTTTGGGACAGACAGCCGCCTGGCCAACAGCGGCCGCTGTCGGTGTCGGACGACATTGGCTGTGGGGCATCGTGCATTTCTCCAGGCGTCCAAATCCGATCGCATCTACTCGGACCCCATGCATATTGGGAGGCTTTTTGATTTAGGGCTCTTTGGGGGTCTGTCTGGCCCGTGCTCAGACATGCTCGCGTCGCTGGGGGGGGCGCCGGGGACTGGCCCAGGCGCAGACATGGTGACCTGCTCGCGTCGGGGGGAAAAACTGCGACGAACGGTTTTTGTTGCCGTTTTCGGCCTCCAGAGGCCCTCGCCGGGCCCCGGGCCCGTCAAAAAGACGCCGGTCAGGAGCAACGACAAGGTGAGGATCGAGGCCTCCCAGACGATATCCCCCAGAGGTTATTACCGAAGTCCGTGCCCTGAGGCTCCATGGGTTACTACCGAAGTCCGTCCCCTAGATCTTTTCCAGACGGGGTCGAGGCAGATGGGGTCGGAGTATCGCGCCGCATCGCCGATGCATCGCCGATGCGGCTCGATGTGGAGACCAATTTCATCCACGCCGACGTCGCCAATGCGTTGCCGACGTCGCCGATGCATCGGTGATGTATGGAGGATGCAGCGCAATCCTCCGACCCCGTCTATTCTGACCTTGTCTGAAAAGCTTCCAGGGGATTGGCCAAGGCACAGACATGCTCGCGTCGGGGAGGGAAACCAAGGACGATGACTGACAGCAGTTCCTGCCCAAACAGGATTCGCTGTCGGTGCCGGCGCGGGCGTTGCCAAGTTGAGGCAGAAGGTGGGCTGCCAAAGAGCGATCGCTGCCAGATGTTGGCGATTTTTGCTGTTGAGAGTCGTGGTCAGCTTTTGTCCGTAGCCGTGTCGGGCGTGCAAGCAGGGGGGAAAAAACATCGACCCCCACTCGCCCTCTGATCGCCGATCGGGGCCTGGATGCCCAGCCCCGCCGAGGAGCGCGCGGTCTCGCTATCGCGAGCCTGTCGCCAGTCCCTCGGCGACGCACTGCCGATTCCAGGTCAGTGGTCCCCCTTTGAGCCAGTCCCCCCCCCCCCGACGAACGAACAACGCACGCCCATACCCACAGGAGGGTCGGAGGGAGGAGGACTCTAGCTGTGGGTATGGGTGCGGGCTGTCGGACCGCCGGGGAGGCTCCCGTTCGAGCGGGGACCTCATCCGACAACCCGCACCCGCAGCCTCCTCCGTCCCCCCTAGTGGGTTTGGGTGTGTGTGGGTGTGTGCTGTTCTCTCGTCACCCTCTACTGTACGGCAGGTTCGCGTCGTGTCGACCGGCGGCCACCCCAGCGCGGGCGTTTGAGGTCGAACGCCGCCTGTGACCCAGAATCGGCCCATCCTTGAACGATCGGGCCTTTTTTTGCAAGGGCCGATCGTTCCATTGTGAACGATCCCCGCGGTGTCAGGAACCAACGCCAGGGTCGACACGACGCGAACCTGCTGTATCGTCCTCGGCCGGGGTCGGTGCTTCGTGCAGCTTTCGTCGCCTCCGCTTCATATAGCCCCCTGGTGCGGGCGGGTCGGACAGGGGCCAGGACGAGGCTAACTCTAAGCCGGGCCTGTCCATCTACAGGAGGAATATTCGAAAATAGTAAAAAACAGTATGGGGATTATCTTTTTAGTATTTTTGGGCATCTTTTGAATATTTGTTGAGTTTTTTATATTTCGTCGGAAATCCCCCTGTAGGGGGACACGGCCGACTTACGGCTAACTCCGTTCCAGAGCTTTCCGGAACGCTCTCAGCTCGTTCCGGAACGCTCTGCGAAGGCTGCGGCGCCCAAGATATCCTCGGGAGCCGCCGGATCTCAGAGACTCTCGATCCGTCCTCACCCGATGTTATCCGCGTCCTGGCTTCGCCTTATACTGTATCATTCCCCTCGGCCTGGGCCAGGGCTTCGTGCATCTTTCGTCGCCTCCGCTTCCTCTTCCCCGGGTGTGGGATCGGGGAAGTCCAGGACGTCCGCCGCTCCTGCTTGAGCTCTTGTTGCTCCTGGCGTCCTGTCCTCCCAGGGCGGGGAGCTCTCAGGGCGGGCGCAGCTAAAGATGAGAGCTTTGAGGAAGGGGAGGAGGAGGAGGAGGAGGAGGAGGAGGAGGAGGAGGAGGAGGAGGAGGAGGAGGAGGGAGGGGAAAGGGGAGGAGGGGGAGGGGGAGGAGGACAAGTCAGGTGCGCTCGCTTCAGATCTGACGTCCTACCTTCCCCCACCCATCCCTCACCACTGCGCTGATGCGAACCATGGCGGGCCAACGGGTGGTGGTGGGGGTTGGAGCTCTGCCCACGAGGCTGGTCGGTATGGGCTTACTGCGAGACCTCGGCCTGCCCACGTTTTGGGGCCAGATGGCCTCCTTCTGAAGCATGCCACCGCCACTTCGGCTCCCCGTGCCTCGTGCAGAGACAACTCCCAGGCCGAGACCGCAGCACGGGGCAACGGGAGGACGGCAGAGGCGGGCCGCGCCGGCGAGGCACGACGCGGGACCCGCGGGCCACGGCACGCCTCGCCGCGTGCCCGGAAGGCCGCCATCTGCGCAGACACTTACGATGAAGAGCCGCTTTGTGCTTCAGGTCGTCGTCAACCTGCTCCGCGGTCTGAATCCGAACCAGTATGCCCTTATGCTTCTGTCGCGTCACCGAGAAGGAGGAGTAGGAGAAGGGGGGAGGGGGAGGAGGAGGAGGAGGAGGAGGAGGAGGAGGAGGAGGAGGAGGAGGAGGAGGAGGAGGGAGGAGTGGGAGGAGGGGGGGGAGGGAGAGGAGGGAGGGAGAGAGAGGGAGAGCTGACCCCCACATCAGGGCGAGGGGCGGCGGTGGACGGGGGGGGACCGCTCGGCGAGGGGGCCCCTGGGCCGAGACCGAGGGATGGCGGAGGGGAGGGAAGGAGGGAGGGCGGAAGGGCAGATGGGTAGGGGGGGCACACGCGAACCCTACCCCTACCCCCCACGATTTCTGAGGGGAGGGCGGGGGTTCACTTCGCTCGGGAGCTTCCGAGCGAAGTGAACCCCACCCTCCCCCTCAGAGAAGTCGTGGGGGGTAGGGGTAGGGGTCGCGTGTGGCCCCCGAAAGGGAAGGAGGGAGGGCGGAAGGGAAGGTGGGGAAGAGGGAGGAGGGGGTCAGAAAGGGGGGGGGGAGGCGGGGACGGGGCGAAGACGTTCCTCCGTCTTGAGCTCGCCTGGGGTGTGCCCGAGCCGTGGTATCGGCCCTGCGATCGCGGCACCGTGGCGGCCGCCGCCGGCCAGCAGCCGTCGGCGCACGGCTGGAACCCTGCGCCTCGCTTCCAAGCGTGAGTGAGTGGTAGCGCTGTGGAGGACGATCAGTGGAGAGATTGCACGTTGCCAAATCATTTCCAGATGTGTAAGAGATGTGTAAAGCATGTCTTAGACATGTGAACTAGACATGTTTAAGACATGC
>CAUYUJ010005158.1:498124-505624 GCA_963575745.1 Prorocentrum cordatum
GATAATGATGATGATGATGCTGATGCTGATTATGATGTTGATGCTTATGTTGAGGATGATGACGATCGTGATGATGGTGAGGGTGATGATGATGCTGATGACAGTGGTGAGAATGATGATGATGATGCTGGTGATGATGGTGATGCTGATGTTGATGCTGATGATGATGATGATGATGATGTTGATGAAGATGATGCTGCTGATGATGATGATGATGATGATGATGATGACGATGGTGATGATGATGAATATGATGCTGATGATGATGGTGGTCATGATGATGAGGAGGATGAGGATGATAATGGGGATGATGATCAGGAGGAGGAGGAGGATGGTGGTGACGTCGACGACGACGACGATGATGATGATGATGATGATGATGATGATGATGATGATGATGATGATGATGATGATGATGATGATGATGATGATGGCGATGATGATGATGATGATGATCATGATGCTGCTGATGATGATGATGATGATGATGCTGATGATGATGATGATGGATGACGATGATGATGATGATGATGATGATGATGATGATGATGATGATGATGCTGCTGATGCTGATGATGATGATGATGCTGATGATCGTGGTGGTGGTGACGGTGATTGTGATGGTGACGGTGATGGTGATGGTAATGGGGGTGGGGGTGAGGGTGGTGACGATGATGGTGACGATGCTGCAGGCAATGTCATCGGCGTCCCGGGGCAAGCGGCCCAGGGCCTCAGACTTTTCTAACCTCCCTCCCCTGTTATCGCATTCAGCCGCTGGGGTGCGGGGCATGTTTTCGGCCTCCAGGAAAGGATGCTTCAGCCACGAATGTGTGAAGATGGCCGTAGGCGTACTTGAAGCGATGCCAAGAGCCCCCCCCCAAACCGCCATGACCTGCCCAAGACGGCACAAGAGGCCCCCGAGATGGCTTCTGGAGCCTCCCAGGATCTCCCCGGAGTTTCCATCGAATGTCGCAGGGCTTCGCAGGGCTTCCCAGTGGATTCCTCCCACAGCAGTCTTGGGAGCTCCTGGGGGCTCTCCCATTGGAGTGTCCAGGTCGTCCCAGGAGGCCCCCCCAGTGGAAATGCCAAAGCCTTTCAAGAACCTTAGGAATAGCGCTGATTGCTGTCCATGCGCCACTCGCCCCCCTCTTGGCCTTCCCAGGCATCGTAACGGCACCGGAATAGCTCCAGAAAGCCCCAAGAGTATCCCAAAGATGCCCCAAAGATGCACATACGAGGCCCGAAGACGCTCCAAGAGGCCCCCAGGACGCTCCAAAGGGGCCACCAAGAAGGCCTCAAAACGGCCCAAGAGGCCACCAAGGTGACGCCCCAAGAAGGCTCGATATTCTCCCCAAGAGGCATTCGATGACCAAAGTTACCGAACTCTCTTCGGACATCATGTTTGTTTCCCCCTGGTCTGTTGTTCGTAATTTCTTTGTTTTAAGAGCGTCCAGGATGGCCCAAGAGGCCCCCAAGGTCGTCCCAAAACGGCCCAAGAGCCTCCCAGGAGCGCCTCAAGACATTCCAAGAGAGCCCAAGAGGGTCCAAGAGGTGCGCAAGACGACCCAAGAGGGGGACCCCCAACTCACTTACAAGAGCCCTCCGCCCCAAGTGCCCCACCGAGAGTGCCAGCAGGCCCCCAAGAGATCCGAAGAGACCCCGAGAGGCCCCCAGGCGGCCCCCAACAAGCCCCATGGGGCTTTAAAATTGGTTCCAGGAGAGGCGCCCGAGAAGCATGCCAAGAGACCCCGACAGGTAACTAGTCAAGTAGACTCTGACCCCTATCCCAGGAGGCCCCCAGGGGGTCCAGCTGCCCTCTTAAGAGGGCCCCAAAACGGCCCCCAAAGGGCCCTTGACGGTCCAACAGGCGTCCCAAGAGAGCACCAACATTGTCATATATGCTTCCAAAGAGTTCCCCACAATTCGGCTAATTGCCTCATCGCTTCTGCACGCGACATTGCAACCCCGCTTTTTTCTCATCATCGCAATTTGCTGTAACGAGTAGGCGCGTAGCTTTGCTGCACAAGCTGTGAGGGCAGAGCGGCATGCACCCGCAAATAGAAGGTTGCACCATTCCCGCTCGCATTGCAGACAGTGCATGCTTCACGGTGCGTCTCTATGCTGCCAGGTGCGTAGCTTGGCAGAAATGTGAGATGGCAGTGGGATACACCCGCATATATCAGGGGGGGGCCATTGCCGCTCGCACCGCAGACCTTGCCTGGTACATGTTGCTCCACATGGAAACATATTCTAAGCGTTGCCAACGTCGCCTAAGAGGGCCCAAGGGCAGCCCGAGAGGGCCCCAGGATGCATCCAAGATGGCCCCAGGGTCCCACGAGGATATCTAGGCGACCAGCATAAGTCAAACCATGCGGCAGTCTTATTAGTAGTCATCGTGTCATTTCTGTCCTCTCATGGTGAATCCAAGAGGGCTGCGCGGGACTCAGATGCCCCCGAAAGGACTCCAAGATGGTCCCAAAAGAGCCTCACGACAGACCAGGACAGCCCAAAGACGCTTCCAAACAGGGCTCAAGGGAGTTCGCAGAGGCCGAAGACGGGCCGAGAAGGCCCCAAGATGCCCAAAGAGGATCGCAAGACTGCCCCAAGATGGCTCCTAGAAGACTCGTCCGCGACTTCCATTGAGCTCGTCGTGAAGTCTTTGAAGTCACAAAGCATGTGCAAACGCTGTATTCTTAGCCGCGTGAAGCGAACAGTTCTTATGCCCCAGCGCTTTAGTATGCTTCGGGGGACAAGAACTTTAGCTGCTGAAGCCAATCAGACCAGCCAGCTACCCGCGGGACCACGGAATGTTTCAGGCGAGGGGTGTCCCCGAATGGGCGGAGAGACGCTATGCGGCACTTTGCCAGTGAGGCATTCGGTGGAGCGAAGACCTGTGGCCACCAGGAACACAACGCGCGCGAGGAACTCTACGAGGCTTCCGGCGGTGACCAGGTTCACGGCTCACCGTTTGCACCCAGTTGTTTCGAATTTGGGGTTTCGGTGCCAACCTTGTCGCGACGATTTTGCGATCGATGCAGATGCGATGGTCGCGCACCCAAAGAAGCGGTGGAAATTGCAATGGAGACGTTCTGGATGGCGCAAACATTGAGCCGAAAACGTAAGTTGTCAAACTCGATGTTCCATGGTCTCTTAGTCAGGTGCCCCCGTTGGGGCCCCTGTTGTTACGAAGCTCGCGATAGGGGTCATTAGGATGCTCTCGCGCGGCTCTTCGGTGGTCTTCCATAAGGCCTTTGCAGCATCTATGTAGCTCCGGGGCCCGAATTGCCCAATGGGCAGCCATTCCACTGGCAAACGTGCAGGCCCAGCCAAGGCGGGGGGAAGGAGGTGGTTAGCGGGCCCACTGTCACATGGACCATCGGGGAGGCAGGCCGAGGCGCGGGAGTTGAGCTCCCACTGCGAATTTGTCAGTGGGGGCACACTGTCAATCGGGGGGGGGGCCAGTCGCGGGAATTGCGTTCCGATTGCCCGTGTGACTGTGGGGGCCGCATTCAAATGAGCAATCTGGGGGGCTAGGCCGAGGCGGGCGAATTGAGCTCCGATCGCCCAAGGTCCAAAAAAAGACCTCAAGGGCACCCCAAACTGCCCCCAAGAGGCCTCGAAAACATACCGGTACATAGCAAAGGAGGGCCTAGCCGATCGTGGCATCGCAGCGTTGCAATACATGGCATGGAATGGCACAGCACGGTATAGCGAACCTTGCCAGCGCATATCACAGTATGGTTTAGCATGCCATAGCATTGCATTCCATAGCAGTGTCTAGTTTAGCTGAGCCCAGCACTGCACGCCATGACCTAACATTGCCTAGCATGACATTGCATATCATGACACATCGTGGCGTACTATGGCATCCCAATGCACATAAATCAATCGAACAGCACTGTACCGCTCTGCGCAACATTAAGCAGAACTCATGCGAATATCACACACCCCTTGTTGTTCTTACTGTCGCCCTGTTTATTCGAACCTAGGAGCTCATAACATGGCATTGCATTACATTGCATAGCCTAGCATACCGTGTCTGTGCATGCCACGTAACGCGGTAGCATCGCTCTTCATAGGGAACATGGCATGACATGGTTCAGCGTATCGTCCCTTTTATTGTCATAGCATTACACAGCACAGCATTGCATGGCACGCGATGCGCATTGTAGAGTATATCATCTTATTTCATTGCGTACTGCATCGTGCCATTGCGCGTATACGGTAGCATGGTGTATCATGGCATTCCATAGCATAGTGCAACATGGCGCCGTAGCGCTGCACTGTTCCTGTTCCGTAGCTTGGCGACATATCACCAGTCGATGAGAGCTATGAGGAAGAGGCTGGAGGAAGCATATAACGTTGGCCTTATGATTCATGACTGTCTTGTTGCTCTCAATGCGGTCAGCATTCGAGCAGCTAGAACCTAAGCGCGCAAGGCGCGCGTGGTTCGAGTATGTATATATACATACATATATATGTATATATATGTATCAGCCATGTATATATATATGTATGAAGCATGTGGTCGCCAGTTGTGATTTCGGCAGGGCCCAGACAACAACAGGCCGCACAAGTTTACAACATGTGCATTTGACTGAGTACTGTCATCTACCTCCTGTCCTCCTCCTCCCCCCCATTTCCTTCCTTTTCTCTGCAGCGGCAAGCCCGCGAATGTGAGCCAAAGTGTTCGCGCGTGATTTCTCCTGCCGACGCGCTTTCATTCGCATGGCTTCTCCGCCTCACTGGGCAGGCGCAGATGCCGGCCAGATTCAGGAGACTTCCTCGTGCACCCGCCGCCATCCCACAACGCCGTCGACGCCGAGAACGTATTCTCGCACTCCCTGTATTTTGACAATCGCCCGGCGGCGCATGGCCTGACGAGGCCGAGTCTTCGAGCATCGCCGTGCTATTTGTTGATGTGACTGGCGGAGATGTCACAGCCCGGTCTTTAACAGCATCGTGCCCGGGCCATGGCCTTCTCCGTCGCAGGCGCTGGACTAGCATTAAGGCGGGCCTGTCCCCCTACAGGAGGATTTTCGACGAAAAATTAAAAATACTTCAAAAATAGTCCAGACATGGTCTGGGGTTCATTTTTGTTGACTACTTTTTCACCTTTGGGGTGTATTTTTTGGGGGTATCTGTTATTTCTCGTCGAAAATCCCCGACCTGGCCATCATGCGGTCGCTGGCTGGGCTCAGCGTCGTGCTCCAGAACATCCAGGCCATGGGCGCAGCGGTGTACTCAGCGCCCGAGGCGGCGCGGGACTTTCGCGTCCTCGACAGCTCCGCGCTCGCGCTGGCTAGGCCCCGCCGCGGCTGGAGCGACCTCTGCCGAGAGCTGACGGAGATCTCGTACCCAACCTGGTCGGTGCCAGGCCCTCGCACGGTGAAGGGGACAGGCCCGACTTAAGGCCAGCACGGCAGGAGCTCCAGCAGTGCCCCCCTCCGAGAGGCGCGCGCCAGCCGCCGAGAGCTCGGCCAGGGGCGTGTCGCGCGCCAGCGTGGCCCCTAAACGGCTTTTGCGCGCTGCTCGGGCTCGAGCAGGAAGTGCGGGGGCGGCAGAGAGGGGGGCAGGGCTCGTTTCGATTCCCCCGATTCGATTCGATTCGATTTCGAGGGCTTCCGATGCCGATTCGATTCGACCTGGGATGCCGATCTGGGTTCCGATTTCTCACTGGACGCATACAAGCCTGCCAATGTCCGTCGATCCGATTTTTTCCGGTTCGGCTGCCGATGTCCGCCGATCCGATTCATGTCGATCGCCGATCCGACTTATCGAGTCGATTCTGGGCTCTCCTGGGGGGGGATGACTACAGTGCCGTTTTCAATACATGCTCCGCGTGCGGATCGTGTATCAAAAAGGCAGGGATTGAGTATTAGAAACCTCGATGGATGTGTGATTGACTTATTCGTGAAGTAAGCATGTATTAAAAATCCTATGGTTTTAAACATCCCATGTACTAAAAGCTGCCCTGTATGGGGGGGGTATCATGGCGTGGGCCGTGATATTTTCCCAGATTTCATGGCGCCTCTTCTTATTTCATTACGTCCCCGGACCCCCCGCTGGGCCGCGCACATGCCGCCGGTCATGAGTTGCAGACCCCCCTCTTGGACACCCCCCTCTTGGCCGCTCCCGAGAAATGCAGCCTGTGTTTGCCAGTGCCCGTCTCGCGTCGGGGTCCGCGAGAGTTGGTTCCCGTCCGTCTCCCGTCGGGTCCGAGAGAGCTCGTCACTTCCGTGGGCGCGAGGACAGTCGCGCTTCGCGCGTCGCGGCCTGCACAAAATGATGGCTGGGACGTTGGTGGTTGAGCTGGTGTGTGAAAGCAGTTTGGACCATCCAAATATGACACTTGAGTCCCTAAGCACCATTTCGCAATCCCAGATGGTGGGTAGCGGGACGGAAACCCTGCGTGGACCGCCTGCGAGACCAGCCAGCCCCCATGTAAATCACGAAATTGTGGTTCGGCTTGTTTGGCTTGTTCCTACCTTGTAAGCTGACAGCAGTGACCACCGTCGTACTAGCCACCTGGTTGTAATCCTAAGGACAGTTGCACATCTCCAGGGGAGCGGCGCGAGGGCGCGCAGACCATCGCGCATCACGGGGCGCGATGCGCGAAGTCAGGTGACCCAAAGAAGAGGATTGGGGGGGAGAGCGGGGGTTGCTGCGTGAAGATTGGTTCGGCTCCGCAGCTCGGCAGCTTTCCCGACACATGGCCACGGATGAACAGAAAGCAAAAAAGATCTGCACGCGGTTGACTCGCCAACCCCCTCGTCCGCCCCAGATGTCCCAAATGGGGTCCGTGTAGACGGGGTCGGAGGATCGCGCCGCATCGCCGATACATCGCCGATGTGGTTCGATGTGGAGCCCGATTTTCTCCGCGCCAGCGTCGCCGATGCATCGTCGACGCATTGTCGATGCATTGTCGATGCATGGGCAATGCGGCACTACCCTCCGACCCCATCTATTCGGACCCCATCTTGGGAGGCTCTGTCGAAGAACACATTGCGTACTCATGAACTTTTGGCGCTCCGCGCGGGGTTCTTGGTTCTGCGCCGCGGCCCTCCGGCGGCGCCTCCGGCGCCGCCCCTGGCGCGCACGGCGCGCCAGGGAGGAGGGGGGGGGGTCCAGCGCGGATCCAAGCAACCCGCGCGGAGCCCCAGAAGTGCATGGTTCTGCCGTTGCTCGCTTCTTCTACTCTGGCTCCAGCGAGGGGAGGAGTACAGAGGAAAGGGGAACCGCGGGCGAGGGTAAGGGGGCAGAGGAGAGGCACCGACGAGGGCGAGGAGGCAGCGGAGAGGTCGAGAGGAGGTAGAGGCGAGGAGGGCGAGGACGGGATCGACCACAGGATTGATTTACTCCACAATTAGTTGTCTCGTCGAAATTACACATGATACGCATTCGTCTTAGATTCGATGGGAAAACTTACTTCTGGGGTAAAGCACTTGTTTATACTTCGCGAATCCCCACCAGCCCATTCAGGAGCCCTGCCTATGAGGC
>CAUYUJ010005158.1:510624-528124 GCA_963575745.1 Prorocentrum cordatum
GACGAGGGCGACGAGGACGAGGGGGAGGAGGAAGAAGCCGACGACGAGGGGGCGGAGGGCCAGCATCCCCATCCGTCCTTGCGGCCCAAGCCAAGAGCAGGGACAGAAGGAAGAACCGCATCGAAGTCATCTTGGAGCCATCTTTACACAATCTTATTGGGGCAATTTAGGGTTGAAAGAGGTCATATTGGGGCAATCTCGAAGTCGTCTCGGGGTCATGGGGCCGTCCCGCGGCCACCTCGGAGTAAGATCGGGGCCATGCGGTAGCCTCAGTTCAGTCGGAAGACAAAGGGTTCGTCTCGGGGTTCTCTTGGGGCCGCAGGGTCGTCCTGAGGTCATAATTATTGGGGCCATTGCTTGGCAGGGGCTGGGCATCTTGGGGCGACAGGGGAAATCTTGTAATCCTTACAAAACCCTTTTGGTTCCATCTGGGAATCATCTTTCCGTTGCTGCCCTCCCGTTGTTGTTGATACAGATGTTGCTGTTGCTGTTGGCGTTGATGCTGCTGGTGCTGCCTGGGCTGCCCGTAGTGCAGCTGCTGGTGCTGGTGCTGTGTGGAATGTCAGGCTCTCTTGGAGCCATAATTATTGGGACCGTCGCGGGGCCCTCCTGGGCCTCTCGGGGCCCTGCGGAAGACCTCTGAGGGCCCATAAGAGGCCTCCGAGAGCCCCACTTTTTCAACAGACATTCAGCACACGACGCTGTCCGATAAAGAGGCGGTGTGTGTGTTAAATGTGCGGTGTGTTGATTCGGGGAGGGCCAAGCGTTCAACACACGAGGCGGATCTTTTCGTCGAAGCCGTTCGGGGCCACGGCGGAGCCATCTCGGTCTTTCCAGGCTCACGCAGGCGTGTGTGTTTGGTGCCTGTGCGCACGGTGAGAATGTTGCCGGGCACCTCACAAGCATTCTTGGGCCATGTGGGGCTCCTCCGGAAGGCCTCCTCGACCCTCCAGGAGCGCCGTTGGGCGCCATGCAGTGGCGGGCCATACCTTGAGGTTGATCTGTGGGCGTTGTTGGAGACGGTGATGGGCATGGCGAAGGGAAGGGCGAGTGCACAAAAGGGGAGGACCGCGCGGGGAAGCCTCACTCGTCCTCTTCCCCTTCCTCGTCCTCTTCATGCTCCTCTTCCTCGTCCCCTTCATCTTCCTCGTCCTCTTCCGCTTCGTGCTCCCGCCTCTCTCGTCCTCTTCCTCTCCGTGTTCATCGTGAGGCCCACTTGGTGCCCCCGTGGAGGTTTTTTGCGGGGCCACCTCGAGATGGCCTGGATTGCCACTGGCCCCTGCAGTTCTTCATTGAGCCCTCATGTGGCCTTCTGTTTTGCGTGGGTCTCCTTGAAGCCCATTTTGGGCCGTCTTGGGTTCATCTGAGAGACGTCTTGGAGCGCCTTTGAGACCTCTTGAGGTTTCCTGGGGCCCCTTCTGGCTATCTTTGGCGCGTTGGGCTGCAGTGGGCGTCTATTAGAGGCTCTTTCTGCGCCGTTTTGGCGCGATCCTGGAGGGCCTCTTGGGCCCTTTGGGGGGCTGCGAAACCCGAACAGGCGAGCATACCAAACACGTTCAAACTCCGCATGCTGTTCAACGATATTCAACCATAGGGTACGCTTGCGGGGTCCTGTTGTGGCCCCCATCAAGCCACGTTGGGAGCCTATTCGGCCATCTTGGCGCTGTGACCATGCTGGTTGTGTCTTGCCGCCTTGTGGGAATGTATGGGGCCACGTTGGTGCCCTTTTGGGGCCATCTGGGGCATCCGCGGGCCGTTGAGTGGCTGTCTGGGACTTTGTCAAGGGGGCAAGGTGGAAGTTCATTGCAGAGATGGGCATGCGACTCGGTGTACATTCAGGTGTGCAGACGCATTTGTTATACCGTAGACGATGTGCATTTGTATATATGTATATCTATATGTGTGTATGTGCAGCTTTACGTGTATGCAGCATGATGCGTACACACACCACCTTATTCTGCATGTCTGGCGATCTGGCCTCTGCTTTGACGGATCGAGACGTCGGAATCCCTCCCTCGGCGGAAGGCGGTAGCAGGCTGGCGGAAGTGAACTGGGCGGCTCCGCCGGCAGAAGATTGGCGGAAGGACGGCGGAAATTCGCTTCGCTCCCCACAAGGGCACACCACTGCTACAGTGAGCGGCTTGAATAAGGAACGCTTACTTTTCAAAAAAGGCTCGGTCGTTCCTTAGGTTTGCATGCGTTCTGTTACCTTTCTGGCGCTAGAAAGTGGCTCGGCCGTTCCTTCGGACTTCGTAGACTTACTTGGAAAAAATGGGCTTCGTTCCTTATTGATCGTTCCTTAGGTCAGGCCGATGACCGTAGCATGTCAAGTAAGAAGCGGGCCTGCCAGTAGGTGGCGCACGGAAATAGCTTAGCCCCTGGTGGCCCCAAGGGCCCATCAGGAGCCTTAACTATTGACGGGGAGTGTTCCCCAAGATGTCTTCCAGGAAAGAGATCTGCCCGCTCTCGAGGGCGGGAAACGAAAGTGTTCCTGGACGGGGTGCGCGGGGACGCACGCCAGGGGCCCGTGCCCAGAGTTCCAGGGCCGGACGCCGTCCGCAGTTGCTGGCGCCCCGCCCCCTGGCATCGCTCGGACGTGTGTGCTTTCCTTCCTTCTCCTCCTCCTCCTCCTCCTGCAACCTCCTCCTCCTTCTCCTCCTCCTGCTCCTCCTCCTCCTCGTCGTCCTCCTCCTCCGCGAGCATCCGGGATCATCGAGCACAGAAAAGACGCACGCACGAGAACGAGCCAGAGCACGGGCCGAGGCCCCGGGAGCCGGGGCAGGACGCCGGCGGCTGCGGAATCTGGACGTGCTTCCCGGCGGCGCCCTCGGGGGCCCAAGCGCCGGCTCCAGCACGAGTGAGCATCGGCGGTCGCCTCCACCGACCCCTGACCCTGGAGTTTGCGCCAGTGGCCCCCCCACCCCCTTGCTTGGGCACGCCCATCACACGGTTCGTGGCCCCACAGGGAGCTCCACCGAAGGTGAGATTCACAGCTGCTTCGCTCACAACTGCAGATGGTTGGGCCCTTCGCCAAACTGATTTTGGAACGCAGTGGAAGCGTCTTGACTACTTTTCTGAGTTAGCACTGCGTATCAGAGCTCGCGACCGCGTCCGTGAGGGCAGCACACAGGTTTTCAAATCTTAGTGGAAGACCTTCGCATGCATGTTGGGGTCTGACCCTGAGATATGGGAAGTGTTGTGTGGCTTTTGTTTCGGGTGTATGATGCCCCATTGTTCTAGGCATTCCGTTTCAAGACTTCGTTTTTGGCTACATTCCAATAGATTTTCCACATGGCGGCGCCGCCCTATTTTGGCGCACCCTTCACATGTTTTGTAGCCCAATAGGGAGCTCCACCGAAGGCCTGGGTCGCAGGGTCCTCTTGGCGGCGCCGCTCCATTTTAGCGCACCCATCAGACGGTTCGTGGCCCCTTTGGGAGCTCCACCGAGGGCACCAGGTGCAGGGTCCACATGACGTCACCGCTCCATTTTGGTGCACGTTTCACACGGTTCGCGGCGGAAGGCCCCAGCAGCAGGGTCCACATGGCGGTGCCGCTCCATTTTGGCGCATCCCTCACAGGGCTCGTGGCCCCATGGGGAGCTCCACCGCAGGCAACAGTGGTAGGGTCCACACGGCGGCGCCGCGCCATTTTGGTTCGTGGCACCATGTCGAGATCAGCCAGAGGCCCCAGTGGCCGACGTCGGCTTCGCTGCCAAAGTCTGTCCGGGGCAGCATGTTGGGGGGATCGGCCAGCCCGTTGGGGCACGCATCCGCCCCCAGCCGCCCACGGATCGGCCAGCCCCCCGTTGGTGCACACCCCGCCAAGGCCACCCAGAAACGTGCGGATCTGCGATCGGGGGCCCATCGCCGACCTCTCGGCGATGCCTCAGCGACTCCTTTGGTAGCAAATCATGGGGGCCCGGTGTACCCTCTTGATCCCGTCTGTAGCGCCGACTCGTGTCGATTAGCGTCTGGGAGTCGATGAGGTAGCGCCGACTTAGCGTCGAACTGGCGTTGATTTAGCGTCGAGTAGCGTCGTTTTGCGTGGATTCGCAGGAGCCGACAAGATGGTATGGAAGGCTCCCACGAGTTGCCACCGAAGATTCCAGGTTTAGCGTTCCCCCCTGGAGCTGGTCTCCCCCTTGCGTTCCCTGTCCTTGCATCGGCGCGGGGGGTGCCAGGCGGATGGGTGCCACCCATTCCGCGGAGTTCTCTGACACTCTGAGCCACGTGGGGCACTTGAGGCCACCTGCCCAGATTAGCGGCACCCCGGCGCCTTTTGAAGCGCTTGGGATCCGGTCGTAAGCCAGGCTGGGCCAGGTATAGCCAGCCCACCTTGGCATCCACGGATCGCCGCCCCCCCAATCCCGGTCAGCCCTTGGTGGGCCCTGGAAACGACACGGCCGTTTTTTTACCGGTTCCGTTCTGCCGTTGTTTTGCCGGTTCCGGCGCCGTTTTTTTACAGGTTCCGTCACCGTTTTTTGACCGGTTCTGGCTCCGGTTCCAATCCTGGAGCCGTTTGTTCGCCGTTTCCGGTCGCCATTTTTTTTCGTTGCCATTTCCAAGGGACATTTTCTGGGAACTTGGTGAAAAAACGGCCCTGCCGTTTCCGGGGCCCACAGAGGGTCCGCCTGGCCCTCCGCAGGCGCCCACCGCCGAGGGCGAGTGCCTCCGGCGGATCGCGTCGCTGGAGCGGCGGCTGGCGCGGGAGAGGCGGCTGATGGCCAGCGTGCGGGCCGGGGAGGCGGCGGCCCTCTTCGACGAGGCGCGCCGGCCGCAGCCGGGGGAGCCGCGCGCCTGCTTCGGCCTCGAACGTGTCCATATCCCGAGGATTGGCACGCCAAGAGGCGAGGACAGTCTCAGGGATGCGCCCTGAAACACTGAGGGGATCCCTAAGATTGGCATGGTGTTGAGGCGGTGCCCAGCTCAGGGATAGGGATATGCTCCAGGCTGGTAAATATGGGCGCTGCGTGTTTTGCACACGGGGCGTTTTCGCCTGGGGTCGGGCGCTTCTCAGGTCGATCCGTCTCGAAGAGCGTTGCGGAAGGCTGGGGTCTTTTGCTCGGTGCTTCAATTTGTAATCGATCGTGGTTTTCCTGGATTCCTCGATTTCTGATTCCTAGATCCTCGGACTTTCAATTTGATTATCGATCCTCGATTCCTAGCAGAGCAGTGCTCCGATCGTGATTTGCCTAGGTTTTGCAATTTGCTCACAGCGTCGGGTCTGAGGTCTGCCCCCGCTGGGGGGCCCATCGGCTTCGACGCCGTATGAGGATCTCTAGACATGTCTCGAGAAGGCTTCGCAAGACATGCTTGAAGGTCTTCTTGGGGCGTAACGGTCGCCGCCACCCTGGCCGAAACACTCCCCCGCCTGGGTAGTGGTAAGCTTCGCACGGAGGGGAGGGGGGGGGCTGGCCCACCCCCCGCCTCGGGCGGGTGGTCGAAGGATTGCAAAGAAAGGATTGCAAAAAAACGAAGGATTGCAAAAAAAGAAGGATTGCAAAAAAAGGATTGCAAAATAAAGGATTGCAAACAAAAACCTTGGTTGGTGGCCCACATGAGGGGTGAAGAACAGGTCACGGAAGGAGCCCTTCGGGCACCCTTTTGGAGCCAGCTGGGGCCCTACAGGGCCCCTTCAGGGCCTTCTCACCCCCCCCTCCATTTGGGCCACCCCCCATCAGCACGCGCCCCCCCCCCCCCTCCCCTCCCCCCACCCAGCATGCTCGTACTCGCGCGCGGAGAGTGGCGCTCGCAGCGCGCCCTCGCCCCGACGTGTCCCACCCCGCCCAGGCGTTACCATTCGTCGGGGCCCCGCTCCCCTCTCCCCCCCGGGCAACGACCGGTACCGTGGATGAGTAATGGCGGCTTCTTGTCGAAGTGTGCAACATAAAACACCAAGGAAACCATTCCACACATAATCTACAGCAAGGACACGCACATATATGAAACCGAAGTGTTCAAATACCCGCGCGGATTTCTTGGACCTGCGGTGGGCCGCTGGCGCCGCCCCCCGCGCGCCGCGTGCGCCAGGGAGGGGTGTCGGGCGCAGACCCAAGAGATCCGCGCTGACCTGCAACAGTTTCTGTTTGTGCGGTTCTGTCTGCCTCTACTCGACTTGGCATCGCTCGGACGTGTGCATTTTTCCCTCGATGAGAACCACCGAGGTGCAAGCGGGATCATCGAGCACAAAAGAAGCGCGCACGAGAACAAAAATGCACGGGGAATGGACGTCCGAGCGATGGCAAGTCACAGGGATCCAGGGCAGAACGTCAGCAACTGCGGATGTGGATCCTGGCGGCGCATTTGGGAGCCCAAACATTAGCTCCAGCACGAATGATCATCGGCGGTCGCCTCCACCGACCCCTGACCCTGAAGTTTGCGCCAGAGGTTTCTGGCCACTCGGGGTGCGCCTGCCAGGCAGCTCCTGGCAGGCAGGGCACAGGCAGCGATAGGCCTTGACCTCGCACTGCAAAAACACGAGTCGAGAGACCACAGATCCGATGTTTGGTGTCCGTTCCATGGGAGCCTGCGTGGTCCCCAGCGCTGTCCATGTTGGGCCTGATTTGGACCGGATTTGGAACAAATCCGGACCAGATTTGGACTAGATTTGGGCTGGATTCGTGGGGGTTGGGAGAGCGAGGAGGGGAGAGGAGGAGCAGGAGAATGGGCCAGATGCGGTCCCCACGCTGTCCACGTGCAGGAAACGCTGATTTCAGCGTCGAAGCCCAAGGCCTCCATGAACAGGCATCGAACCGATGGGCTCCCGCCAAATCGGGCGAAGAGAGCTATGCACATGCACCGATCCTGACAACGTCCCTCCTTGACCCAGGATCGGTGCATAGACCTTCCTGGCCAGGGTGAGAGGGCGTATGCACCGATCTGGGGCTCAGGATGGGCCTGGCCAGAATCGGTGTATGTGCATAGTTTTCTTTCCTCTAAGACAGAGAGAGGAGATCGACGAAGGGACCGGGTACATAACTGATGTACCCCGAAAGGAGGTTTCTCCCGGCTCTACGAGCGGTGCGTCAACTGCTCGGTGGATCTACGGAGCATCCAACGTGTTTCTGGTAGATTCGACGGGCAGTCAATTTGGGGTACATCAACTCTGCAGTCGATCTCCTGCTCGAATAGGGAGTTCTCTCTCCTCTACAGCAGAGGGCCTCGGGAGTGCGGCCCCCCCGGTCGTGGCCGGCCGGCGAGAGCGACATGGGCTTCGCCGCGGAGGCGGGCGGGCCCTGCCCTCGGGGCGTCGGGCGGCTCGAGGGGAGGAAGCCCCCGGGGCTCGGGGGAGGAAGAGGGCCCTGGCAAGGGTGGGTCGGGGTTCCCTCCTCCTCCTCCTCCTCCTCCTCCTCCTCCTCCTCCTCCTCCCACTCCTGCTCCTCTCCTCCTCCTCCTCCTCCTCCTCCTCCTCCTCCTCCTCCTCCTCTCCTCCTCCCCTCCATTTCCTCCTCCTCCTCCTCCTCCTCCTCCTCCTCCTCCTCCTCCTCCTCCGCATCGCCGACGCATTGCCGATGCGGCTCGATGAGGAGCCCGATTCGCTCCACGTCGACGTCTCCGATGCATCGCCCACGTCCACGATGCATCGCCGGTGCGTCGCCGATGCATCGCCGACGTGTATCGGCGAGGCGGCGCGAACCTCCGACCTCATTTACTCGGACCCCATCTAGGAGGCCTCTACAACCCCCCTCCTCCCCAGCCAGGACTCCTGCATCATGGAGGTGAGGGTGGGTTGTGCCGTCCTCAGACAGCAGTTCCCATCCATTTTGAACAGGGCTCGCTGTCGGCGTCGCCGCGGGCGTGGTCCATGTGATACAGAAGGCCACCTGCACAGCAGCGTCTGGTGTCGGTTCTGGGCACAATTTGTTGCTTGGCATTGTGCAGTCAGGAATAGGAGGAGGAGGAGGAGGAGGAGGAGGAGGAGGAGGAGGAGGAGGAGGAGGAGGAGGAGGAGGAGGAGGAGGAGGAGGAGGAGGAGGAGGAGGGAGGAGGGCCTGGCTCTCGGACAGTTCCTCTGACCCAGGTCGGGGCGCCCGCTCGTGGCCGAAGCTCGCCGTGGCCGGAAGCAGCCGCCCGGTTCCTGCTCTGGCGCCCCCTGCGTGGCTGCGCGAGGACGGCATCCACCGGTTTTCTCCGCTCCCCTTCCTTCGGGGCGTCCAGGCCCCGGGAGGGGAAGCCGCGAGCACGCGCGCGCGGCGTGCTGCGCGCGATTCCTGGGGAGCCCGCAGCGGGCCACGGAGGGGGGCACCCGCGGGGGCGCCAGAGGCTGCCTCGCGGCGTGCGCGGCGCGCTCCCGGGGCGCGAAGGGCGGCGCCAGGGCGCGAAGGCAATCGTTGCCAGCCTCGAACTTATATCCCTGCCCCTAAGATTGGCACGCCAAAGGGCGATGACAATCTCAGGGATTCGCCCTCAAGACAGGAGGGGGTCCCTAAGATTGGCATCGCGATGAGGAGATGCCCAGCATAGGGATAGGGATATGTCCCAGGCTGGTAAAATCGCGCATCGCGGGGAGCCGCGCGGGGGGGCGGCACCAGATGCGGCGGCCGCGCGAGGAGGGTCGGGCCTCCGATGGTTTCGGGCAGGTTCGTGTCACGTCGACCAGCGGCGACCACGTTGCCGGCGTTCAACGTGGAACGCCGCCGGCGACCCAGAATCGGTCGATGTTGAGCGATCTGACGTTTCGAAAACCGCCAACCGTTTAAGGTTGAACAATCCCCGCGGTGTCGGCAACCAATGCCGAAGTCGGCACGACACGAACTTGTTGTGTGCATATTTGACGAGCAGTGGCGAAGCGTCCTGGCTTGCCTATAGGCCCACAAAATAATGATCTAAGAACCTTTTGTGGTCTGCGCGAAATGTATTAGAGCATTCCTGGCTGGGATCGTCTTGTTTTACTCCGTCGGTTTATACTATGAGAACACTGCTCTTGTTCTTGGAAGATGTTTGGGTTCTGAGAGCATTTCGTGGCAGGCCTATAGGAATGCCGAGAAGGTCGGTCCCTGCTCAATAGAGGGAATCGGTAGCAAATCATGGGAGCTTGATGTACCCTCTTAGTTGCGTCTTTCGCGTCGGTTATTGTCTGGTGATCGATGGTATAGCGCCAATTGGGCATCGAGGCTCCCATGAGATGCCACCCAGGGGGCGGAACATGCCTAGAGTGCTTAAAATATGTTTTCTTTGAGTCGGTCCTCCTCGTCGCCATTCTCGCCAGCAGGCTGGAGCAGGGGCGCGCTCATCTCACGGCCCGAGTCCAAATCGGATGCCCTTCTCGTTGTCCTCCTCCTCGGCGAGAAGTTGTAGTCCAGTATTCTCAGCAGGGAAAAATACACACAGACATAATGAATCGTCGATTTCCCAGAACATATGGGAAACTATGGGAAGTGGGGGGGAAAACTCAAACCCCCAAACATTGGGGAAAATATGGGGAGTATGTTTATTTGTGTATGTTTGTTTGTGTGTCCTGGGGCCCCTTCGAAACTGCAGTCCAGTATTTGTGCGACTGCCCGTGTCCGCGCTCCCAGCGAGGCGGCCACACGACTGCACGATAGCACCTGCTCGCCTGTTCTGTGGTGCCCTGCTCAGTGCTTCCCGCCGTGCTGAGAAGCCGCTCGCCCTCCAGAAGCTCATTCGCCTCCCTCCCAGTACCTTCTCCCTGCACGGCGCTGCGATCGGCATCTCCCACGAGGATTCAAGTGTACTCCGTCGGTTGTGCCTGGCATGCGTCGACGCACTCATACAAGAGAACCATGGGAAGGGAATCTGACTGCTGGTGGGAGGAGGTGGACACCCACGGCCTGCATGCACGTGCGCAAGGTCTCCGCCCCGCAGCCTGCTGGATGCAGGATCGAGGCGTGCTGCTACATGACTACCCGTCAGTTAGCCAAGGCTGCATCGGCCTTCCATGTCCAGCGGCTCGAATGCAGGCGGCCATCGTTGCTGCTGCTGACTCCCAGGGCGCGCCCGCTGCCAGGGAAAGACCAGCTCCGACAGCTCCGTACTTTGCCAGCCGCCGCGGGGCGGCTTGGCGAAGGCGCCAACGGTTGGTTGGTCGAGGTGGTGGTCGTTTGGTCGTGGGCTGGGGGGGGGGGGAAGGACCTCAAGGGGCCTTCATCTCCGTGCTCATGCGACCATAACTTCCAGATCGACTCCATGAGTTGATGCCTCGGAGGCGTAAGACGTGGTTCCCTCCCGAGCCCCTGTCTTTTCCCGCTGTGCAGGCAGGGTGGCCCGCAGCTCGCAGCCGTGCAACGTGTGGTCCTACCTGGAAGCCCTCGCTGGGGTGTGGCGGATCACCAGCCACAAGATTAAGATCCTCACGCCACTGATGTGCAGGCTTGGGCGCCCTGGTCACCCCGACTCGTTCCTCCACTACCTTTCCTGCCCCCGCTTGCTTCACCTCGTGGCCCTGGCCCGCCTGCGCATCCTCACCGTCCCCGTTCCTGTGGCTCGGCCTCGGGACGGAGGAGGAGTATGACGGCACTGGTCTCACGATCGAGATTGCCCACAACCTTGGTAGTTTGGCGTGCCTCTGTTTCATCAGATCTGCGCCGAGCTTGCAGTAACCCCATCGCAGCTTGGCAACAGTGCTCCCTACATTTCAACACGCCGTGCTGCTCTCGTTCGTCGGCAACCTGACGATACTCCCACTGTACGTGCGCTTCTCCATCCCTCTTCCTTGTAAACAACTTCTCCCTGTCGCACCCCGAGACGGGTCGGTCGGGCGGGCCGGTCGTTTCGCCTGAGACTTCCTCACAATCTACGATCCTGAAGCTTGAAATTTGCTTGAGCGTGGCGGATGGAGGGCGGGTCGTTTTCAGCAGGCTTGTCTCGCCCCAGCCCCGCGCACATTCGTCCTAAACTTTTTGCAGGAGCTTCATGGATGGAGGGCGGGCCGTTTTCAAAAGTTGTCCCTCGTCCTGGCGTTGTCCACATCAGTTTTAAAACGTTCGCACGTGTTTCGCCACTGGATCGAGGGCCTTTTTCAAAAGGTTGTTCTCGCTTCAGCGCTGCGCGCATTCCTCCTAAACACTTGCACAAGATTCACCGATGGAAGGCAGCTCCTTTCCAAAATTCGGTTCTCGCCCGAGCGCCACGCATATTCGGTTGAACAGTCTTCACTCACTTGAAGGATTTGGACGGTTGACTTCCAGGAAATTGTGCTTTCGGCACGGTTTGTTGCAGATCGCGACTTTCCCATTGATTCGCGGTGTTGGCATCCCAGGCATGGTGTACTGGATCGTCAGGTCGCAACGACAACGTTGATTCGCGGCGTGGCAGTCCCACGGATGGTGCTTCGGCACGGTGGAAGTTTTTTTTGACAGCTGTCTTCCAGTGGACTCTTCCCGCAGCAGGCATGGATCCCCGTGGGAGTTGATGTGGAGAGGGAACTCGCAGGAAGGGTTCAGAGCAACATCGTTGATGAGTTTTGGTTTTGCACTGGCCCACCTCCTCTTCCCCACCCTGGGAGGGCGGAGAAGGAGAAGGAGGAGAAGGAGGAGGAGGAGGAGGTAGGAGGGAGGGAGGGGGGAGGGAGGGAAGGAGGGGGGAGGGAGGGAGGGAGGCATAGAGGGAGGGACGGAGGGAGGGAGGGAGGGGGAGGAGGGAGGGATGGGGGGGAGGGGGGGAGGGAGGGAGGGGGGCTCCCCCTCCTCGGACAGCCCAGGTGGAGGATGAGCACGGCGACGACGCGGGCCTCCTGGAGCCCCCTGAGGGTGACGAAGGTGGCGTCGAGGGTGCTGGGGCTGACGAGCACGGAGAGGAAGAGGGCGAAGCTCTCGGCGGCCACGGCGAGGAGGAGGGCGGCCACGGCGAGGAGGAGGGCAAGGGTCACCACAGCCACGGCGAGGAGGAGGGCGAGGGGCAGTGGTACGCCCAGGACGAGGAGGAGGAGGAGGAGAAATACAGCGAGACAGACATCGCGATGTCCAAGGTCCTGCTCGGCAGTTTCGCGCTGGTGATGCTCATCATATACTTCGTCAACTGGGAGGACGACGACGTCAAGCTTTATTCCTGGATGATGGTGAGCAACACGATCTGCATTTTTGTTGCGGTCCTCATCTTCTCGTGCATCCACGAGTTCGTGCTCGCGAGCGTGGGGGCCGAGGACTTGCACAGCTCCGGGTGGTATATTGTGATGGTCTATGCCATGCTCGTGGCGTGGTACGTCATGCTGAACGTCATCGTGGCCCTCATCGCCAACGAGATCTGGCCGTTCCCGCACGACGGAGCGCTGGACGAGGAGGTGTGGGTGATCGCCGACCCTCTGCGGGCGGACTACGGGAAGCGGGTGCCGCAGGGCATCGTGCCGTCGGAGACGATGAGAGCCGACGAGAAGAAGAACGTCGTCACACACGATGACGGTGCGGAGGTTTTCGTGGAGAAGGCGCCATGGGCGCGCCACAGGGTGGAGAGATGGTTGACGTGTTGGGCAACCCTGCTGGCACACATGACGGGGTTTGCGGCCATCAACGCCGGCGGCACCCTGCAGCACATGCACCTGTTCAGCGGGAGCCCGGCGTTGGTCTTGCTTGCCGTAGTGATCAACACGGTATTTCTTGTCCTTCTCTTTCAACTGTTCGGCTGGATACGTGGCCTTGCGGTTATGGCCGACGGCGTGGAGTCTGAGGGAGAGACCATGTTCAAGGAGCACGTTGAGGAGGCAGAAAACGACATTGCGAGCCTCTCGATCTCCTTTCTGATGGTACAGGCCCTGCGCTTCGTCATCACCGGAACCTTGCCGAACAAAGAGGGCATCGATCACGAGGTGCACGAACAGCCAGCGCCTATTTGCATTCTCTTGGCGGGCTGCTGTTTTGCAATAGTGACCTACGTGATGATGTTTGTAATGGGCAGCCATCACAACGGTCACGGAGACGCTCACGCGACGTGGCGTGTCAAAGTGGTAGCAGTCTCCCAGAGCGTGTTTGGCATGATGTTCGCATGGTGCGTTCTCTTCGCGACTCGCGGGCTGATGTATGCATCTCGGGGTAGCCCAAAGCCACAGTGTCGGTTGCACTTGCCGCCGTTGCCGCTGCTTCATATTCTCCCCTTCTTGCACCGTCCACAGTGGAGTCGGGTGTTGTCAGATGTGGTTTCGGCCCAAGGACTCCCCAGGCTTGCTGGAGAGACACCCACGGCCTCCAGAGCACACATCGTGATGCCCAGGGGGCCCCAGAACTTCCAAAATGGCGCGACTAGCTGGAGACACCTTAGACCATGAACAAATCTGGCAATCCCTGCAGGAGGACGGGGACTCGATAGCGGGGGGCGGGGGGTAGGGAAACCACGAAGTGCCGCCGATAGCCTTACTTTCTGGACCTCTCCTGGGGTGCGTTCTGATCAGAATGTCGGGGCGAATCCAGCGGTGGCAACGAGCGCCTCCCGGGAGCTCCACGCCAGCGAAAACGAGGCAGGGGCACTGTAGCCGCAGCGGCACCAGTACTTCTTCTGAGGCTGGGCAGCGGAGCCGAATCCCGCCGTGACTGTGGCTTTGCCTCCCCGTGCGTCGCCCGTGCTTCAGTCCATAGGGGCCGGTCCAGACACCATGCAGGGCCGGATTCTGGCCGCCATGATCGTGTCCATGGGCACCATGAGCTTCATCCTGGTGATCGACGTGATCGACGACAACTCCGAGAGCTTCGCCAGGAGGCCAGGCCAGCCCATCCTTTCAAAAACCCGGGCGCGGTGCATGTTTTTAGTCGGATATGGGGTGCCTGCGTCCGGTCTCGGGCCCCAGGACCCTCAGGGATCGACCCAGCTCGAACAACGCCGCAGGAAGTTGTGTCTAGGGTTCCAGTCGTGATGTTCCGCGATGCTGCACTGAGGAGTAGGAGGAGGAGGAGGAGGAGGAGGAGGAGGAGGAGGAGGAGGAGGAGAGGAGGAGGAGGAGCAGGAAGGAGGAGGAGGAGGAGGAGGGAGGAGGAGGAGGAGGGAGGAGGAGGAGGGAGGAGGAGGAGCAGCAGCGTGGGGCTGCTGGGCCCCCCCGGCGTGGAGCGCGAAGGCGCCGCAGCCAGCCGCCTCGCGGCGTAAGGGGGCCGAGCTGCTCCTTCAGCGGGTCGGCGCGGGGCAGCGCGGACATCACGCCGCGGCCGGCGCGTGTGTCACACGGCGCGGGGCGCCGTTGGTTGGGGCCTCCCCAGTCCGTTCCCTCCTCACTCACCTTCCCCCTTCCCTCCCACATCCTCCCTCCCTCCTCCTCCTCCCTCTCCTCCTCCTCCCTCCTCCTCCTCCTCCTCCTCATCCTCCTTCCTCTCCTCCTCCTCCTTCCCTCCTCTTACCTCCTCCTCCCTCCTTCCCCTCCTCCTCCTCTCCACTTCCTACTCCTCCCCCTCCTCCTCCTCCTCCTATCTCCTCCTCGCCTCCTCTCCTCCTCCGTCCTACTCCTCCTCCTCCTCTCCTCCTCCTTCCTCTTCCCTATTCCTGCGTGCTCCTCATCCTGGTCCTGCTCCTCCTCCACCTCCTGCTCCGCCCTCTCCCCCCTCGCGCCCCGCGCCGTGGACACACGCGCTGGCCGCGGCTTGATGTCCGCGCTGCCCCGCGCCGACCCGCTGAAGAGCAGCTCGGCCCCCTTACTTGGGCCGCGAGGCGGCTGGCTGCGGCGCCTTCGCGCTCCACGCCGGGGGGGCCAGCAGCCCCACGCTGCTGCTCCTCCTCCTCCTCCTCCTCCTCCGCCTCCTCCTCTCCTCTTCCTCCTTCCCCTCCTCCTCCTCCTCCTCCTTCCTCTTCCTTATTCCTGCGTGCTCCTCTCCTTGTCCTGCTCCTCCTCCACCTCCTGCTCAACCCTCTCCCCCCTCCCCTCCCCCCCTGCTCCACCCTCTTCCTTCTCCTCCTCCTTCCTCTCCTCCTCCTCCTTCATCCTTCGCCTCCTCTTTCTCTACCCTCCTCCTGGTCCTTCCCTTCTTCCACCCCCTCCTTCATCCTTGTCCTGCTCCTGCCCCGCAGGTCTCCAGGCGCCTCCAGAGGTCCCCGCAGGCAGAAGAAATCTAAGCTTCCGGAAGCCGCCTGGAGGTCCAAAACGGGCACAAGCCTACAGAAAAAACTCGATCTTGGATGGTCGACTCTCTCGATCTTTCCTCCCCCCTCTCCGTCTCCTTCCCCCCCTCCTCCCTTCCCCCCTTCCTCGGAAGGCTGAGCCTGGACAGCGTGCTGTCGGGGCGGGCCCAGAAGCGCGCCGTGCATGTCGGAGCCGGGATCCGGTGGCACACGGGGCCAGGGTGTTGGGAAAGAAGGGTCGGGAGAGGGGAGGGGAGGGGAGGGGAAGGAGGGGAGGGGAGGTGAGGACATCGCAGCAATTCAGACGACAGGTCGTCCAGGCCCTCCGGCCGCAAGTGCCAGGCAGGCCTTCCTGGCAAAGCGGGAGGCGCCGCATCTGGAAGAGGGTAGGTGGGATGACCTCCCCTTGGCGCGGACCAGAGGGGTCCCCGTCTGGAAAAACACAGCGGGCGGAGGTGATCAGACCTCTCCAGGGCCCGTTTGGCTCCCCGTGCAGAGAGAGGCACCGGCTCTAGCACGCTTTGGCAGGCGCGCCTGGGCGCCCAGGGAAGAGCGTCGCCGCCTCGGGGCATCCCCCACAGCGGCCCAGGAGGAGCAGACGGCAGCAGGTGCCAGCAGTTCACGAGGCCCGATGAGGAGAGGGGCTAGCACTGGGGCGCCGCCCTGCGACCCTCAAGGAAGAGGCTTGGAGGTTGTAGTGGTGGGGCGCCCCCGTGGCCGCAGCAGGCCGCAAGGACTGTTGCAGGCCGCTCCAAACCTCTTGCGCACGGTGGAACGCGTCAGTCAGCGAGGCTGATGTTTCCTGGCTCTGGTGGGAAGGTCACCAGCTGATTGGCTCCTTGGTAGAGCGCTTGTATGCTGGCTGTGAGATTTTGTCTCTGGGTCCTCTTCTTGTTGGCCGCTTGCCGCAGTGAGGTGTTGCGTGAGGGTTTGCCTGCGATCCGTGCGGTGCGTGATACCGCTGGCGTGGTGGCCGTCACCCCTGGCCTCGCGGCTGTCCCTCGGATCCCTGGTGGGCCGAATGGGGGGACGCGTTAAGTTTAGAGCGATGGCTGGCCATCGTGCCCTGCCGCTCCTGAGCGTTGAGCGGCCGGCCTTTCGCCGTTTCGCCAGGGTGTTCCTCGGCACTGTTGACATCACCAAGGGGGGGCGACGCAGTGAAAGGAAGTCGCGGGCGTCATCGTGGGTGAGAGAAGCCCCGAGCTCGAGTGGGTGGAAATTATCAGCGTACACGTCGTCCATATGTAGGGGCCAGGGTCCATCAAGGTCGTCGAAACTGTCAGGGTTAAGTGGCTTGGCCATCGGAGGTCGTCCTCCCTGTGCACCTGTGCCACCTGGCGAGCGGGTTTGGCTCCAGTTGGGGAAGTTCTGGCCCGGAAGAATCCTGCTTTCCTGTGGGGCAGAGGGAGCGTGGGGTGTCGCTGGTCATATTTCCCGACGCCCCCGCTGCTGAGTGCAGCGGCGAAATTGCGGCGCCATCTAGCAACGTCGATTATTCTTTGTGGGATGCTGTGGAACCGCGCCCAGCGGTGGCGAGTTTATGAGCGCGGGCTCTGACATCGTCAGCGATAGGCGCGATGCGGCATTCGTGTATGTTTTCCTCGCCAAGGCGGCTTCGATTGTCTAGTCTTTGAACAGGTCAGGTTTTGCAAGAAGCACCCGGTGGATTTATCCGATTGCGGTCCCACTCGTTACGGTGGTTTACCTTTGAAGAGGTCTATCAACCCGTAGGCGACCGCTTGGGCGTCAACGATGACTTGGATCGGTTGTTCCGCCATGGTGTCGAGGCGCAGCGTGGCGAGGGTTCCGGCCATTTGTTCGGAACGTGCCAGGCCGCGCGCGCGAGCCGAGCGGTCTAGCCGGCAATCCGCCAAAGCCCGCCCTGGCAAGGAGGGAGTGTCCTGCCAGTGTTGGTCGGCGATAATGGTCTCGAGGGCTGTCTTCTGATTTGCCCAGCGAGGAAATTTCCAGACATCGCGCTCCTGGGTTTCTCTGCCCGGGGGAGATGAGTCCGCCGAGGTGCCATGCCGGTCTCGTCTTTCCTCTGTTGGGCGCGGTCACCCTTCAGATGTAGTTGCAAAGGAGACGGGGTTGCCGAGCGGCATAATGGTCCTAGAGGTCCAAGTTTTGGCAAAATTGCCAATGCCCTGCTTGACGAGGGCAACGGTTTCAGGATCGCGCCTCCGGCCCAGCGGTTGCGGCGCGTCGGAGGAATGCTCTCCGTTGCGCGGCCCGAAGCACGCGGTTGAAGAGACCAGCTGGCAGCTGCAGCCAGGAGAGGCAGGTGCCTGAATCGTCGCGCATGGTGGCACATTCGGGCCATGACCATTCGATTTGGGTAATAGTTCGCCACGCTCGACCGACACTTACTTCCCCACCCTAGGGAGGTCTGCGCGCGGCTGTGGAGCGACTCGACTTTCTCCCTGAGCGATTACATGGTCATCACCAGACACCCACAACCAGGAAACATCGACTTCTCAGTTGCTCGCGTCCGCAAGGCGCGCCACATCCAG
>CAUYUJ010005158.1:533124-554263 GCA_963575745.1 Prorocentrum cordatum
AGCGTCGATGCAGACGGCGGAGTTGGCGTAGATGCTGGCTGCAACTCTGGCGTGGGTACCGGCGTAGGCGCAGGCGTGGGTGGTGACGCTGGCGGTGCTGGCGTCGGAGCTGTCGTCGGTGCTGGCCTCACTGTTGACGTCGGGGTGGGTGTCGGGTCTGACGTCGCTGCTGCCTGTGACTCTGGCTTTGGTGTCGGCGTGGTGGGGGCAACCGCTGGCGCTGGAGGTGCTGGTGTCAGAGCTGTCGTCAGTGCTGGCGTCGGTGCGGGCGTCGACAGGGACGTCGGTGCTGCCTTCGGCTCTGACGTCGCCGTCCAGGGGGCAGGCGTGGATGCTGACACTGCCGATGCTGGCGTCGGAGCTGCTGTCATTGGTGCTGACGTCTCGGCTGCACTCGGGGCCGGCGCTGTCGCTGGTGTCGGAGCTGCGTGCGGGTCTGGAGTTGGTGGCGCCGTAGTCGTGGGCGTAGGTGTTACTTGTGAGGCTGTTTTCGCTGGTCTGTAGTTGTAGCCCCACGGGGTGTCGCAGTGGGTGCCCATGGGGTACTGTGCACAGCACTGCCCTGACACGCTTTTGAAAAGTACAACGCATTTTGTCCCACCTATTTGCTCTGATACGTTCAGCGGTACGCATGTTAACGTAGACGATGCCGCCGGCGAGTCTGACATGGCTGCCGCCGTGGGCGGCCGCCCGAAAACTGGCACTGCCGATGCGGCCGTCACAGCTGCCGTCCGTGCTGTCGTCGATGACTGTGGAGGGATCGGGAATTTAAGGGGGTACAGGTGCGATCGGGAATTTAAGCGGGTACAGCCCCACTCGGACTGAGTGGCCTGCCCGCCCCACCAGGCCTTGAGCCAGCCTTGAGCAGACTGTACCGATGCTGTCGTCGATGTTGTCGTCGATGCAGACTGTGCCGCAGTCTTCAGCTCTGACGTTTCCGTCCAGGGGGCAGGCGTGGATGCTGACACTGCCGATGCTGGCGTCGGAGCTGCTGTCATTGGTGCTGACGCCTCGGCTGCACTCGGGGCCGGCGCTGTCACTGGTGTCAGAGCTGTCGTCAGTGCTGGCGTCGGGGCTGGCGTCGACAGGGACGTCGGTGCTGCCTTCGACGCTGACGTTGCCGTCCAGGGGGCAGGCGTGGATGCTGACGCTGCCGATGCTGGTGTCGGAGCTGCTGTCAGTGCTGGCGTCGGTGCTCGCGCCTCAACTGACGTCAGTGCTGACTGCGACGCTGACGTTGGCGCCCGCGTAGGCGTAGGCGTGGGTGCTGCCGTTGGCCGTGCTCGCGTCGACGCTGTGGTAGGTGCTGCCGTCGATGCTAGCGTCGATGCAGCCGTCGAAGCTGGCGTCAATGCTGGCTGCAACTCTGGCGTGGGTACCGGCATAGGCGCAGGCGAGGGAGCTGACGTCGGCGTTGCTGGTGTCAGAGCTGTCGTCGGTGCTGGCCTCGCTGCTGACGTCGAGGTGGATGTCGGGTCTGGTGTCGATGCTGACTGCGACACTGGCGTCTGTAGGTCACCATGCTTCGGCGGGCCTGAAGGCGCCGCCGAGCGAGTGGCCATACAGGGAGCACAGGAGTGGCTGTTACTGGTGCTGGCGTCACTTGCGGCCAAATGCCGATGACAGGATCCTGTGTGGGCGCTTGCGGGTGAGGCCGCCGATGGGGCGTATCGCAGTGGGGTGTGGATGTAAGCATGGCCGCTGTAGGCGTGCAGACGTGGCTCCCTCTGTTTACGCGGTTCCGCCAACAATGATGTTGTGGGCATGGTCGCTGTGGACATCGGAGCCGCCGCTGGCAGTGCTGGCGTCGCTGCCGTCGATGCTGACGTCGGAGCCGGCGAAGCTATCGATGCTGCCGTCGGAGTCGGTGAAACAGTAGGCGGAGCCGTCGTCGCTGCCGTCGATGCTGCTGTCGGAGCCGGCGATGCTAACGATGCTGACGTCGGAGCCGGCGATGCTAGCGATGCTGCCGTCGGCGCTGGCGATGCGAACGATGCTAACGGAGCTGCCGTCGGAGCCGTCATCGCTGCCGTTGATGCAGCCGTCGGAGTCGGCGAAGCTGTGGTCGTTGCTGCCGTCGATGCGAGCGTCGATGCTGACATCGGAGCCGGCGTCGGTGCAGCGTCGTCATGGTCGTCGTGGTCGTCGTCGTCGTCTCCTCCTCCTCCATCGGGGCGGGGCGAGGGAGGGGGCGGGGATGGTGTCGAATCTGTGCCCCCCGCTGGCGTCGAGGCTGCCTGCAGTGCCGTCGTTAGAGCTGGCTTCGGTGCTGTCTGCGGTGCTGGGGTGTGGTCCGTCATGGACGTGGGCGTGGGTGCTGCCGAGGACGATGCTGGCGTCGATATTGACGTCGATGCGGGCATTGGCACGGACGCTGGTGTCGACAAGGCGGACGGGTCATAGCATGGCAGGGCGGCCCCACTGGCGTCAGGTGCGCCTGAAGACTGCACCCTCGCCAGCGGCCCTGGGCGAAGCGTCAGGACAGAAGATGTTGAAAGGCTCATCAATGCAGGTGCCGAGGACATGACATATCGTGGCATGGCGGCCCCAGCAGCCGAAGGTGCGCCTGAAGACTGCACCCTCGCTGGCGGGCACGGGCGAGGGGGCAGGGCAGGTGATGACGGTGGGCTCGTCGGGGCTGGCGTCAATGCGGTCGGCAGTGCTGGTGTCGATGCTGAGGTCGATGCGACGACAAGCATGACGGCGGCGAAAATGGTGGCCCGTTTGGGGCGGGCCCGACGCGCCGTGCCCTTGGAGCCGCAGGCGGTGCCGATGGCGCCGAAGATCATGCTGCCGACCTTGACGGCCCTTTTAGGGTGGGCTGGACCCGCCGTGCTGGTGGAGTCGACGATGTTGTTGACGACGCTCCTGGTGCCCGTGCCGATGGTGCGCAGGACCGCGTCGACGATGCCGAGAACGATGCCGAAAGTGGGGCCGAGGACGCACCCGAAGTTCAGCGGGGTAATGCCGGTGAAGGTGAGGGCGGTGCTGGCGAGGCCGCGGAAGCGCTCCCGGGGGGGGGTCGGGGTCCGGCTGCTTGTCGCGCACGGCGCGACGACGGCAGGCGTGGGAACAGCCCGACCGCTCTCAGCACCGTCTCCCTCAGCAGTCGGGAGCCCGACCCCCCCCCGATTACCTGGCCGTAGCGGGGTGGGCAAGTGCTGGACGAAGTCGTCGGTGTCGGCGTTAGTGCCGTGTGGGTGAGCGTGGTGGTCAGCTCGGTGCGCGCGCAGCTCAGCGCGCAGGTGGTACACGTCGTGCTCTAGAATGCGGAGATCTTCGCGAAGATTCGCTCGAAGCACGCGTGGGGCGTGGCCAGGTGGTTCAGGAAGGTCGCGCCCGTGCAGGACGGGCACGTAGATGACGAGGTTCTGGTGCCTATGCTCGATGAATTGGCAGTGGTATTCTCGAAGCGGGCCAGGCAGTAGCTGAGGGTGAAACGAACTGCATGTGCGGGCATTGCGGCGCTGGGCTGGTGGCTCCATGGCGGCAGTACCTGCGAAGACTTGGGATGGGGTAGGAGGCATCAGCATGACAGTCTCGCCGCGCGAAGGCTGCCTCCTGGGGCTCGCTCTGAGTGGAAACTCTCGAGCCGAGACTGAGAAAGAAAGAGAGAGAAAAAGAGAGAGAGAGAGAGAGAGAGAGAGAGAGAGAGGGGAGAGACAGAGAGAGAGAGAGGGAGGGAAAGAGAGAGAGAGAGAGAGAGAGAGAGAGAAAAAAAGAGGGAGAGAGAGATATATATATATATAGAAAGGGGAACATTACAAAAAATGGCGCCCCCGTGGAGGCGCCCGCTGGCGCGCGGGCGGCGCGGGGGGACGGCGCGCGCCGCGCGGGTGCAGCGGCTTCGGTCATCGTGGACACGGTTCATCACGCGCGCGATGTCCAGGGGGCAGCCGGCGCGGGGGCTAGGTTTAGGGTGGATGTCTGTGACGCATTAGTCAAGGCGCTTCTTCAAGCAGTGGCGGAGCGCCCCGGCTCGCCCACAGCCCCGCCAAACAATTGCCTAGGAACCTTTTGTGGCATGCACGAATTATTATTAGAACATTTCTGGGTGAGATTGTCTTGGTTTGACGCACCGTATTAATGTTCTAAGAATATTGTTTTGTTCTTCGAACATTTCTGGGTTCTAAGAACACTTCGCGGTAGGACTATAGGAATGCCGGGACGGTCGGTCCCTGCTCTACTTCTGGCCATCCAGCGCAATCCCCGCGAAGCGTCTGTGGCGGCGCAGCGCGCGCGAGAGGCAGGGCAAGCCCCGCGCTAACATCGCTGAACGTGGCGTGCGAAGCCGCTCTAGAGCTGGCGGGGAGCGTCCAGTGAGCTGTCCAAGATGTCAGGTGGCGGCGGGCCAGTGCTTCCCCTGCGCGCGCCCGCCTGACTTCGCCCAAGGGGGCCTTTGGCACGTGGGAAGCTTGCTTGTTCCATTCGCGCCGGCATGGGTCCGGGGCGTGGTCAAGTGTTTCAGCGACGCCGCCCTTTCGCTGCATGGCCCGGATCCCCACGGGAAACGTTGGCGTTTTCTTTGCGGTCCATCCACCGAGCCCTCCGTCTTTGCCCGCTGGTCTCGCCCCGGCGAAATGGATGGGGCCGTCGCCCGTCAGCGCGAATGGCTCGGCCGGCGCTGGCTCCGGGAGTTCTTGGTGGCACTCGGCGTTCAATCGCCCCAGGCGGGCGCAACCTCGCCATCGCGGCCTTCGGCGGCGCGGCCTCTGCCGACGATGGGTCTCCACGCGGCAGTCACGAGCCTGATCGTTGCCTCTGCGTCCGCGAGGATCGCGCGTGGCTCCGTCTCGGCTAGGGCGTTGTCGCCTTCTGTCGCAGGAGTCCGCATCCTACGCCAGCAGGATATGTTTTTTTCTCCCCGCCGTGCTCCTCCGCGGTTGCCTAGCGGCGCCCGGCCAGGACCTTTGCGGGGGGTGCGAAGATCGTCGACGATGCAGGAGTTGTCAGCCGCTTTGACCCATGGACTTCTGGCTCGGCGCCCATCTATCTCGCGGGCGTTTTCTTTTATATATATATATATATATATAAAAAAAAAAAAATGTGGATACCGCGTGTGTTGCTTACGACCGAGAGACGCTTCAAATGTGCAGCCGTGGATGCAACGAGGTTGTCGCGTGGCCAGTCGGGCATGTGCCGCGGCGCCGCGCGCGCTGGAGTTCGGCGAGGCCGGCGGGGCGGGCCCATGCAGCGCGCGCGCGCTGGCCGCCGCGCAGGCGCGCTTGATGTTCCCCCGTCGGGCGGGTTCTTGCGCGTGGCACCGTGCGTCACCGGCGCGCTGGCGGTGAACAGCTGGTCCTCTCTCGATGCCTCTGAGTGCCAATTGGGCGCTTTCTCCAAGTCGTTGCACGGCCCGTGGCCCCCGCGTCTGGACCGACCGGCGCGGGGCAGCATGCCCGCCCGTGAAGAGTGGAACTTCGCCATGCTTGGTTTGGCCTTCGTGCGGGCATCTAAAGAAGGGCTCGATGCGATGCCCGCGCGCAGCTCTGTTGGCAAGGTCAAAGTGCCCATCGACGTCATCGGCCGAGTCGGCCGCTTCGCGCGAGGGCGGTGAGCTTGCTCGATGGAGCGGCCCAGAGCGCGCGGATCATCTCTGTCTGTCGCTGGGCAGGCCAGAGGGTAGGGAACGACCGCCTTAGTCCGCTCGCCGCTTGTCCGGCGACGCCTCGGTTGTGAGAGACCAGCGGACCAGGTGCTGGTTGGTGAGCAACGGTGAGCAGGGCACAATTGTCGACGAGCTCCCTGCCGTTGGCGCTGGCGAACACGCAGCGACTTCGGGCCCTCCCCGTCCGAGGCGCTCTTCGGACCCAGCGAAGGTATTGTCCGTAGGCGCAGGACTGTTCATCAGGGTATCTCGCGGCGACATTTGACCGCCGGAAGTTTTGTAGCCGGGTGCGGAATGCCTATTGTGTTATGTCGCTATGGGCGTCCATTCAGATGAAGTCTGGCGCGTGTCCGACCCCTTCTGGCGGCAGCCAGACTCGATGGAAAAGCGCGGTCTTGTCCGCAAATGGCGTAGTTAGACGGGCGCCACGTGGGTACCTGCATTCTGGTCCTCGCAGCCCTGCCCGCTCCTCTGACGCTGCCTGGCGGCGTTCGGAAAGGGCGGGGGGTCATCGACTTTCGCTTATCGCGCGTTTGCGAGGGGGCGCGAGACTGCGGGGTCGTCGTCCGCGGCCGCCCCTTTTCCTGATGGGAGGCGGGGGGGCGCTCGTCTTCCGAGGAATCCCTGGCGAGGACGGCGTAGGATACGGGTCGCGTGAGGACGACGCGTAGGCGGCAGCTGGCTGCGTTGTTCCTGCTGAGGTGCGCGTTCGCCTGCCGCGGCGTTTTGCGGCCCCTGATGGCGGCGCTACAAGCTCGCCCGCTGGTCGTTTCGGATGAATGTCTGCATGGCGGTCTCCGCGCCCCCCCGTGGAGGTGACGGGCGCACGTGGCCAAGTGGGCTCTGCGATCTGGGCGAGGGAGCCCGGCAGAGGCGAGTCGCTCGCAGGCTCGCGTCAGTTGCGTGTTTGGCCAGGCCGCGAGGCAAAGCTCGCAGGCCCCCCTCCGTCGATGGACTTCTGCGGGACCAGCGCCGCGCTGCTGGTGCCGGGTCAGCGCGCTGAAGGCAGGGTGCTAGATGTCTTCCAATGCTCGGTCGGTGCAAGTGTCCATCCACCATCTGAGAAGCGCCGCTCCCTTAGTTACTGTCGTCGCTGGTTTGCTACCTTCTGCATCGCGCAGTTCCGGCGTCGGGGCCCGCGGCGGAGGCGGGCCTGTAGGAGAACGCCTGCCTCGTCGGGGTCTTCGGCATAATCGTCCGCGAGGCTGCCAGGGGCGCCAGGAACCTAGATGGGGTCGTCACAGTCTCCGTAGAGGTCTTCGGCGTCGTGGCTGGCACCCCTTTGCCGTTGGGCGCGCGGGCTGTAGCTTCGAGTCTGCTGAGCGGGCGCTGGGGACTGACGTCCGCGGGCACCGCGCTATTTCCTAGCACCGCGGGTGATCTGGGAGCTGGTTGCCTTGGGGACGTGTCGGCGTGTTTACCACCTCGCTATCGGAGCTGATGTATGGCCCGCGCTTGGCACTGGCCCCGACTGGCAAGGTTAAGTATTTGCCCCACCTCTGTGGCCCCCAGGCATAGGGAAGTCGCGGTCCGCTGAGTGTTTGTCTCGGCGGTTCCTCTGTCCGTTGTTCAGGGGCGCGGCCGACGTCGCAAGGGCAGCGCCATGCTGCTCTTCGCCGACGCCGCCGGAACATTGTGCAGCGTGACTTCCCCCTCCGCGTCCGCTGCAGGAAAGCTGCTGGTGGTCTAGGACTGGTGCCCCTGTCCCAGGGCCGCTGGGAGTGCGCCAACGATCGGCATCTGGCGGCGCGAGAACTCCCAAGCGACCGCACCACGAGAAGACGCCGAACCAGAGATGGCGGGCGCGGGCGCTGGCGCTGGCGAAGTTACTCGAGCATGAGCAAGCTAGAAATCGCCGTCAACCCCTGGACAGCGATGGCCATTAGAAACACTGAGCGCATTGTGAGGCCCAGGCTGTAGCTAACCCGCAGCCCCAGCCCCTGAAGGAGACAGTGAATATTCAAAACCTTTTTTTCGCGCGTTACCTCGGCCGGGCGAGGGAGGCCCACTGAGGCCCCTCCAATGCGGTCCCCGCGGAGGTGCCGGCATGGGGCGCGCTGCGCCTACTTGCGCAGTCGCTCCCTCGCTTCCTCATGTAACCTCCTTGGTTCCAGGCCTCGCTGGTGAATCCTTAGGGGGGCGGCGCGGCTTTTGGCGGGCTCTGAGCGGCCTGCGCCGCGTGGGCCTGGGCCAGCGAGAGGAAAGGCGCCATCGGATTGATGGGGGTCCCCAGGTCTGCGTTCTGGCTGGTCTGCTCAGATTGGGCCACGCGGATCTCTGGTTGGAGTTCGCGGCACTGGCGCGCTGGAGCGGTCTGCCTGGAGGCCGCGCTGGTTACGGTTGCTTCCAGGCGCATGATTCTGCCCGCGAGTTGGTGCCAGTCAGCGTCGAGCCCACGGAGCCTCGCGTCCGAGTGGTCAGAGATGCCTTGGACGCCAGGTTGTGATCGCCACCCCTCGTCAGGTACAACATTGCTGCCCGTTGCCGCGCGCTGCCCGTTGGCGGAAGAAGATAGGAAGTCGGCGCCGCCCTACGCGTCGCAGTCTGACCGACGCGGGCCGCCGCCCCACACGTCTACTCACCGGCGACCGCTTCCTTCGATCGACCGTCGCGATTGTCTACGGTGAAACGGTCGCGGCGGGGCCGTGCGCCTCCATCTTAAAGAGTTGCCATGGGATGGCTGGCCCGCGGGCGTGGACCGTCGCGTTCGGAGGGGGGCTGTCCGCATGGACGATGGTGAAATCACCCGTGGTCGATCTGACCCAACCTGCGCACGCTGGAATTCGCAGCGCAAGAGGGTGGACGCGAAGACCTTTGAGACGTGCATCGTAATGGCGCTCTGTGATTCACCGCCCGGCAGCACCCTGCGTGGGCGACAGCAGCGTTTGTCCCAGCGGAGTTCCAGGGCGACGTGTTTTGCCCTTGGGTGTTTGCGTTGAGTCTGATGCCCGTTCTTTTACATCCACGGACAGTGCCAAACCCTTGTGCGTGGTGGAGGTGGTGCACGCGACTTTGAGCATAGCATGGTGACCATCCGGGCACCACGCGAGGGCCCTGTTGAGCCGCGATAGCCCAGGTCGAACGCGATGCCTCCTCGCCCAGGGGTGGAGAGAATCAGAGGGACATCGGCTGGCTGAGTCCCGAACGTCGCCGTGAGCCTGCGTTTCCCTACAAGTGCGCCGTGGCGCCCTAGGAGCTCCGTGCCCTCTTGTACTTGCGCGGCACGGTGGTAGGACGTGAATGCCGCGGCGCGCGCGTCGGTGAGGTCGTCGTCCACCGGTTTGTGTGAGACGTCTTTCTGGGTTGAGTTGTGGCGTTCTTCTGCCTTTTGCCGTGCCGTGCCTGGTCCGCCTGGATCGCAGTTGCAGTTGATGGGTGCAGCTTATGAGAACTGTGCCGCGACCAGCTCCTCGAGCGCAGGCGTGACCGCAAAGGCGTCGGCCTCACAGATGGCGGAGCGGAACCAGACGACGCGATCAGCAGGCTCGAGGGTAATTTGGACGACGTCTTGGAGGCACTTGACCTCCTCCCGTCCTAGTTGGTAGATGGTCCCTTGGACGTGTCCTGGCGCGGGCATAACTCAGGAGGGAAAAAACACAGACACACTTAAATCGTCGATTCCCAGAAAATATGGGAAAATTTGGAAGTGGGGGGGAAGACAAAAACCCAGAAAATATAGGAAAATATTGGGAATCTTTTTATTTGTGTGTATTTATGTGTGTGTCCTGGGGCCCCTTCAATAACAGCCTTGGCCGCGCAACGGAGCACTGGGATTGGGCTCGAGTTGCCGGGGTCGGCCGTGCTAACGGGCCCCGGCACTGCGAGCAATCGAGGTCTGTCCTGAGCGCGGATTTGTTGTAGTAGGCGGTCGCCTTCCTCAGCGTGTGCAGTGAGATGCTATTGTTGTACGGCGTCCCTTCGCCCACCTTCTCCAGGTTCACGGGGGCGTCCCAGTTGTGTTCATCGAGGCTGGTGAGAGGGTCGATGCCGCTGCCCTTTTGGGCTTCGGCGTCGACCGTGGTCCTTGCTGGCGCTGGGTCGCTGTCTGAGGCTCTTGTGCGCGTCAGAGAGCAATGTTGCATGGCGTAGTTGATGTGATTCTTCCCGCGCAGGCTCACCAGCTCGCCCCAGGGCTTGCGTGGGTCGGAGCGGTGTTGCTGTCAAGTGGTATCAAGGTCGGTGGGATGCTTGTGAGCAAGTTCGTTGGATGCGGCGACTGCTCCGTCGAAGCCGCCGCCGTTGTGGAATGCAGCGACGCAGGCTTTCTTCCAAACGAGCTTATTTTCGGGAAAGGTAGCTTTTTGGTGCCTCTTGCCTGGTGGCTTAAGCTGCCGTGGTACAGGGAACGCACGGCGAAGACCTTTCGGAACCATGGCGCGAACGCGCGTACTGAAGTGGATGCAACGCCAATCTGTCACGGCCTCGGATTCGCAAGAATGGATGCGGGGCGCTTGGCGTTTGGGCTTGCCCCGAACACAGCTCTTGAGCCGAGACTGGGGGGAGGGGAGGAGAGGTGAGGAGGGAGAGGGGAAGGAGGGGAGGGAAGGAGCAGGGAGAGGAGGGGGGAGTGGAGAGGAGAGAGAGGCAGGGAGAACCAAGAGGATCCACACAGGATCCAGATTGTTGTTGCGTTTATGGGCTTGTCCTCCTGGGGCTTCCTCCAGGGGCCTCCAGGCTGGCGGGTGGACCACCAGAGGCCTTCGCGAAGCCTCGGGCCTCGGGAGAAGCCCACGGGAGGCCTTTCGCGGGGGCACACAGGGACAGTGGGACGAGGGGGGGGGAGGGGAGGGGACCAGTCCTGCAGCGCACAATTTGAAGTATTGGATGCGGAGATTCTTCCTTGGTTCCGGCCTCAGGGGATTCTCGCCAGCCGCGGACCATCAAAAACAACTCGGGGTGCACAGCGAGCCCCGGGGGGCCCCCACGTATTCAAACAGATGTTGGCGACAAACCCCACTTGTGTGCAGTTGTGAGTGCCTGGCTTGCGTAGCGCATTCAATGGAGCTCTTTGTGGGGCCTCGAAACGTGGGATGGGTGTGCCGACACATGCCTGGGGGCGCATGCGGGCCCTGCCAGTGGGGCCTCCAGTGGAGTTCCGAACGGGGCCACGACGCGTGTAAGGGGCGTACCAACATGAGCCTGGGGAAACATGCGGGCCCTGCCGCTGGAGCCTTCGCTGGAGCTCCGGGTGGAGCTACGAAACGTGTGATGGGGTGTGCCGACATGGGTGGGTGAACCGCATGCAAGCCCCCTTTGCTGCGGATTTCTGGGAGTTCTCTGCGGGGCCACGAAATATGCGAGGGGAGTGCCGCATGCACACCCCTCCCGGGGGGCTTCTGCGGAGGTGCGTGCCGGAGCGTGCGGAGGGCAGGGGCCAGGATGGGAAAAGGGGGAGAGGGGAGGAGGAGACGCGGGGCGCTGTCGCTTCCAAGCGAGGACCCATCACCGCCGGAAGATCTGTGAGGCGTGCACAGGATCTCTGTCGGTCGGTCCCGAACTGGTGCAGCTGCAGACCGCGCGATGACAGACCGCGCGGTGACCTCGGAGACCCCCGCAGACCTCACCGCACGACCCGTCGCCGGGCCGTCCTCGGAGAGAGCGGCCCGAGCCACAGAACCGCGTGGCCACCCCGAGCACCCACAGCTCCCCACGCGGCGTGGCCACCGCACCGGCGGGGGGCCCACGTCTGGGGTAGGGGGGGAGGTACGGTCAGGATCCATCTGGCTGGGCGTGTCCCGCGCCGCCGCTTCTGGCCCGCCGCGCTCCAGCGCGGCACGGCGGCACGCTGACCACGCCCCGGTCCCCAGGCGGCAGCGTCCCGAGCCTTCCCGAGCCCCCTGCCCCGCGGAGCGCAGCGACGCGCCATCCGCTCGCAGGGCATCGCGTGTCGCGGGGGCCGCCGCGAGACGCCAAGCACAGGTTCCTGACCGTAGGGGCGGCGAGGGTGGCCCATCCATGGGGAAACTACAGGGTACCGATACCGCTACTCCCCAGACCTCTCCCGGGGTGCGTTCTGACCAGGATTTAGAGGCGAATACAGCGGTGGCGACGAGGACCGCCCAGAAGGCCCACACAGGTAAATCGGGCGAAGGGTAGCGGTATGGGTACATTTTCCTCCTCCGAGTCTGGTGCAGCACGGGGCGGGCCGCCTCGGTTCGTGAGGGGCCGCGGCTCCCGGCCCCGAGCCGGAGCTTCGTGCTCGCCATCAGTATCCTGGTGGGGTTCTCCTGGGAGCACTGCATCGACTTCGGCTTGGCCTCCCTCTCGAGCCTCACGGAGCTCCTGGCGGCGAGTGGAGGAGGAGGAGGAGGAGGAGGAGGAGGAGGAGGAGGACGAGGAGGACGAGGAGGAGGGGGAGGAGGAGGAGGAGGAGGAGGAGGAGGAGGAGGGAGGAGGAGGAGGAGGATGGAAGGGGAGGAGGAGGAGGAGGAGAGGAGGAGGAGGAGGAGGAGGAGATGAGGAGGGAGGAGAAGGGAGTAGGAGGAGGATGGAGGAGGAGGAGAAGGGGGGAGGAGGAGGAGGAGGGGAAAGGGAAGGAGGGAGGGGGGGGGAAGAGAGGAAGCGGGAGGGCGGAAGGCGAGACATGGGAGACGGAGGGAGGGGAAAGGAAAGGGGGAGGAGGATCTAGAGAGAGGGGGGAGGGAGGGAAAGGGAGGGAGGGAAGGGAGGGGGAGGAGAGGGAGGGAGGGAGGGAGAGAGAGAGGGAGGGAGGGAGGGAGGGAGGGAGGGGGAGGAGGCGGAGGAGGATTAGAGAGGAGGCGAAGGAGCAGAAGCAGCAGCAGCAGCAGGAGAAAGAGGATAAGGGAGGAGAAGGAGGGCTCCAGAGCTTTTGGGCGGCTCGAAGGGGCTCTAGAGGGCGGCGCTGGAGAGTTTGAGGAGGAGGGCAAGGAAGAAGAGGAGGAGAAGATTTAGGGAGGAGGGAGGAGGAGGAAGAAGAGGAGGAGAGCCTCAGAGGCGTTCGAGGGGGCTTTACGGGGGTGCTTCCTGTGGAGCTAGACAAGGGGATCAAGGAGTAGGAGGAGGAGGAGGAGGAAAAGGAGGAGGAAGAGGAGAAGGGATGATATTGGAGGGAGGACCACCCGACGGGCATGAAGCTCGTGTTCACAAGCGTGGTGTTCTTCATCCTCATTCCCGCATGGAGAAAACACATCCTGGCCAAGGTCGTGGCACTCAGCAAGCCTGTTATGTTTCTCCCCTCCGTTGCCATTCTCGCCATTCGGAGGGCGGACGAGATGAAATTATTGAAGATTCGCGTGTCCGCACTAGCCCGTCCAGAAACACTCCCCAGGCGACCAGGCGAGATGCCCTCAGCAGGGAAGCGCAGCAGAACACAGCCCAGGAGGAAGAGGGACGAGGGTGGATGAGGAGGCACTCGTGGATTTCCTTGAGTGAAGGTGATGAAGGGGAGAGGTAGGAGCGTGGAGGCAGGAGGGCGAGGAGGCGGAGGAGAGGGAGGAGGAGGAGGAAGAGGTGGAGGAGGCTGGAACGGGGGGGGGAGCAGGAGGAGGAGGAAGAGGCGGAGGAGGAAGAAGAGGAGGAGGGCGAGCAGGAGGAATCTGAATTATACGGAACACGCCTGTGATGGTTGTTATTGATAGTATATTGCGCGTAGCGGTCATACATAGGTGGGCGGCTTGGACACCCCCCCGCTTGCTGGTGCTCGCGCAAGTACGATGGCGATGGCAGCGCACCCCCGCCCCGACATTCCCCACCCGCCCAAGCGTGAACAATTGTGGGGAAACGACCGTCACCATACTTAAACAACATGTGTGTAAATTTACAATTCCAGGTAATCCAAGGCGGATGTTCTACTGCTGGTAATAAGCAGTATCCTTCCACTCAGCTGCAGCTGAACCACAGGTGGGAGACATGGAACACATGAGAATGCTGAGAAGGAACACTGGTGGAGGACGAGGAGTGTGAGGAATTTGGGGGATGAGGAGGGGGCGAGAGGAGGACGTCGAAGAAGAGGCTGGTTCAGAACTCGTCACGGCAACGACTACGACAGAAGTCAGTTGTACAGTTTGTCGCGGGTTTGTCGTCCTGGCAGCCCTTTTGGACGCCTATTGGTTTCGTTGTGAGGTTCTCTTGGTGTCTTTGGGGGAGCCCTCGGGGTTATTGAGGCTCTGTTGGGGCCCCGCTTGGGGCCACCATGCAGGCTATGACTCCCAAAGGAGTGCCCTCGATTAGCCCCCACCCTCCGTCGAAACCTTCAAATGCCTTTCGGAGCCCTATTGGGGCGCTCTTGGGCGTTATTGGGGGTCTTGGCCCCGCCAGGGGCTTGCTTGGGTCATATTGGGGCCACCTTGAGCCCTCCTGAGTTCAGTGGGAGTCAAGCGGCGAGAAGGTAGCGCTGACGTGTGTTATTCAGGTTTTTGAGGGTTTCGGGCATCCTCAGTGCGTCCTTGGGAGGCTCCGTGGCCATTTGGAGCCGTCTTGGGGCGTGCTTGGAGCCTCTTGGCCGCGAGTTGGCGGCCGTCTTGGGCAAGCTGGGGCCATCTTGGACGCCGTCTTCCCTCGAGAGCCCCTTCCATACCCGGGGGAAGGGGTACGGGGGAGGTGCTGAAGGGGAAGAACGGAGTCTGGCACGAACTCACTAAACCACTTACCTTGGCATCGCTCGGACGTGTGCATTTTTTCTCGGCGAGAATCATCGAGGACCATCCTGGACCATCGAGCAAAACAAACACGCACGATACCGAAACATGCACGGGACATGGACGTCCGAGCGACGGCAAGTTACGCAAAGAGGGCGACAGGAGTTGCCTCTCGCGTGCTGCCTGTGCTCCTGCACGCCGCGCCAGGTCGAGGCTCTCTTCGGCTTTGCTGGCGCCCGCGGGCGCGCCTCCACAGTTATTCCATACGAATGCTAAACTCTTTCGATGCTCGTTTCGGGGACCTTCCTGGAGCCCACCTAACGGATCTGTTCGACCCCAGTTCGACTCAAGTTCGACTCAAGTTCGACTCAAGTTCGACTCAGGTTCGACTCAGGTTCGACTCAGGTTCGACTCAGGGTCGACCCAAATCGACTGACGTTCGACGCAGCTTCGACGCACGAGTGGAGCGAGTGGCTCCAGGAAGGTGCCCAGAACGAGCATCCAAAACTCTACTCGCGTGTCTCCCTCGAAGATGGCCCGATAATGGCGCAACCCCCCTTCCGCGTATTTTTTAAAAGAAAAGCGTAGAGGGGGGGCCAAGCTGTTTTCTCATGGGGGTTACCAATGTGGAAGGTGCTCGGCCCTTCCAAGCCGGCGCTCCCGCAGCACGCGTGGGCCTCCCGTTAGGACCGGGGAGCTGTTCCCGTCGTTGCCCTATGGCTGTCTCACCGCAGCGCGGGCCCCTTTTTCTCGATCCGAGGCCTTCCTCGTCGTCACTGGCGTCCCAAGCTTGCCCCTCTCCCTCGCCCTCCTCCCCCAGCTTCCTCCTTCCCGTCCTCTCGGGCTGGGCGAAAGGGGGGGATTAGGAAAGGGGGGGTTACGAAATTTGCTGCATGCAGCTGGTTTCGGCCTCACCGAGGGGCCCAGTCCTCGATACATGGGCGCCTCCCGGCGCCGGGAGGCGCCGGGAAAATCAGCTACGTGAGCTGATTCTCAAACCCCCCCTTTGCTATCCCCCCCTTTCGCCCGATCCGATCCTCGTCCCGACTAGTCTCCCCACTCCTCACCCGAGGTCCTGGTACTCAAGAGGCTGGCCGACTCCCGGAAGGGCTCCGACGAGCCTCAGGCGGACCCGCCCGGGGGGGGGGGCGCCAGCGGGACTTGGACGCGTCCGGGGCTGGTCGCGCCTCCCCCCGGGGGGGGGGGGGGGCGCGCGGGCGGGAAGGGGCGGGGGGGGCGGGAAGGGAGAGGGAGGGGTGGGGGGGGGGGGGCGGGGAGCGCGATGGAGGAGAGGTGGGTGAGGCGACGAGGAGAGGGGAGGGGAAGGCGAAGGGGTGAGGAGGAGGAGGAGGAGGAGGAGGAGGAGGAGGAGGAGAAGGAGGCCAAGTGCAACCCCAAGACGCACCAACGATGTTGCAATGAACCCTCCCTCCGAATTCTCTCTTCATGGGTGCCTGCAAAAATGTACTGTCATTCCGTGAAGTGCCCCATTGGAGGATACTCGCTTGATGTTCCCTTTTCATGCCAAAATGCATTTCCTAGGACTCCAGCGCCTCGAATCAAAGTGACTGTTGCGTCCTGTCAATCCTAAATCGTACCAGAACACCACCCCTGTGACTCAAAGACAGCAAATCCACGTGACTGCTGCGTCCTGGCAGCTCTAAATCGTGCCAGAACACCATGCCTGGGATGTCGAGCGCTCGATCCAGTCAACCTGCTGCAAAGGTTTAGATACGAGTCGTCGTGGCGCTCGGGCGAGGGCCACATGTTGACCTGAGCCGCCCTGCATCCGTGACACTGCTGCGAGCTTGTTGCACACATGTGCGCGGCGCTACGGCGAGAACCACCTGTTGACAGCGACCCCGAGCAGTGCTGAGACGAGTCGTATTTTATTTTGAAAGCCGCCAGCCCGCCATCCGTGAGACCGCTGCAGATTTTGTGTTGCAGGACCACTATGAATCGTGCGGGGGTCTCGGGCGAAACGCTGGGCCCGCTCTACGGACACGCCTGGGGGTGCGGCAGGGAGGAGCTATGTATAAGGAAAGGGATGGAAGAAGAGGAGGAGGAACAGGAAGGGGAGTTTCTTGCCCTTATTTTTCTGATTATTATCATTATGGTTCTTCATGTTCTTCTTCTCCTCCTCCTCCTTCACTCCTGGCCGCAGCTTGCGAGGCGGGCGCGTACAAGCGCATCCGTCAGTACCAGACCGCGTGAGGCTGGAACATTGATGTGTTCCTCCTGCCCCTCTTCGGGGAGAAGAGGCATGGATCGAGGGAAGGGGGAGAGGCAGGGTGGACAGAGGAGGCGAAGAGGGAAGCTTGGGGAGGATTGGGAGGCAGGGAGACGGGCGGAAGGACGAGGTGAGGGAACAGGGGAGGGAGAAGGAGAGTGGAGGGAGGAGGGATGGACGCGGATAATCAGCATGAGAAGGGGGGCAGCGGAGGCAGCAAGAGGGTGGATGAGCGAGGGGTGGAGGGAGAGGGAGAGGAAGAGGATAAAGGATCGCACGATTCCATGTATACAAAGTGGTACACGAGTCCACCAGCCCTCCACCGTCTTCGGGCGCCAATTCATTCCAATCTACATTGCGTTCTTTGCAGCGGCCGTCGAACGGCCGTTGTTTTTTTACGGCTCGCCTGGCAACGACCAGCACCGCCTGTAGAGTTCGCACAGTGTACTTTAAGTCTTCATCGGAGCGCCCAGGCGTGCCCGAAGATACCAGAGCCCGCACGGCTTCTACGTAGTGGCGACCATGAACGGTGGTCGGGGGCCTTGGTAGCTAGTCTGTAAGGTGTTGTTGGGCTCTACATGGGACTGCGCTAGATAATGTGCGCACCTGCGCAGCCGAAAAGGTCACTAGACACGCAGTGCACCGTCATTGGCAGTCACTCTAAGGCTGTCGCGGACAGGTCTGCCGCAGCGAAGTGTTTGCTTGCACATCGCCGACGGGAGATCGGGCCAGGGCGTTGGAGAGGCTTTGCAGCGGGCCCCGCCGACCCTGACCGGGGGGGGGCCAGGAAGAGCCAGCAAGGCCGCGAGGGAGCCGAGGAGCGCACGTCGGCGGGCCGACGACTAGCTCAGGACGGTGTGCAAACCACCTCGGGGCTGGAGAGGAGGCAGAACACGGTGCCGCCTCTGTCTGTTGGCCTTCGGCCAATCCCTCCACCGAGCCCGGGTCGTGGGGCAGAGCCTCTTGAATGCATTCAGGGGTATTCTGGGGTGCCTCTCGGGGGCTCTTTGGGGGGGCCTCTTCGGGCCTGCTGAGAACGTCTTCCGGGCATCTTGGGGGATTCTTGGGGGCAGCCGGGGGCCTCTTGGGGGCCTGCTGGTGGTCTCGGGGGCCGTTTTGGGGCGGAGGGCTCGAACTATCAACGTGTGTTCCCCCTCTTGGGCCCCTCGTGTGACACTCGTGGGCAAGTTTGGGGGCTTCCTGGACCTTCTAGGGGCCCTCTTCTGCCGTCGAGGGGCCCTCTTTGGGACCTCCTCTTGTGCCATCTTGGAGGATGTTGTGGCCATCTTGATCCGTCTTAGACGTCAGTGGCAGATTGCGCTACCTGGAACCCCCACATGCTTATGTAATGTCGTGTGTGTTCGTGCCCCGTGCCCTCCCCACGCAGCACTCGAGGATGGTGACCCTGGCGCGCCGTTGACGGCAACACCACTTCGCTCTCCCTCCGGGACTTCGCCCCCGGCTCCTGTCCAAGGCGTACCTTTCCTGTGCAAACTCTTCGGCACCGCCTGTACTCCGCTCCCTCCGGCCGCCTGAGGCCCCGCCCGCCCGCGCCCTGTCTCCCCAATAAGTGCTTCGCGCGCCCCGCCTAGCTCTTAACCGGAAGAGGCCCGCTCTCGACCCGCCGACCAAAAAAGTGTGTTCGTGCCCCGTGTGGCATTTTGCTGCCCCGCGCGGTCAAACATAGTGTCAGTCACCTGGACATCTTCTACGCAAGATCTCAACGCTTGTAGCGCAGCATTGTGTGAACCTCCTCCAACCTCCGCGCCTCCCTTTTCCATTGTGTTCCTTATGTTTCCGTCCTGGTCATACAGTCGGGGCACTGACGAAGGAACCCTTTTCGTTGGGGAGGGACTCCGTGTTCGTTCGCTGTTTTACAGTTTGCCTTGGGCTTTCCTGTGGCTTTCGATGGGGAATCGAAGCTGAACTAATGAGGAAAAGGGGCCCTCGTTGAGGGTTCCCTAGGTCAGCGCCCCTACTGTACCCATTATTGCACTGCGTTTTTGTTGGTGATGGCGCGGCAGCGCGCAGCTCCTCGACATGAGGTCCACTGTTTGCGGGCGCGCGACGGCCACGGCAGCCACGCCTGGCGCACCGACCACCCCCTGCGCACCCCCTTCGGGTGTCGAGAAAGTTCCACGCGTGCTGGGCCCTGCGGCATTGGCGCGTCTAGAGACCGCGCCAAAGGGACCACCACTTGCGCACCCCTTCGGGTGTCGAGAAACTGTCACGCCTGCTTGGCCCTGCGACATTGGCGCGTATAGAGTCCGCAGTGAGGGGCCACCCCCTGCTCACCCCCCATGCTGTCGAGAAACTGTCACGCCTGCTAGGCCCAGTCATTTGCGCGTTTGGCGCGTATAGTGACTAGAGACTGCGGTGAGGGACCACATTTGCGCCCCCCCCCTCCGGTATCGAGAACGCGCCATGCGTGCTCATCCTTGGACGACCGACCCGAAGCATGCATGCTTTTTGTATGTGTATGTTGTATGCGGCCTGCTGCATACGCCTTGGGAATAGAGTGCGTTGAATGTATGTGTGTGTGCGTGTGTGTGTGTGTGTGTGTGTGCGTGCGTGCGTGCTCACGGTTATATTGTGTGTATGATGTGCGTATGCGGACGAGCGCGAAAAGGACGAGAAGCGGGAGAAGAACAGGTGGCTGGACGGGAGGAGATGCTTGGTCGGGAGACAACGCGAACCTTGCTTAGCACTGGGGGGGGGCAAACAACAACCAATTTGACCAGACGGTGATTGCCCGAAATGGAAAGGGAAGGCTTATCCCAGGTGGCGGGGGGGCTGCTCCCCCCCAGGACCCCCCTCCCGTATCCCCCCCTTGCATTCCCGTCCCTTTCCGCTCCTGGCGGGAGGGGGACCTGAAGTAAGGTGCCCCCATTTCCTCTCGACTCGACGACGACGGCATTGCTCGATTTCACCTGGTAGGTTCACGTGCCCGAGGAGGAGGGGGAGGGGCCGTAAAGTGGCCACAGGGGGCGGCAGGGAATAGATGTGAACATTGAAATTTGTGGAGGGGGCCGTCATCCTTTCACACACGCCGACGGGGTCGGCTGATCTCTCTCCATGCGACCTGTCTCCCTTCGGGACTACCCCCTCGCGAGTGTTGTTGTCGACCACCTGTGGGTGAATCCAGCTTGCTCGTGCTGCGTGAGCTGGCCTGGCCCCTGCGCTCCCGCCCGACTTGACATACGCCGCGACGCCAAAACTCCTGCCCGAGCAGCGTGTTGACAGCTGCTCGAGCACGCGATGTTTGTGAGGGTGCCGCGCAGTTCCCTGGCACCCCCGATGCAGGCACGGGCAGCACTGGCAGCTTGAGACCTGCTAGGGGTTCCGATGGTAGCACATGTTGCGTGTGTGTGTATGTGTGTGTGCGTGAAAACAGGCTGTGGAGCCCATCCGCGTACGTATGGATGTTCACCACACGTTGGTTATTGCCGCTTCCTCTTTACCCATCTTCTCCCCCTCGAACATCGGACCTCGCGGCGTCGCTGCTGCAAAGCAGAGCGCTGCCAATTCCCCCCCCCAAAGGGGCGGTCGCCCCTGCCTTGTTCGCCTCTCCCCCACTGCCCCAGACTCAACGCACTGGTGATTTCGCCCCAGCACCGCCCACACTCCACGCCCAGAATGACGCTCTCGCGCCGCTGAGGGCCGCTCCCTTCGACGTGCCGCTGTGGGCTTGGAGGTGTCTTTGCCACTGGTGCGCCTTGGCTCCCTCCCCACGGGTTGGCCAGAGGTGCTCTCGCCTCGCTGCCTGCCCGCTCTCTGCGGGGTCCTCTCCCCGGGGACTCTTCAAGGCCGGGTGCATCGCTGGCCGCATGCGGCGAAGGGGGGGAGTCGAGAGCACTCCTCCGCGGTGGCGCTGTCCTCGGCGCCCCCGATGCCCACGTGCTGCTCCTGTGGTCGGGTAGAGCATGCCAGGGCATAGGGGGATCCGCTTGCTTCCGGCTCGCTCTCCTCCTGTCCGAGCTCGCCAGCTCCTGCCGACCAGGCCGTGCCCCACCCGCGCCCCGCCCGATCGTACGGCGTTCTGCGGCCAGGGACGTCGGCTCAGCGTGCCGCGCTGCCGGTGTTGACTGGCTCGCCACGCCTCGGCGCCACACGCTGTCCACGTCCCGGCCCCCGAGCATCAGAGCATCCACGGCCCGAGCCTCTCCCAGCCGCCCGCCCCGTGGGCTGGAGCGACACGCGACTCACTTGTGAGGCATGGCGTGTCTCCGGGGTTGCGACCGAGGCGCTGAGCAAGAGTTCCTCACCGTACCAATGTGTTGTCGCATCCTTCCTCCGCCCCCCGCCTCTTTCGCGCCGGCGTCTTCGTTTCACCTCAAAAGGAAGGGGGAGGACGGCCATGCGGCAGGACGGCCTGCCGACTCCCCAGCTGCACTTCACTCGGTGGCATCGCTTCGCGGGGCTCACGTTGCCGTGATCCGGGAGTGCAACCGCATCTTCACCGCCTTTGTTCCCCGATCCTGCCAGGGTCCGGCCCTGGCACGCGCCTCGGCACGCCAGGACGAGGGCGGCGTCTTCGGGACTTCGGAGCGTCTGGGAGCGCAGAGGGGGCAAGGCGAGAGGCCGAGGAGCAGTGGATGGTTGCGGCGGCGGCTGCAGGCAGCAGGGCAAGGCAAACAGCGAGGGGCAGCAGCGAGGAGGAGGAGGAGGAGGAGGAGGAGGCGGAGGAGGAGGAGGAGGAGGAGG
>CAUYUJ010005159.1:0-2500 GCA_963575745.1 Prorocentrum cordatum
GTTGTGTACCATCCCGTTCATTTTGGCACAGCACTAGCACGGTTCGTTGCCCCGTAGGGATCACCACCGAGAAAAGAAATCATAATTGCGGTACTCACACCTGCATATGGTTGGGTCCTTCGTCTGGCTAATTCTCAATCAAAGTGTGCCCCTCGACGCTCGCACCTTGTTCCCAACCATCCTGTGGTGTTGGGTCCTCGTTTTGAAGAGACGTCGCCCCGCGTTCCTTCCTTCCTTCCTTCCTTCCCGCTGCCCCCTCCCTCCTCCCATCTTCATAATCATCATCGTCATCATCCCCATCATCGTCATCGTCATCATCATCTGTCGTCATCATCATTATCACCACCCATGTCGGCACACCCCTCACACGTTTCGTGACCCCATAGGGGGCTCCACCGAAGGTCCCAGTGGGTGTGCCCGCATGCGTCCCGCACACTCATTTCGGCACACCCCTCACACGTTTCGTGGCCCCATAGGGAGCTCCACCGAAGGCCCCAGTGGCTGCGTTCGCATGCCTCCCCACAACCCATTTCGGCACACCCCTCACACGTTTCGTGGCCCCATAGGGAGCTCCACCGAAGGCCCCAGTGGCAGGGTCCGCATGCCTCCCCACCACCCATTTCGGCACACCCCTCACACGTTTCGTGGCCCCATAGGGAGCTCCACCGAAGGCCCCAGTGGCAAGGTTCGCATGCCTCCCCACCACCCATTTCCGCACACCCCTCACACGTTTCGTGGCCCCATAGGGAGCTCCACCGAAGGCCCCAGTGGGTGTGCCCGCATGCGTCCCGCACACGAAACATTTCGGCACACCCCTCACACGCTTCGTGGCCCAAAGGAAAAAATCTGACGCCCAATGGAGCTCCACCGAGGTCCCATGGGTGTTGCCCCGCATGCGTCCCGCACACCCATTTTGGCACACCCTTCACACTATTCGTGGCCCCATAGGGAACTCCACCGAATGTCCCAGTGGGTGTGCCCGCATGCGTCCCGCACACCCATTTCGGCACACCCCTCACACGTTTCGTGGCCCCATAGGGAGCTTCACCGAAGGTCCCAGTGGGTGTGCCCGCATGCGTCCCGCACACCCATTTCGGCACACCCACCTTTTTTTCAACAGGCGGTTTTCGTGCCCCATATGTGAGCTCCACCGAAGGTCCCAGTGGTGGTGCCCGAAATGCGTCCCCCGCACCACCCATTTCGGCCACAACCCCCTCATACGTTTCGTGGCCCCAATAGGGGAGCTCCACCGAAGGTCCCAGCGGGTGTGCCCGCATGCGTCCCGCACACCCATTTCGGCACACCCTCACACGTTTCGTGGCCCCATAGGGAGCTCCACCGAAGGTCCCAGTGGGTGTGCCCGCATGCGTCCCGCACACCCATTTCGGCACACCCCTCACACGTTTCGTGGCCCCATAGGGAGCTCCACCGAAGGTCTCAGTGGGTGTGCCCGCATGCGTCCCGCACACCCATTCCGGCACATCCCTCACACGTTTCGTGGCCCCATAGGGAGCTCCACCGAAGGTCCCCGTGGCGCAGTCCACATGCGTCTCCTTTGCCCAGTACAGCGTTACGTGGCCCCATATGGAGCCCCACCGCAGGTCCCAGCCAGCCAGCTAGCTCTCTTTGCTCCGCGCAGCGGGCGACCCGCGCGCGTCGCTGGGACTCCTCCGGGGCGACCTGCGCGCGTCGCGGGGGCTCCGTGCTGCGTTCCGCCCAGCGCCTCGCTCGCCCGTCGTCGCTCTGCCCAGCGGCAAGAGCCTTGCCCGCTATCAGCCAGCCAGCTAGCTCTCTTCGCTCCGCGCAGTGGACGACCCGCGCGCGTCGCTGGGACCCCTCCGGGGTGACCTGCGCGCGTCGCGGGGGCTCCGCGCTGCGCTGCTCCCGCAGCCTTGGACTTTTGAGTGCGCGGGCAAAGAGGGAGTAAAGGAAGGGGAGGAAGCGGGCGCGATCCTCGCGGGGGGGCGCGCCGACATTGGCGTCGCGGCGCGCGGGCGATGCCGTCGGGGAGTCCCGGGGAAGCTCCTTGCGGCGGCCACGCCCAGCGTCACGAGTATTCAGAGGCAGTCGTTGTCAAACTATTGGCATTCATACACATTTGCACCACGCTTTGTCATATTCGCATTCATGCACGTAGACTCGCTCGCACGCAGATCATTCACAGTCAGACGCACGCGCGCAGATTCACCCGCGCTCAGTCTCCCTACGTACTCAGATCAATCGTTTTCGTTCACTTTGTGTACCACGCCACTCATGTCGGCACGCCCCTAGCACGGTTCGTTGCCTCATAGGGATCGCCACCGAAAAAATGAATCACTATTGCGGTACTCGCACCTGCATATGGTTGGGTCCCTCGTCAGGCTAATTTTTTTGACAGGGAAAGTCTCGATGCTCAAACTGGGCCCTTGGCCCCCGGGTTACAACAACAACGGCTCCCGCGTGAGACTTCTGTGCAATTTGGCCAGGACCCCCGCTCCCGCCGGAGACTTCCTCGCATTTT
>CAUYUJ010005159.1:7500-12500 GCA_963575745.1 Prorocentrum cordatum
GGCCCAGCGTCAGCCGATGCCGAGCAGCCGTCGTTGTCGGAAAGCCGCGGGTGGTCAAGGTGGAGTGTTCCATGCGGTGTCGTAACCCAGCGCCGACGTCGTGACGACACGCACTATGCCGCATGTTGGCTCACCAGGGCCCCGCCAGCTTTGCTGAGGCTGTAGATGTGACGTCCTCGGCCCGCGGTTGTGGGCCTCGTGGCGCCCACAGTTCTGTCATGCCGTGGTTGCCTTCCAGTAGTCAGGCGCGATCTCCATGTGGCCTTGTCTTGTTGGGACCGTTGGGGCATACTGCCGTCGTAGATTCCGTCATCTGGTTGCGGAAGCGACGATCGTTTTTTACATGAGGCTTCGTCAAAGTGCCCGATGCGTCTTCCTCGTGCACTTCCACCCAGTTTCTCCTAGGGGCACCCTCTTCCGTCCCACGCCCTTCCCTTCCTCTTCGCCCCCCCAGCACCCTTTCTCCCTTGTGAATTTTCCTTCCTCTGCGGGGCATGCTCGCCATGTCGACAGGGATGGGCTCTGCACTGTCGGCGTTTCGGCTGTGTGCCCCATTGAATTCCGCATTTGATTGGTGTTCCACCTTTCCCCCACTTTCACGATCTTCATATTGAAACTTCGAAAATGAGGGTGTTAGTGCTGGCAGTCGCAGGTGAGAGGGCTGAGTGGGACCTTGCACCCCGCATGTGCGCCCTTTGCCAGGAAGCCTCAGCCAAGCCTCAGGGCCGAGAATGTGGAGATCGAGGAGACGCTCGGTGCGCTCAGTCTCGTCTCCCTCTCATTATGTCGGTTTTTGTGTTGGCTATTCCCGAAAGCTGCTGCCATGCGCTGCAAAGCGAACCTAGAGGAAGATACCATGTGGGTTTGTGACTAGAGGAATACACAACATACAGATAACCTTTTGGTGGTCTGCGCGAGTTTCCTGGATCGGCGCTGGACCCCCCCTCCCTGGTGCGCCTCTGGTGCCAGGGGCGGCGCCGGAGGCGCCGCTAGAAGGACTCAGCGCCGAACCAGGAAGTCCGCGCGGACATCCGACAGTTTGTCCATGTCGCCTTCCCTCTTCGATGAGGCCGATCGGTACAGACGACACCGGAGGGGAGGAGTGCGACGGCCGAGCCTTCCGGACGTTTCTTCAGGGGGCCTCGAGGGCAGCCACGAGGCGGCCACGGACGGCGGCGCGGCGAAAGTTTGGGCGGACCCCGTACGGGGGCGGCCGCGAGGCGGCCACGCGGCGGCCACGAGGCGGCGGGGTGGCGGCCCGGCGAAGCCTCGGCGGAGCCCCCGAGTGGGCGGCCACGGGTCGAAGTCTCGGCGGAGCCCCTTTGGTGTGCGGCCACGAGGCGGCCCCGTGTGGCGACGCGGCGAAGTCGACGGCCCGCCAAGTTAGCGGCCATCAGACGGCCCTCGGCGGCGACGCGGAAGAGTTTCCACGGACCCCCAAGTGGGCGGTCACGAGGCGGCCGCGGGGAGGCGACGCGGTGACGGAGACACGGAAAATTTGCCCGCCTGTCGACGACGCGAGACTGCGAGATGTCAGGACGTTCGACAACGAAGCTCAGGATGCCGTTCGGACAACCGCCCGCCAGTCTGAGGCCGAACGCCAGAGCAGTGGTGCGCACGACAGATGCAGCCAAGGACCGTCTTATCCCAGGGTCGAGCAGCAATGACGACCCGTGTGAGCCATCTGACACCGACTCTTGCAACAGTGACGCCAGAATGTGGGATTCAGACGACTCCAGATCCCCTGCAACATGACTTTCCACATTACTCACGCACTCCCTGCTACCTGGCATGCCTACCTGGATCCCTATGCAGATTCTACTTGCCAATCGTACACTTGGTGGTGCCCAGTACAGTGACGACGCGATGCACAACTGGTATTCCCATGGCTATGTTGTCGGATGCTCGGAGTGCCTATCGCGCACCAATCACACGACAGAAAAACATGCCCAATACGCAAACGAGGAAGAACATACCTGGGACATACGCACGACGGCTTCGAACCTGGGTGTCACGGCGTCACGGGTCGTCGCGGCGGCGTCGCCTCCACGAGTGCCAGCGCGAGGAAGACCTCCGTGGACGCCCGCGCGAAGAATACATGCCACGAAGAAGGCCCCCGCCGGTCCCGCGTGGACAGGCCCGCGAGCACCCGCCCGAAGAAGGCTTCCCCAGTTGCGAACACCGCGACGCCGAGGATGAGCCTTAATGCGCCGTAGAGTCCAACGTAGCAGTAGGACCAGAAGCTGATGATGGCAACGCGCATGCAGAAGTTGTCGACCACAACGTGCCTGCAAGGTGGCTTAGCTTCTCGCACCTTGTATCCACTAACCACGCATGGGTAATGTGAGAGAACAGAAAGGGGTAGACGGAGACTGGAACCACGAACGCGCTTCGTAGAACAGGTTTGGACGCAACCCGCAGCCCTCCGGGCCATGGGCCACAGGTTGGCGGCGGGGAGCAGGATACCAGGCGTTTAAACTCCCCGACGAATAGCCTGGATTCCGGATGGCGCAAACACTCGGTGACCCGTCCGTCCACTCCCACCAACGGTGCGTCTGTGGAAAACGTAGAAGAAAAGGAACGCGAATGGCCACAGGGCCCGACCTCCACAGTTCCCGTTGTCCCTAAGGGACTGGGGTAACGAGGGGTAGCGATGATGCGGCTTGTTGCGTCACTGCGTATGTGCCACAGTCCGTTGGCTCCGCCTGACCAGGCTTCGCCGCCGAGAGATGTTGTTGCTGCTGTCGATGGCGCTCCACGTTTTGGCACTGTCGCAGCGTGCCAGGGCGTGATGGCGCGCGCCCTCATCAGGATCCCGCACTGCGCACCACGGCGCTAGAGAGTAGACCCCGCGGGGCGCGAAACATTTTTTCAATCGCGCGCGCCAGGGGGTCGTCGCTGGCGCCGCCGAGGGGATCGCGACAGCCTCAAAACGGTTGCGTATCGTATAGAAGTTGTTGTATGGGTCGTACACATCCAAGGCACATTTTTTTTCTCTCCCAGGCGTCGTTGTCGTCGTCGTCGCCGCCGCCGTCGTCGTCGTCGTCGTCGTCGTCGTCGTCGTCGTCGTCGTCGTCGTCGTCGTCGTCGTCGTCGTCGTCGTCGTCGTTGTCTTCTTGTTCGTCGTCCTTGTCGTCGTCGTCGTCGCCGTCGCCGTCGTCGTTGTTGTCGTCGTCGTCGATTTCGGTGTCGTCGTCGTCGTCGTCGTCGTCGTCGTCGCCGTTGTCGGTGTTTGTTGTCGTCTTTGTCTTCTCGTCCTTGTCGTCGTCGTCGTCGTCGTCGTCGTCGCCATCGCAGTCGTCGTCGTCGTCGTCGTCGACTACAGCGGGCCTGCGCAGCACCCCGGCCCCCCCCCTTAGGGCATCCCCAGTGCGTCGTCGTCGTCGTCGTCGCCGCCGTCGCCGTCTGCCGTCCGCCGTTTCGCGTCCTCGTCCTCGTCTTCGTCCTCGTCTCCTTCGTCATCGTCCTTGTCGTCGTCGTCCTCGTCCGCGTCCTCGTCTTCGTCGTCGTCGTCGTCGTCGTCGTCGTCGACGTCGCGTCGTCGTCGTCGTCGCCGCCGTCGCCATCTGCCGTCCGCCGTCCCGCGTCCTCGTCCTCGTCTTCGTCTTCATCCTCGTCTCCTTCGTCATCGTCCTTGTCGTCGTCGTCGTCCTCGTCCGCGTCCTCGTCTTCGTCGTCGTCGTCGTCGTCGTCGTCGTCGTCGTCGTCGTTGTCGTCGTCGTCGTCGACGTCGCGTCGTCGTCGTTGTCGTCGTCGTCGTCGCCGTCGCCATCGCAGTCGTCGGCGTCGTCGTCGTCGTCGTCGTCGTCGTCGTCGTCGTCGTCGTCGTCGTCGTCGTCGTCGACGAGTACATAAACCACGACAGAGGGGGTGAGGAGGACTGCCCGCTTTGTTCGGGTCGGACGAACGGCTGGGGAAGGAAATAGGGGGTTGCGAAGCCTGCTGCGCGCAGCTGGTTTCAGTTGGCCCGCCGAAGGGCCAGTCCTCGATGCATGGCCGCTTTCGGCGGCAGGGGCCGCTCGGGAAATCTGCAATGTGCGCTGCTGGGCACATCCCCTCTTCGCCACGCCCCCGTTTCGTCCAGGCTGCGCTGCTCGCGGGCCCGCGAGGCAGCTGGCGCCCCCCTGGCTGCGGCCAGGGCAAAGGAAGCGCATCGGGTCGACAGAAAAAAGCATGGAAAAAACGGGGGCGGACGCTGACAACAGTTTTTCTTCACTTCAAAGGTCGCCCTGGCTCACGGTCCCTGCTTTTGCCGCCTCTGCCTCCCGCCCCCCTCCCCTCCACCAGTCTGTGCTGTTTGTCGCCTTCCCGTTGGCGGCTGGGCGTCGACGTTAATCACTGGCGCCGCCGCCGTTGATTTTCAACCTGGCGGGCGCCACCCCGACGCGCGGCCCCCACGTACACCTTAGGCGATGCTTAAGAAAACTTACGTTTTCGGCCAGAGTCTCGATTATTCTTAATGTTTCAATGTAAATCCTATGAGTTTGATAGAAGTTTTTGGTTTTTATTCAAATTCAGAGACTATGAATTTCTTAACCCATGATTTCTTAAGCATTTCGCAGGGTGTATTTGTGTTAACCACAAGCTGACCTTACTCCAGCGGGAGGGGCCGACGTGGGCACCGAGAATATGATGATGCTGATGCTGGTGATGGTGACGCTGATGACGATGGTGATTTCGGTGATCGAGGTGGTAATGCTGGTGATTCAGGGGTGGACAGAACCCCCACCCTGACACGTCGATTAGTGAATTGTCCGTTTTCGGTTCTCGAGAGGGCGCCGTAGACGTCGTTTTCCAGGGTTTCGCCCGCCAGATTTGGGCCCAAGGTCGTTTTCACTAAACCACGTTTTGCTAAAGGGAGTTCTGTCCATCACCGAGTGATGGCGATGACGTTGACGATTATGGTGATGTTGCTGATTATGGTTGTGATGGTCATGATGGTGATGGTGACGATGATGCTGCTGCTGCTGATAATGATGATGCGCATCATATTGATGGTG
>CAUYUJ010005159.1:20000-27500 GCA_963575745.1 Prorocentrum cordatum
GGAGGAGATTGCTCAACACCATTTGCCCCGAGAAAAACGGGTGGCTCGTGGCAGCTGGAACAAGTGGTGCGAAGAAGCCTTAGAAGGAGTGGCCAAGTGGGCCCACCCTTTTACGAAGATTGCGGAGGAGAGGGCGGAGCAGGTTTTTCACACACGTGAGCATGAGCTACCCACGGCGTGTCCGACAGCCGCTCTCGCGAACCAGATCCAGGTGTGGTTTGAGGCATGGAATGTCCAGGACACCTGGACGCCGACGCCGCTGCTCTGACCGTCGTTCCCGATACCCAGGGCGCCCACAGCAGCCGAGATCAGGCACTTCTCTCCCCCTCCCTCTCTCTCTCTCCCTCTCTCTCTCTCTCTCCTGCAAGCCTCACACGATCGACATCGACGGTTTCCACCCCCGACATGTCGCAGCGATCTCGGACGGAGACCTCTCGATCCTTGGTAAGGTTTTTGTGCTGGTACGCCTGTGCGGCAATATACCATCCTGGGTGCAGGTCCAGACGGTATCGCTGTTCCCCAAGCCGAAGAAAAATATTCAGACCCATAGGCTTCTATCAAAGTTTGGGGCGTTGTACATCAAAGTGGGACGCACATGTACTTCAAGGGTGGGAGCAGGCTGTACATAAGTATGGCACATCCAACATGGCACCACACAGGCACACGGCGGATGGAGTATGGAGGCAGTCGATCAGGGGGGGCACTGCGCACCTCAGTCACATGCACCTCCTTAGCGTGATAGGATACCTGAAGCAGTACTATGAACATGTTCGACACAAGGGGCTTGCGGAGGCCGCAGCCATATTCGAATACCCTGCTGGTTGTATATGCAGTATGCCCTAACATCCTATCAGGGGCCGTGAGTGCATATCTTGGCTTGTCAAGCCTCGCCCCTGATTTGCCGGTGGCAGGGAATAGTGGCGGTTTCCAACACGGCCACTTTTGATAGTAAGCGCCACATGTTGCCAGTGGTTTCGGAGTTCGCCGCGCAAGGCTGGAGCCCGTCGCTGGACGTGCGCATCGATGATATCGGATTCAATCAACGCGGCCACTCTCTTCCGCACCTGATTGGACAGGTGCGAAGTGCCCTTGCCTTTCTGACCGACAGATTTGCCAGCGAACTAGGCTTGCCCTTCGCCGTGGGCAAGTTTTTAACATGACGGACACTTTGAGAGAGCGTTGAGCGGCGCGGCCTCGAGGCTGGGTGTCTACGCAAGACCCGAGGGAGGAGAGCCTGCCATCATCAACTTAGGTTGCGATGTCGCGCCTGGAGCAAATCGCGCGCGGCCCCAGGTCAAGGAGAAAAGGAAAGTCAGATGGGCCGAAGCCAGGGGTCGTCTGATCGAGCTGTCGGCCCTTGCAGTGCGTAAGGCCAAGATTGCCAAGATCTACTTCTGCGGGGTCAAACCTGGACTCAACTACGGGGAGGAGATCGCGGGCTGGTTTCCTGGAGAGATCGAGCAGATGAGACGACGTGGGGCTGCCGCGCTAGGTTTATGCTCAGCACGGGCCAACCTGCAGCTGGCCTGGACTTTGGACCCCGACATGGATCCCATCAGCCGCGCAGCGGCTAGTCTGGTCAGATACAGCAGAGAGTGGTGGATGGTCACCAATGGCAAGTGGAAGGCCTATGACGGCCTCTCCCCCCTGGAGCTCAAGCAATCCTTCGACTTAGGTCAGAAGTACTCGTAGGACCCCCCCCCAGGAACTCCAGCTGGGCAAAGAAGAGCTTCTGGGTCTTAGTGGGCACGTTCTGCTGGGCCCAAAAGGCTGGCTGGATGTCTGTCCATGCTGCGAGGGTTAGGGGGCTGCGTGGATTCGTGTTTCTCCTCGCCGAGACCCCCCCCCCTAACGCCGTCGAGGGCTATTTCGTCGGGGACCTCAGACAGGTCCTGCTGGGCCTGGAGATAATCGAGAGGCCCCAGTCCCCCTCGGACTCCTCAGGGCCCCCTGGCAAGGACGATGAGATCAGAGACCGAGGGTTATGGGCCCTCCCGCCCGAGACCTTTTGGAAACAAGCTCGAAGAGGTCAGCCGGGCGGCGGCGCTTTGTCAGGCAGGTCTTTTGCAGGAGCTGCGTCGCAGCAGAGACGCACTGGGGCTGCCAGCTCTTGCCGCTGCGCAGCCTGTGCGGGACGAGCATGGACGCGGCGTGGCACCGCGCGTGGGACTGCCCCGCCAAGGGCGCAGAAAGAGAAGAAATCGTCGATCAGGACTTTCTCCAGGAAGCTCTTCCAGCCAGACCTGGGGGCGCACTTCTCGGGCACCTCTGGACTCCTGTTCCCGAACAGCAGGCCCCGCCTCTCATGTGTGAGTTTGTCGAGTACCTGGGCGATCATGGGTCCCAGGAGCCCGTCGCCGTCGGGAATGAGGGCGAGATTTTCTTCGATGGGAGCTGTTTCGAGCCCGAATTTTCCAGCTCGGGGGGCTCGCGAGCGGGCTGGGCAGCCATCGCGACCGACCAGGGGGGCTTCAAGAGGGCCATGCTCGGGCCAGTTCCAGGAGTCCTCAGCCAGACACCAGTGTTTGGAGAACACTTGGTGGTCCTGCGCGGGCTGATGCAGGCCAATTCGAAACTGCCGTTCTTTGCCGCCAAAGGTTGATTGCGCTGCCCTGATGAAAGAGGTAGGTCTACCTCGCAGGAGTATCGACGGGGCCACCAGCTCTGCGTATATCTGGCGTAAAGTGGACGACGGTAGATGCCCGCCCCTGACACTGACGAAGGTGAAGGCACATTCGAAGACAGAGGATGAGACCGACCCCGCCACTCTGCTAACTATCCGGGGGAATGATATGGCATCTGAGTATGCTAAACGAGGAAGCCGGATGCACCCGCGTGCCCAAGACATCGAGTTGTATGTTTCTTTCGTTTTTGAATTAATCTAGGCTCGCCCGCGCCCGTGCCCTCGAGACTCTGGCCTCAGGTACCTTGCGCAATTGCCGCTGGAACGGCGCCAGATGGCAGTGCGTGCCATGTGCTCGCGCTTTTGTCAGGCCTCCTGGGTGCAGCAGTTGCTATGTGCCTCTAACTCCGAGTATACTGGCCCTCGGGATCCCTCGGGGCGCTCCTGGCAAAGGCCGCCGCCTGTGGGTCTCCAGCTGCCTCGAGACGGGGCGTTTTTTGTGTGTTTTGTTTGTTTGTTTGTTTGTTTGTTTGTTGTTGCTTTCTTTTTTTGTTGAAATTAGTCTTATGTGTAGGTGTCTGCTATGTTTATTCATGTATGTTTTTTTCACTGCTACGTTTATGTATACATATATGTTTTTATACATATATCTTATGTACATTATCTATCGCAGTATATGCACACACATATATATATATATATATATATATATATATATATGTGTGCATATATATACATAATACTGCATGTATCCATTTACATTTTTTTTCCTCTCCTCCTTGTTTTTATCAAGAGTTGCGGAGCATGCTGCTCCTGGGGCCTTTCAGATTGCTCGGGCCTTGCAATGAGATCTTCAAGGCCCAGGTGAAGGCCCAGAGGCCACCATGTCAGCAAGCCTTGGCCCCTCAAAGCAGGGGCGTCGGAGGAGTGGTGGAAGCGCGCGGCGGAGGCGAGGGCCGCCTGCCCTGGCCCCGCCCCCCCTCGGCTTGCTGATCTTTCTGCCTTCTCCTTTCTTTTCTCGTTCGATCTTGATCGGCGTGAGGATTGGAGGCGGTGCCAAAGGAGGAGGAAAAGGAGGGGAAGAAGGATGAGGATGGGGATGAGGATGAGGATGAGGATGAGGAGGAGGAGGATGAGGATGAGGATGAGGATGAGGATGAGGATGGGGAGGAGGAGGAGGAGGAAGGAGGAGGAGGAGGAGGAGAGGAGGAGGAGGACGAGGAGGAGGAGGAGGAGGAAGATGAGGAGGAAGACTCGAGGAGAGAGGAGGAGGTGGAGGAGGAGGAAGAGGAACCGTGGCAATTGTGGCTCAGGTCTGAAACCCGTGTCGTGGGGCTTCGAGCGCGTGGTCTCCGCCGTGCGACAGCCGATCGAGGGGGCCCCCCGACGCCGAGAATTGTTCCAATCGGGGACTTCTTCTTTCAGCTCCGGTGTTCGTGGGGAGGCTCATGGTGCGAGATGGGGTCCTCCTCCTCCTCCTCCTCCTCCTCCTCCTCCTCCTCCTCCTCCTCCGCCTCCGCCTCCGCCTCCTCCTCCGCGTCCGCCTCCTCCCCCACCTCCTCCCCCCACCCGATCTCCCGGCTCGATGCTGGCTGATACTGCCTTCCGGCCCGCGCCGGGCAGCAATCCTACCAGGGCCGAAGGAGCTCACCTGGGGCTGCGCATGCGGGAGCAGTGGTAACGTGGCGATCAGGGTGCGGTGCGCCTGCGGGGCCAGCGCCCATAGGGACACCATCGACCGTGCTCGCCGGACGGCCAACGTGTATCACGATCGTGGGCCCAAGCCAAGACCACATCCCCTGCTAAGCCTGAACTGCCCGAGAGTACGAACAAGTTCATCTCTCACCTCACCTGCACCGTGCAGGCCTTGCTCAAGAACCACTACGGTGGTATGGCGGCGCCAGCGATTGGGGTCCAGTGGCGTGGTGGTGAAGGAGGTGGAACATCCAGCGCATGCCCAGCCGATAAGCTCCGCGAGGGCACCAGTATGCAGTCCAAAAGGCAGGCAGAGTTGGGCCCAGAAATGGATAAGGATGATATCGAGCGCCTGCGTGGCAAGCAGTCGGAGGCACAATGTGGGCTGCAGAGCACCACGTCGTCGCCAACCCAGCACGCGAACGTGGGCCACAAGCCCGCGGGCCTGGACACCAAGCGCAGCGTCATGGCAATACAACTCGAGGTCCAACGGTAAGCAACATCTTCTTGCAGGCCCAAGACCTGGATAAACACATGCTGAAACAGATGGGTGAACTAGCGAGCGAGACTGCGAATGCAAATAAGAACCTGTGCAAACGAAAGCAGTCGAAGTGCCAGCTCCAGTGCGGACAGCAGAAGCCATCGACGCAGAAGCGTTGGCAAAGGCACCCAGGCTCAAATCCATGCTGCAGTCGGCGTTCCAGCAGAAGTTGTTGGCCCTGCTCAGAGAGGCGGGGACCTCACCACCAGCGCCCCTCCTGGGAGTTCCGAAGACAGCTGTGACCTTCTTCGGCGTAGTGGCGGTAATACCAGCTTTTGACCTACGTGAAGATATGGACCTGAATGGTCTCGAGACGCTAGAGGGGAGGCTGCCAAAAGGTGAGGAACAAGCTTTCCAGGACAGCCTCAAGGTGCTCAAGCTCAAGAAGCAGAGCGTCTTCAACATGATGGACGATGGTGTCTTGGGTACGGTGGGCCCAACTCCCGTGACGCAGGCCTGACAAAGTCCCCCAAGTGCCTTCGATGCGGCACGCCTGAGAGTCCACGGATTCACCGAGTGTGCGAATTTCCCAAGAACGCTGACACTCCCTGGGATCCGCTTGGAGGAGGCCCGTGCTGGAGTCCGCAGAAGCTTGGAGAGGGGTCCGACAAGAAACGGCGTGGAGGTGGCGCGAGAGGTGGGCGCGGGGTTGGCGCGGGCAGGTGCCCGTCGTGCTCCTCGCTCGTGGCTTTCGTGTTCTGTCTCGTTGTGATGCCCTCTCCGCGTCATGCTCCTCCTCCTCCTCCTCCTCCCTCCTCCTCCTTCTCCTGCGCCTCCTCCGCCTCCTCCTCCTCCTCCTCCTCCTCCTCCTGCGCCTCCTCCTCCTCTTCCTCCTCCTCCTGCTCCTCCTCCTCCTCCTCCTCCTCCTCCTCCTGCGCCTCCTCCGCCTTCGCTTCGTCCGCGCTCGCGTTGGTTTCGTGTGGGCGCAGGGGAAGTGAGGGCGTCTTGCGCGACGCGTTCAATCTTCACACCAGGGGGGGGGACCTTCTCGGGGGGAGGAAGAGGAGGAGGAGGAGGAGGAGGAGAGAGGAGCAGGAGGAGGAGGAGGAGGAGGAGGAGGAGGAGACGGATGAGGAGGAGGAGGAGGAGGAGGAGGAGGAGGAGGAGGAGGAGGAGGAGGAGGAGGAGGAGGAAGGAGGAGGAGGAGGAGGAGAGGAGGAGGAGGAGGAGAGGAGGAGGAGGGAGGAGGAGGAGGAGGAGGAAGTGAGGCGGAGGCGGAGGAGGAGGAGGAGGAGGAGGAGGAGGAGGAGGAGGAGGAGGAGGAGGAGGAGAGAGAGGAGGAGGGGGAGGAGGAGGAGGAGGAAGGAGGAGGAGGAGGAGGAGAGGAGGAGGAGGAGGAGGAGGAGGAGAGGAGGAGGAGGAGGAGGAGGGAAGGAGGAGGAGGAGGAGGAGGAGGGAGGAGGAGGAGGAGGAGGAGGAGGAGGAGGCAGGAGGAGGAGGAGGAGGAGGGGAGGAGGAGGAGGAGGAGAGAGTGAGGAGGAGGAGGAGGAGGGAGGGAGGAGGAGGAGGAGAGAGGAGGAGGAGGAGGAAGAGGAGGGAGGAGGAAGGGCGGAGGGAGGCGGAGGAGGGAGGGAGGAGGAGGAGGGGCAAAAAAGGACCCCAAACCTCTGACTTCCAGCCGTTCCCAGGGGCAGGTGGGTGAGGTATTGCGAACGCCTGCTCGCCCATCTATCCGTAGGGTCTTATCTTGGTCAGAATCTCGCCCCGCCCCCCGTGGGGGGTCCGCCCTCCACCTTGTGTCGTTACGTGGGCTCCCGCTTACGATTCGGGTAGGATGCGGGGACGGCTGTCATCCTTCTTGTCTTCGATGTGCCCTTCCCAATTTTTCGCTGCATCCTTCTCCCATACTTGTCAGAGTCCACGGCCACCCTAGTGCCCCACCCACTTTCTTTTTGCACGTTTTGCTATCGCCCTTGTTCCTCTACCAACTCCTGTGAGCCTCCTGACATTCCCGCTCTTCCTGTCCTTCCCCCTACCTCGCCAGCCTCATCCCCTCCATGCGACGAGCCGTTCCCCATTCATTAATCACGCCTTTGTTTTTTTGTTTTTGTTTTTGTTTATGTTTTTTGTTGTCTTGTTTGTCTGTTTTGTTTTTCTCTCAACAGAAAAGATGAAAGAAACACAACATTTTTTTCAAACAAAAAAATAATCACGCCTTCGTCCTTTATCATCAATACTATCATGATTTGGTTCTGGCTTTTCTCTCAGCAGAAAAGAGAGAACAAAAACAATACTTTCTTCAAAACAAGAAATTACTTACGCCTTCGTCGTCGTCGTCGTCGTCGTCGTCGTCGTCTTCGGAGGAGGAGGAGGACGAGGAGGAGGACGAGGAGGAGGAGGGAGGAGGAGGAGGACGAGGAGGACGAGGAGGAGGAGGAGGAGGACCTTTTTCCCCGCCCGGTCGATGACAGCGGGAGGTCCTCGGGGAGGTGCTCGGAGGGAGCGGCCGCGCCGCGCCGGCCCTCCGAACACCTCCCGGCCTCCACGCCCCTCCTGGCCTTTCTGGCCTCCCCCGGCAACGATACACCTTAGGCGATGCTTAAGAAAACTTAAATTTTCGGCCAGGCTCTCGATTATTCTTAATGTTTCAATGTAAATCCTAAGATTTGAATGGGAAGTTTGGTTTTTTATTCAAGTTCTG
>CAUYUJ010005159.1:32500-38971 GCA_963575745.1 Prorocentrum cordatum
AGGGTCGCAGGCCGCAGTGGCGGACAAGCGCCGCAGGCCGCAGTGGCGGACAAGGGTCGCCGTGGCGGATAAAGTCGCAGGCCGCAGTGGCTGACAAGGGTCGCAGGCCGCAGTGGCGGACAAGGGTGGCCGACCGCAGTGGCGGACACGGGCCGCAGGCCGCGGTGGCGGACAAAGGTCGAAGGCCGCAGTGGCGGGGAGTGCTCGCAGGCTGCAGTCGCGGACAAGGGCCACAGGCCGCAGTGGCGGACAAGGGCTGCAGTCCGAATTGGCGGACAAGAGCCGCAGGCCGCAGTGGCGGGCAAGGGTCGCAGGCCGCAGTGGCGGACAGGGGTCGCGGGCCGCAGTGGTGGACAAATAGCGGACGAGGGCCACGGGCCGCAGTGGCGTGGCAGACAAGGGGCGCCAGCGCAGTGGCGGACAATGGTCGCAGGCCGCAGTGGCGGACATGGGCCGCAGACCGCAGTGGCGGACATGGGCCGCAGGCCGCAGTGGCGACAAGGGTTGCCTGCCGCAGTGGCGGACATTGGTCGCAGGCCGCAGTGGCAGAAAAGGGTCACGGGCCGCAGTGTCGGACAAGGGCCGCAGGCCGCAGTGGCGGACAAGGGCCGCAGGCCGCAGTGGTGGACACGGGCCGCAGGCCGCAGTGGCGACAAGGGTCGCCTGCCGCAGTGGCGGAAAAAGGGTCGCAGGCCGCAGTGGCGGACAAGGGCCGCAGGCCGCAGTGGCGGACAAGGGCCGCAGGCCGCAGTGGCGGACACGGGCCGCAGGCCGCAGTGGCGACAACGGTCGCCTGCCGCAGTGGCGGACAAAGGTCGCAGGCCGCAGTGGCGGACAAGGGTTGCAGACCGCAGTGGCGGACAAGGGCCGCAGGCCGCAGCGGCAGACAAAGGCCGCAGGCCGCAGTGGCGGACAAGCGCCGCAGGCCGCAGTGGCGGACAAGGGCCGCAGGCCGCAGTAGCGAAACGAGAGTCGCCGGCCGCAGTGGCGCACGAGGGTCGCCTGCCGCAGTGGCGGACAAGGGTCGCAGGCCGCAGTGGCGGGCGCGGGCCGCAGGCCGCAGTGGCGGACACGGGCCGCAGGCCGCAGTTGCGACAAGGGTCGCCGGCCATAGTGGCGGACAAGGGTCGCAGGCCGCAGTGGCGGAAAAGGGTCACAGGCCGCAGTGGCGGACAAGGACCGCAGGCCGCTGTGGCGGACAAGGGCCGCAGGCCGCAGTGGCGGACACGGGCCGCAGGCCGCAGTGGCGACAAGGGTCGCCTGCCGCAGTGGCGGACAAGGGTCGCAGGCCGCAGTGGCGGAAAAGGGTCGCAGGCCGCAGTGGCGGACAAGGGCCGCAGGCCGCAGTGGCGGACAAGGGCCGCAGGCCGCAGTTGCTCACGCGGGCCGCAGGCCGCAGTGGCGGACGCGGGCCGCAGGCCGCACTGGCGACAAGGGTCGCAGGCCGCAGTGGCGGACGCGGGTCGCAGGCCGCAGTGGCGGAAAAGGGTCGCAGGCCGCAGTGGCGGACAAGGGCCGCAGGCCGCAGTGGCGGACAAGGGCTGCAGGCCGCAGTGGCGCACGAGGGTAGCAGGCCGCAGTGGCGCACGAGGGTAGCAGGCCGCAGTGGCGCACGAGGGTAGCAGGCCGCAGTGGCGGATAAGGGTCGCCGGTCGCAGTGGCGGACAAGGGTCGTGGTGTTGGTAGTGCGGTGTTCGCCGGATGGGGGGGCGCCCTGCTGTCGTGGAGGAGATCATCGCTCGGGTCCCCGCGGGGCCCTGACATGCACCTTTTGCCAGTGATGCTGCCCAAGCAGCTTCTCTGCGGCCTGAATCCCCGGGAAGCGATACCCCGCCCCTGGCCCCCTGGCTACGGGATTCCATTAATAATTCTTCACGCTTCCCGTATCCCCACCAGCTCACTCAGAAGCCTTGCCCACGAGAGCTGACGGGAAAAGGGACGAAGAGACAGATCTATGGAAACAAAGCGAGCAACCAGGGTGAACCGAGAGATCTTTGTGAGCAAGGGGGTGGTTAGCCTTGGAAGGCCTCTTCGGGCCATCCCTGGGGGCCGCGTGGGGGCGAGGGGAGGAGGAGGAGGAGGAGGAGGAGGGGGAGGAGGAGGAGGGGAGGCGGAGGAGAGGAGGAGGAGGAGGAGAGGAGGAGGAGGAGGAGGAGGAGGAGGAAGGAGGAGGAGGAGGAGGAGGAGGAGGAGCAGGAAGATGATGAGGATGAGGATGAGGACGAGGAGGAATATCAGGACGAGGGCGTGGATGGAGACGAGGACGAGGAGGACGAGGACTAGGCTGCTTCTGCTGCTGGTGCTCTCTGGGAGTTTTGGGGGCCCTCTTGGAACCCTTGTGGTAACCGTCGAAGGCTGCTTGGGATCATCTTGGAGGCCATCGAGAACAGGACGGGGGTCCCCAACTCATCTCCCCCCTCAGGAGCCGACAACCCGCTGCTTTGGGCTCTCTTGGAGCGCTCTTGGGCGCTCTTGGAGCGCTCTTGGGGCCGTTTGGAGCATCTTGGGAGCCATCTTGAGCCAGCTTGGGCTATCTGAGCCGTCTAGGATGTCATCTTGGCCTCTCTGAGGCCGCTGGGGGGCCTCTTGGGGGCTTCTCGGGTGCCTCTTGGGGCCCTCTTGGGACCCTCTTGGGGCCCTCTTGGGACTCTCTTGGGCCTCTCCTGGGAGCTTCGGAGAGCCTCTTGGGGCCTTCTTGTAGGCGTTGATCAAAAGGGGGGGTCCCTTATCTAGCTCCCCCGCCCAAGAGCCATCAACATCGCCTCTTGGGGCGCTCTTGGGCCCCTCTTGGGACGATCTTGGGGCCGTGTTGGGGGCCTCTTGGGCCCCTCTTGGAGCTCTCTTGGGCCTTCTTGGGGCCATCTTGAGGCCCCCAAAACCCATCGGAAGCGAAAAGGCGAGAAGGGCAAAATCACTGATTTCTCAAAGGTTTTTGAAAGGTTTCGGCTTCTGGGGGGGGGGTCCTGACGGGTTTCCGAAACCACTTGGATCCGTCTTGTGGCCCTTTTGGGGCCTCTTGGAGGCATGTTGTTGGCTATATTGAGCCATGTTGGGCTATCTTGAGTGATCTTGGAGGCCATCTTGGAGCATCGGAGGCACTCTTGGAGCCATCTTGGGCCATCTTGGGCGCTTCAACCCCTCGCAGAACCCCCCGTCCAGGTCCAGGGGAGGGGGTAGGGGGAGGGGTGCACCCTTCCCCGAAGGGGCAGAGGGGATTTTGGAAGAGGGGAGAAAGACATCGTTAGACCACCTGCGGCCTAAGGGCTGGTGGGATTTAGTGGGATTTCAGCGACACCCCAGTCGGACAGATTTCAATGAGGACCGATCGAGGCAGAGGTTCGGTCTTTGGTTTGTTTGACACGTTTTTGATGGCATTCTATCGTAGTTTTTGAGAATGTCTCAGGGCTGCCTTAGTGATTTTGACTGTCGGCGAGAGTCTTGTGGCCTCTTCCTGATCTTCCTCCTCCTCCTCCGTCCTGATGTTCCTCCTCCTCCTCCTCCCTCTCCTCCTCCCCCTCCTCCTTCTCCTCCTCCCCTCCTCCTCCTCCTCCTCCTCCTCCTCCTCCTCCTCCTCCCCCCCCTCCTCCTCCTCCTCCTCCTCCTCCTCCTCCTCCTCCTCCTCCTCCTTCTCCTTCCCCTCCTTCTCATCTTCGCTCCCCTCCTTCTCCTCCTCCTTCTGCTTCTCCACATCCTCCTCTTCCTCCTCCTCATCCTCATCTTATTCCAGCTGCCCCGTCCCGCGGATTCATGAAATCAATTCACTTGTCGTGGTGCTAACGGTATCGCTCTGCGGTTCTCCCCGTCGGGAATAAGTGATTTGTTTAGAGTGCTACGGATAACGGGGGGAATTAATCATCGGAAGTCAAGGCTGTATGTGATGTCATCTCGAGTATAGGAGCACGATGACCATGACCAATATGTCGCGTTATCTTGCTGACACTGATCTTGGTCGTGGTCCATGCCAGCCGTCCCCCATCCGCAAGGATGACCCACGGGTTGACGGTGACCAGTGTTGATGCCGACCAAGATCGACACCGACTTTTCTGCGGTCAATCTTGGTCATTGTCCTCGTTTTCTGTCTCTCCACTGTCTGAACCTGCAGCTGCATAACATTACGAATTGGGAGACGGAACAGCGCCGGCAACATTAGAGGCTGGCAGCACGAGTTGCCGCACACCCAGCGTCAAGATGGACACAACGGGCCTTGCAGTGGCACCCAAGCCACACATCACAAAAACAAGTACATCGAAACCACGGCGGTCAGCATAAACGCTGGGATGACGAGATCAGGGCATTTCTTCGCAAGCATTTCGAGGACGAGAACCCGCCGAGGGACCGTACTCACAGAAGGCACGGGGACATCAATGACACAACTTGGACACAGATGGCAAGGAATCTCACAGAATGGCGGAGTATGGAGGACCAGTTCGTGACCGCGACATGAGATCATTCACGCTTTGTTTTTCCAAAAGGGCCACGGCTCTGCTCGTCCCGCCCAGATGGGCGCGGCTCTACCCGCAGCAGAGCCGCAGCAGAGCCGGATGGACGCTCGCTCGCTCGCTCACTATCTGAACCTGTCCGGACCCTGGCAGGCGGTGCTTGCTGCACTCGCGCACGGACTGGAACGAGACTGGAAAGCCGGTCATGGGGAAGGTGTTTAGACCTCTGGGGACATGCGTGCGTGAGAAATCATGGCGTCGGAGTTCTGGGATCGCCAGTGCATCGCCGATGCGTTGGCGACGCGGTTGCTGCCCGCTCGGTCTTGCTTGCTTGTGCATGCTGCTCGCTCGACTCGCAGGGGATGAGACGATAATGGACAGACAATCCGCTCTGCCAGGTCACTGCCAGATAACATTGTCGCAGTTGCGCCTTGAAGCTCTGGTTGGCCTTTTGGAGTCTTGTCAATGATCGCTCGTCGGTGTTGAAGGCACCGCTGCAGATTGGCCGTTGGCCAACCGTGACACGTGCCCAATAGGACTTTGTACATGAGAACCCCAGGCGGCTGCAGAAAAAACATGGCTTGGAACTTGGGTTTGGATCATCCAACATCGGCAGGCACAACAATTGGTCTCGTCACTCAGGGGTACCGTCCGAGCTATGGCCCAATAGCTGAACCCAGAGTGTCTGACAAACGTCGCTGCCATAGGGCTCGAGGGCTAGGTTTTCTCATCTCCCCGTTGCCGAAAAGCCGTGGCCGAAATGACGTCGAATACAGCATTCGAGCGATCAGCAACACGTTGATGTTCATTCGCTGGCTGGAAAGTTGTGGACTGAGCCCTTCTTCGTTTCGACATCTTGACGTGCATGGCAGACGAGGTCGGCTTCGAGATGACCCACCATTGAAGAGCTGGTGGATACTGCTCGTTCTGAGGGCTTCTGCGCACTTGTGATCAGAGTTGTTCGTGGGAGCCCGGGCTGGGGGCACTCTGCCACAAGACAACGAGGCTTTGCGCGTCTGCGACACATCCTGAGGCAGACAGCGCAGGAGGAGGAGGAGGAGGAGGAGGAGGAGGAGGGCGGAGTATGAGGAGGAGGAAGAGTATGAGGAGGAGGAGGAGGAGGAGGAGGAGGAGGAGGAGGAGGCGGAGGAGGAGGAGTGAGGAGGAGGAGGAGGAGGAGGAGGAGGAGTCGCCCCAACTGATTCAGCAGAACTCCGTGGATGCGCAGGCAGGAACGGGTGCGCTTCAAGGGCGCTTGGCTGACGCGTGGACACAGGGTTTCCTCTGAAGCTGGGGATGTCCTCTTGAACGGCAGTGTCAGGCCCCCCCTGTGAAACCGAAGCCGGTTGGGGGGGCGCTCCCACTCCTGGGCGAGGGGGGGAAGCCCGTGGGACCCCCTTCGCTGCAAGCGGGAGGGGCCCCTTTCTCCCACCCCTCCACCGTTCCTGCCTCCGGTGTGTCGCTGCGCGCGTGGTCGCGACGCTAAAAACTTGGGGGGGGGGGAGAGAGAGAGAGAGAGAGAGAGAGAGAGAGAGAGAGAGAGAGAGAGAGAGAGAAAAAAAGAGAGAGAGAGAGAGAGAGAGAAAGAGAGAAAGAGAGAGGAGAAGAAGAGAGAGAGAGAGAGAGAACGAGGAAGAACTGGAGAGAGAGGGAGAACGATAATGTGTGTATGTGAGTGTGTGGCGGTGGTGGCGACGGTGGAGGGTGGATGGGGGGTAATGGGGCGGACTTTTTCAAGAAGGCCAGGGGATTCTTCAATGGGTATCCTTAGCATTTGCTCGGCATCACCAGGACATCCTCGGGAGCCTTGGAAAGAATCGTTAAAACCCTTGGGAAAATAAACAGGGTATACGGACGTCGCGGGTACGGTGGTGGCACGGATCTTTGGAAGGGGATGGCAGCATAACGCTGTTGGGCAGATGACGGACATCGAGGCATTCGGGTTTGTCGACGCAAGGGGGTCTGGGTCCTCCTCCTTCATCCGCTCCCCTTTTTGCTCCGCTTCCTCCTCCCCCTCCTCCCCCTCCTCCTC
>CAUYUJ010005159.1:46571-63860 GCA_963575745.1 Prorocentrum cordatum
AACTTCAAGAATCCCTTGCAAAAAATAAGGTAAAGTGGACATTCGCGCGCGCAAGACGAAATCCTTCCAAAACCTTAGTGTTCGCAGCGATTTTAACATAAAAACATCAAAAAACCAATGGTTTTTCAAAAAAAATGTCAAAATCTCATCCCGCGCGCTCTTGCGGATTCGTAGGAAACCCAACACTTTTTAAACATTTCTGTCAAACGGGCTTTTGCGAGCAACTTTTTCGAACTTCTGCGACAACGGTTGCGCACCTGCCAGGGCCATCATCCCTGTCAAATAATACCATGCGGGACACATTCGTTTTTTCTTCGCGCGCGCACGCCGTCGTCGTCGGCCGCGGGGCCCTGAATAGTAGCCACGGTCGTCCGCATGCCACGAAGTGAAGTGTCCGAACGTCATAGGGCGGGAAGCTGGGTGTGGGTGGTGGCGAAGAGTCGTTTGGAAATTTGGTAGAGCTTGAACCGGCCCCCCCACAAAGTGGGGGTATTGCCCGCCTCCTATGAAAACCCTGGCACTGGTGAGAACGGTGTGTCCCCACGTGCTAGTAATTGTTGTTGTTGTTGTTGTTGTTGTTGTTGTTTTTTTTTTTGTTTTTGTTGTTGTGGGCGTCGTCGTCGTCGTCACCGTGGTCGTCGTCGTCGTCGTCGTCGTCGTCGTGGTCGTCGTGGTCGTCGTCATCGTCGTGGTCGTCGTCGGTGTCGTCATGGTCGTCGTGGTCGTGGTCGTGGTCGTGGTCGTTGTCGTGGTGGTGGTTCTTTTCGTCGTCGTCGTCGTCGTCTTCGTCCTCGTCCTCGTCCTCGTCGTCGTCGATCCTCGACGTGTCGACCCTGGACGCCTTGAGGCTTCGCAAGTCGGCCAAACGACGACGACGAACCTCGATCCTCATCCGTTGATCCTCGATCTTCGATTCTCGACCTTCGACTGTCGACGACGGCGAGCCTCGAACCTCGACCCTGGATCCTCGTACCTCGACCCCCGACCCTCGAATCTCGATCGTCGATCCTCGCGCCACGGAAGGCTCGTAGTCGACCCCAGGGGCTTCAAAATCCCCATGGGAAATTCACGAACACGCTCAAACACCTCGACCCCCATCGCCTCGACGCCTCGACGCCGCGCAGGTTCAAGGATCGAGGATCGAACTTGTTCGAGGTTTGCCGTCGTTGTCGAGTCGAGTTTCGAGGTTCGAGGATTGAGGTTCGTCGTCGTCGTCGTCGTCGTCGTTGTCGTCGTCGTCGTCCCTCGACGCCCAGACCGTCGACGACGGCGGCGAATCTCGACCCTCGAGCCTCGACCCAAGAACCTCGAACCTCGAACCTCAAGACAGACCTCGACCTCGAGTCTCGACCCTCGACCCTCGATCCGTGATCCTCCATCCCCCGATCCCCGGCCCCCGATCCTCGGCCAGCCCATGCCGTCGACCCTCGACCCTGGATCCTCGACCCTCGATCCCCCAGTCCTGGACCCTCGATCCTGGATCCTCGACGCCTCGACGCCTCGACGCCTCGCCGCCTCGCCGCCTCGGCGCCCCGACCGCTTGCGCAGGTCGGCTACGAGCCCACCGTGGCGCACCTGCTGCCCGTCGTGCGGCGGCTGGCCTCCGACCCCGAGGTGCAGGCCGCTGGCGCGGCCGCGGGCCGCCGTGCGGCGGCGGCGATCGACGGCGACCGCGACGCCGACGTCGTCGACGACGAGGGCGACGACGCCGACGACGGCGAGGGCGGCGACGTCGATCGACGGCGAGGGCGACGACGACCGCCACGACCACGACGACGACGATGACCACGTCGACCCCGAAGTCGGCGACGGCGACGGCGACCACGACCATGGCGACCATGGCGACCACGACGACCACGACGACCACGTCGACCACGACGACGACGACGACCACGACCACGACGACGACGACGACGGCGGCGACGATGACGGCGACCACGACGACCACGACGACCACGACAACGATGACCACGACGACCACGACGACCGACGACGACCACGATGACCGACGGCGACCACGACGACGACGACGACGACCACGACGACCACGACGACCACGACGACGACGACCACGACCACGACCGCGACGACCACTACGACCGCGACAACCATGACGACCACGACGATGACGACGACCACCACGACCACGACGACCATGACGACGACGACCACGACGACGACGACGACCACGATAAGGACGTCCACGACCACGACGTCGACGTCGACGACCACGACCACCGTTGACCAACGACGACCACACGACGACCACGACGACGACGACGTGGACGACCACGACGACCACGACGACGACGACCACGACCACAACGACGACATCGACGACCACGACGACCGCGGCGATCACGACGACCACGGCGACCACGACCACGACGACGACGACCACGACGACCACGACGACGACGACGATGACAACGACGACGGTGACGACGACCACCACGATCACGACCACGACCATGACGACCACGACGACCGCGACGACTACGAAGACCACGACGACAACCACGACCACGACGACGACAACGACCACGACGACCACGTCGACCACGACGACCACGACGACCACCACGGCCGCGACGACCACGACGACCACGACTACCACGACGCGGACCGACGGAAGACGAACGATGGCGCTGACGATGACGACGACCGACGACGACGACGACGACGAGGACGACGACGACGACGACGACGACGACGACGACGGTGGACGACGACGACGACGACGGACGACGACGACCGACGACGTCGACGACGACCAGCGTCGACGGCCGACGTCGACAACGAAGACGACGACGAGGACCGACGCATGATGACGTTGACGCACGACGGCGACGGCCGACGACGACACTGACGACCGATGGCGACGACCACGACGACCACGACGACCGCGACGACCGTCGACGACGACGATAACGACGACGACTGCGGTGACGGGCGGTGACGACCGATGACGACGACGACGACGACGGACGACGACGACGACCACGACGACGGTGGCTGTAGCGACGACGACGACGACCGACGACGACGACGACGGACGACGACGACGACGGCGGCGGCGACGACGCGACGACGACGACGACGACTACGACGACGGTGTCGATGGCGACGACGACGGCGGCGGCGGTGACGACGCGACGACGACGACGACGACGACGACGACGACGACGACGACGGTGTCGACGGTGACGACGATGATATCGACGGGTGACGACGACAACAACGACGACGACGGGCGACGACGACTACGACGACGACGACCGACGACGCTGACGACGACGACCACCGACGACGACGGCGACGACGACCGACGACGATTACCGACGACGTCGACGACGACGGACAACGACGACCGACGACGTCGACGACGACCAACGTCGACGACGACGACGGACGACGACGACGTCGACGACGACGGCGATGACCAACGACGACGACGACGACCGATGACGACGACGACCTGCGACGACGACGACGACCGACACATGACGACGACGACCGACGACGACCGACGACGACGACGACGACGACGGACGACGACGACGACCACGACGACGACGACTGACGACGACGGCGACGATGACGACGACGCGACGACGATGACGACGACGACGAACGACGACGACCGAAGAAGACGACGGCGACGGATGACGTTGACGACGAACCTTGCACGTTTTCGCCTGGTTTCGGGCCTCGGAGCCACCAGATATCCATTTGTCTCGACGGCTGCCGCAGCAAGATCGGGTGCCAGGCGCTGGTCTTGATGCCGCACTTCTTTTTCCTGATGGGCAAGTTTTCCACCACCACTACCATATGTAGGTCGAGGGAGAATGGAGGACGAGGAGGTCCGCCTCCTCCTCCTCTTCGTCCTCCTACTCCTCCTGCGTTTCCTGCATATGGTATTGGTGGTGGAAAATGAGCCCATCATTTCCGCAGCGTCGGCTTTCCCGCCTCTGGATGCTCTCCAGCAGCTGCGCCTCGCTGAGCGCCACCACGGGGTGCTGGGAGCGTCCCCCCACGGCCGCCAGGGAGCCGAACGACGACCCGAAAGCCGGACCTCTTCCCATCTTCCTCCTCCTCCTCCTCCTCGCCCTCCTCCTCCTCCTGCTCTTCCTCCTCCCCCTCCTCCTCCCCGTCCTCCTCCTCCTCCTCCTTCCTCCTCCCCCTCCTCCTCCCCTCCCTCCTCCTCCTCTCCTCCTCCCTCCTCACTTCCTCTCCTCCTCCTCCTCCTCCTCCTCCTCCTCCTCCTCCTCCTCCTCCTTGTCCTCTCCTCCTCCTCCTCCTCCTCCTCCTCTTCCGCCCCCTCCTCCTCCGCCCCCTCGTCGCCACGGCTGGATTCGCCCAAGAGTCACGACGGGAGGTCTTTCTGCCCTTCTCGGCCCCTGGGGGCCCTCGCCGGGCCCCGCCGGAGTCCTGGGGCAGGGCTCCAGCCCTCTGGGGGTCGACGCCGTGGGATCGCCACGACGTCGGAGTTCTGGCTCCGACGATCCCTTTTTTTCGGTCGCGGCGTTTTTTCTGGGCTCTTTTCTCGGGCCCTGGAGGAGGAGGAGGAGGAGGAGGAGGAGGAGGAGAGGGAGGAGGAGAGGAGGAGGAGGAGGAGGAGGAGGAGGAGGAGGAGGAGGAGGAGGAGGAGGAGAGGAGTGAGGAGGAGGATAGGAGGAGGAGGAGGAGGAGGAGGAGGAGGAGGAGGAGGAGGGAGGGGAGGAGGGAGGAGGGAGGAGGGAGGAGGAGGAGGAGGGAGGAGGAGGAGGGAGGAGGAGAGGAGGAGGGAGGAGGGAGGAGGAGGAGGAGGAGGGGAGGGGGAGGAGAGGAGAGGAGGAGGGAGGAGGGAGAGGAGGAGGGAGAGGAGTGAGGAGGAGGAGGGAGGAGGAGGGAGGGAGGAGGAGGAGGGAGGAGGAGGGAGGAGGAGGGAGGAGGAGGAGGAGGAGGAGGAGGAGGAGGAGGAGGAGGAGGAGGAGGAGGAGGAGGAGGAGGAAGGAGGAGGAGGAGGAGGAGGAGGGGAGGAGGAGGAGAGGAGGAGAGGAGGAGGAGGAGGAGAGGAGGAGGAGGAGGAGGAGGAGGAGGGGAGGAGGAGGAGGAGGATAGGAGGAGGAGGGAGGAGGAAGGAGGGAGGGGAGGAGGAGGAGGAGGAGGAGAGGAGGAGGAGGAGGAGGAGCAGGAGGAGGAAGAGGAGGAGGAGGAGGAGGAGGAGGAGGAGGAGGAGGAGGAGGAGGAGGAGGAGGAGGAGGAGGAGGAGGAGGAGGAGGAGTTGTCCTGCGACCCCCTACCTCCTGCCTCCTGCCTCCCCGTCGCCGTCTCGGCCTTCCAACTTTCTTCCAGCCTCTGGCTCTCAAACCAGAAAAGCTCTTCGTGTGAACCGGAGTTCTGCCGGGTTTGAGAGGCCACGGCCCCTTCGCGCCGTGCCCGCGTGGGCACCCTCTTGGAGGCCTCTTGGGCCGTCTTGGGCCCTCTTGGGGCCGTCGTCGGCCGTCTTGGCGGGCTCCTGGCCCGCCTGACGCCGTCGGAAGCTGTCTTGCGGGCCTCTCTGGGCTGACTGAGGTCATCTTGGGCGTCTTGGAGCCCTCTGGGGCCGTCTTGGGGCCCTCTTGGGGCCGTCTCGGGGGACCCTTGGGCGGTCATGGAGCCATCTTGGAGGCCTCTTGGCGATCTTGGAGCGATTTTTTGGGGGCTCTTCAGCAGTCTGAAGGCCGAAAAGAAGCAAATGCCCAAATCCTTCAAAAACCTAAGGACAAGCAATGATTTTGGCCTCTTCGGGCCATCCTAGAGAACCTCTTGGAGCCCTCTTGGGCCGTGTTGGAGCCCTCTTGGGAGGCCTTTGGGGCCGTCTTGGTGCCTTCTTGGGCGGACTTGGAGGCATCTTGGACCCTCTTGGGCCGTCTTGGAGGCCATCTTGGACCATCTTAGGCGGACTTGGAGGCCATCTTGGGCCATCTTGGCCGTCTTGGAGGCATCTTGGATCCATTTGGGGCCATCTTGGGCGTGAAAGGCATTGACATGTGCAGTTTCCGGTTCCTTCCGGGTGGCCGGCGGGACGTGCCGGAGCCCCATGGGAGAGTTCTTTTTGGAAAAAGAACCAAAGCCAGAACCGAAAGGATCCAGCACGCCAGGGATCTCTGTGACAACAGGGGGCGGCGGATCTAATGGCTCGTCCCGCCACGGTTGGTCAGGGTTCTCAGGGATGCTTCTTCGGGTCTCTTCTCTTGGGAGCCTCTTGAGGCCTCTTGGGAGCCTCTTGGGGCCTTTTTGGGGCCTCTTTCTGGGCCTCGTCTTGGGGCCTTTTTTCGGCCCTCTTGGGTCGTCTTCGGCGCCTCGTGGGCCGTCTTGGGGCCCTTTTGGGCCGTCTTGGGGCCCTCTTGGGGGCCTCTGGGGCCGTGTTGGGCCTCTTGGAACACTCTGGGGACGTCTTCGGGGCGCTCTGGGCCATGTAAAGGTCACCTTGGGCGTCTTGGGGCATTCTGAGGCCTTCTCGGAGGCATCTTCGGCCCTCTTGTGCGCTTTTTGGGCCCATGTTTGGCCACCTGCGCTATCGGAGGATGCGCACGACACGCCCAGGGAATCCCGGGGGGTCCCCAGAGATCCCCGGGAATCCCCGGAAATCATAGGAAATCCTTCTGACAACGGTGGCCCATGCCCTTAAACCTTATCAAACCCTACAACTCTGAACTTCTCAGTGCTGCATGAGCCTTGGGGCACTCCACTACGTGCTGCAAGCACGGTGGCGGATTCTTTTAAGGAAGATAAAGCCCTGGCCATTATTGTTATTATTATTATTATCATTATTATTATTATTCTTATTAGTATTATTATTATTATTGCGAAATATGGACAGGGCGAATAATGGACACATGCTTATTTCTGGCAGAGAATAAGGGGCCCTGATAATAATACATTCTGGTCTGAAGAATACTACATTCTGGTTTGTAGCTCTGTGAGATGTAGTGTGTCGGCTAGATGGTCACCAACGAGTCCGAAGGCCAAAATGTTCATCCCCAGGACGAAAGTTTTTTCCTCTTGGGCCCTGAACGACGGCGTGAAGTCTTGAGCAGACCCGTATGAGATAACCGCCGTCTGATCTCATAAAGTTCGCGCGGATCCAAATGTGGCTTTGGTGTTTGTTTCGGTGGATCTGATTTCCGTCCGTTCGGATCCGATTTCGGATTAGCTGGATCCGTGTCCGGTTTATTTTCTACGGCGGATCTGATTTCTACCCTGTTTTAAATTTATATTATTAAATTTGAAACAGGGGACCGGAAGAAATCGGATCCGCGGACCCCGCAAACCGCCCGTGTTAAGATTCTATGGGGGAGTGGGGTTCGGTAATCACAACGATGGGCCCTGCGTCGTCTCGCGCACTCCCATCAACTCCCCGCGCGAGCGGGCCCCATTCAACATGAATACATACATCCCTCCCCCCCCCGGTTGCTGCAAACAGCTCGTCCGGTCGCCGTCCGTTCGGCGGCGCCGACGTTGTCTCGCGAACTCCTCATGGCCATTTGCACCTCAAGAGGAAAATCTTTCGTCCTGCGTGCGTTTCGGACCTGCGTCTCCTCACCCAACGGACTGCCTGTGAGATGTGGTGTCGGCTGTGTGATCACCAACCAGTGGACTGACTGTGAGACGTGGTGTGTCGGCTATGTTGTTACCAACAACGGACTGCCTGTGAGATGTGGTGTGCCGGCTGTATGGTAACCAGCGAGTCCGAAGGCCAAAACGCCAATCCCCAGGACGAAAGTTTTGTCCTCTTGATGTGGTGTGTCGGTTATGTTGTTACCAACGACGGTCTGCCTGTGAGATGTAGTGTGTCGGCTAGATGGTCACCAACGAGTCCGAAGGCCAAAATGTTCATTCCCAGGACGAAAGTTTTTTCTTCTTGGGCCCGGAACGACGGTGTGAAGTCTTGAGCAGACCCGTATGAGATAACCGCCGTCAGATCTCATGAAGTTCGCGCGGATCCACATGTGGCTTTGGTGCTTGTTTCGGTGGATCCAATTTCCGTCCGTTCGGATCCGATTTCGGATTAGCTGGTTCCGTGTCCGGTTTATTTTCTACGGCGGATCTGATTTCTACCCTGTTTTAAGTTTATATTATTAAATGAAAAACAGGGGACCGGAAGAAATCGGATCCGCGGACCCCGCAAACCACCCGTGTTAAGATTCTCTGTGGGAGGGGGGTTCGGTAATCACAACGATGGGCCCTGCGTCGTCTCGCGCACTCCCATCAATTCCCCGCGCGAGCGGGCCCCATTCAACATGAATACATACATCCCTCCCCCCCCCGGCTGCTGCAAACAGCTCGTCCGGTCGCCGTCCGTGCGGCGGCGCCGACGTTGTCTCGCGAACTCCTCATGGCCATTTTCACCTCAAATGGAAAATCTGTCGTCCTGCGAAAGTATATTCCGGTGCGTGTGGTTTTTTTTTCCTTAGGAAGTTTGGGCCCTGCGTGCGTTATTGTCATTAAATCGTGGACAGGATTTTAATATTCGATCAGAGAAAGCTTGGTCGGTACTTCCCTGGAGCAGCAAGTCCCTGTCTGTAGCTCCGTAGGATTGATGGAACCTTGTCCTTCATTCCGAGAGAAGAATACGCCATAGGTCAGTAGTCTGTGGGAGCATTGAGCGCGGGTCGAAGAATCTGAAGGAAAAGGTGACCTTGTTTGTAGTTCCCCGCTCGTCAACAATAACCCATTCCTGTTGAGCTCCCAGAAAGTAATTATCCGCCCCCCCTCCGTCTGGCAAGTTACCTGGAATGAATCACCAAGTCCGGTCCATTATTCAAATATGGTGAACCGTGTAAAATCATTCCAGGAAGATCGTGATCCCCTTTTCCTTGTAACGACTTCCCCACCCGATCCGTTATTCAAGAACAAAGAATCCCTGTTGATCATTCCGGAATGATGATGAGAATCCCCCCCGGCGAATAACCGGGATTGAAGAAAGAGTCGATTCCAACTTACTATACAATAATCGTCATTATCGGCTGGTCATTCCATAATATTCGTGATCCTCTCCCTCCCCTTCGGCGAGTGACCCCGATTCAATATTCAGTCCACTATAGAACTAACCCTTGTGGATGACTCCAGGATAGTCAACGATAGTCATTCACTGGATAAAGTGGTTTCCAACCCATCGTCGCGCGTCCCGCCTGGCGCATGCAGTCGTTTGGAGTTCGGAGCTTTCGGGCGTTGTCGTCCGGCTCCCAGGGGCCTCGGCTCCCGGATGCTCTCCAGCAGCGTTCCCGGGGTGCAGGTCCCGTGCAGCTGCCAGCGCGCACTGCTGAAGCCTCCGCGGATAGGCTCGGCCGCGGCAGAGGGTGTGTGCGTGTGGGGGCGCTTGCCTGGAGGAGTGGCATGTCTCTTGGCCAGGCTTTCCAGGCCCTCCGCAGGGGGTGGGCAGTCTACAGTGCCGTTTTTAATACATGCTCCGCGTGCGGATCATGTATTAAACATGCAGGGATTTAGTACTAAAAACAACGATGAGTTCATGCATATATTTATTCACGAATTAATCATGTATTAAAAGTCCCATGTTTAAAAACATAAGCGAATCCTGTGTACTAAAAACTGCCCTGTAGCAGCAGCTGGAGTGTGGCGACGTGGTCTCCTCGCAGCTTGCGCGGGCCGTGGAGGAGCCCGCCGCGGCCGCTCCGCTCGCCACCTCTGGCGAGCCCGTGCGCGGCTCCGGGAGAGAGACTGGCAGTCTTGAGTCGGGCCTGTCCCTCTACGAGGGGAACATTCCAAAGTAGTAAGAAATAGTCTGGGGACTCAACCATTTTCGAGTACTCTTTGAGTATTCCCACTTTTCGCCCAAGATCCGCCCGTAGGGGACATGCCCGACCTCATGGCAGTCGGAGTTTGGCGCGCATCGTCCGCAGCTCGTGCCCGCACCCGAGCCCCAGAGTGGCGCGCGTAGCGGTTGCTGTCCTGGCGGCCTCGCAGGCTTAAAGATTGTGGATCTCGTGGGTGGCGGCCATCTCCCGAACTGGGGCTCTTGATGGACACAACAAACTTCGAACGAGTAACGGTCGACGGAGGCGGTGGCTCTTCAGCGCGAGGCGGGGGGTTTGTATGCGCACAGGGAACCATCTGTACGTTGCGCGCAGTGCCCGCTACATCTCTGTGCTCACAGGGCTCCTGGTGGACAGACCTTCTATAACCGCGGGCCAGTCCCTCTGTCCTGGACTTGGACTTGTACTGTGGCCCGAAGTCTTGAGGGGATGAGAGTCCTCCTCCGTTCTGGCCTCGAACTGCTCTGGCCAAGGCTGGACCTCCTGAAGTCACGAAACACCAAGCTCAGCATGAACTGGGGTTGAACAGTCATCCTGGCGAAGGACCCAACCATGTGCAGTTGTGAGTGCCGCGTTGTGGGCACTGCTTTCGGTCGAGCTCCCCATGGGGCCATGAATCGTGCGAGGCGTGTGCCACCGGGGCCTTCGGCGGAGCTCCCTAGGAGGGCCACGAACAGAGTCGCTTGCAATCAGAGTGAGCGTGCACACCGAGGCCACTCATGAATTCCAGAGCTCGCCGAGCGCGTTCTACTGCTCGCAGAGTGCCTGCTTTCAAGCGCCCGACAAAAACACGCATCCACCTCGGTGCAGTGGATCGTCTTCCCTCCCCCCGCGGCGGATCCAGGCCACTTGCGAGCAGTTACTTCGCGAGTGGTGGATCGTGGAGCTCGGCGAGTATTGGAACGTGGCACGCGGAACGTGGAGCGCTCAGGATGGGAAACACACAGACCTAATTCGTCGTCGATTCCCAGGAAGACATCGGAAAATATCGGAAGTGGAGGGCGAAAGCGGAACTCTAGAAACTGCGGGAAATTAGCTTGGGAAAGGACCCAACCATATGCAGTTGTGAATGCCGCAATTGTGAATACCATCTTTGCCCGCGCTCCACATGTGGCCACAGCTTCCCGCCGGAACCCGGCATGCTCAGGAACACGTTCGTGGCCGTCTTCGCGGGTGCCGACGACGACAAGGACGGCGTCCCTCTGACCGAGGAGCAGAAGCAGAAGAGGGCTTTGATAGCCATGAGGGAGGAGGTGGCGCTGCACGTCGACAAGGCGGAGTACGACGCCCAGGCGCGGTTGTTGAAACAGCGCAACTATGGGGCCACGATCCTCGTGAGGGGTGTGCCGCAATGGCCCGGGGCCGCCGTGCGAACCCTGCAACTGGCGCCTTCGGTGGAACTCTTGTGGGGCCACGATCCTCGGGAGGGGTGTGCCGACGTGCCCCGAGGCCGCCATGCGAACCTTGCCACTGGTGCCTTCGCTGGAGCTCCCCATGGGGCCACGATCCTCGTGAGGGGTGTGGCGAAATGGCCCGTGGCCGCCGTGCGAACCCTGCCATTGGCGCCGTCGGTGGGGCTCCCTATGGGGCCGCGGTCCTCGTGAGGGGTGTGCCGAAATGGCCTGTGGCTGCCAGGCGAACCCTGCAACTGGGGCCTTCGGTGGAGCTCCCTATGGGGCCGCGATCCTCGTGAGGGGTGTGCCGAAATGGACCGAGGCCGCCGTGCGAACCCTGCCACTGGCGCCGTCGGTGGAGCTCCCTGTGAGGCCACGATCCTCGTGAACCGAAATGACGCGAGGCCGCCGTGCGAACCCTGCCATTGGCGCCTTCGGTGGAGCTCCCTATGGGGCCACGATCCTCGTGAGTGGTGCGCCGAAATGGCCCGAGGCCGCCATGCGAACGCTGCCACTGGCGCCTTCGCTGGAGCTCCCGATGGGGCCGCCATCCTCATGAGGGGTGTGCCGAAATGGCCCGTGGCCGCCATGCGAGCGCTGCCACTGGGGCCTTCGGTGGAGCTCCCCATGGGGCCACGATCCTCGTGATGGGGTGTGCCGAAATGGCCCGAGGCCGCCGTGCGAACGCTGCCACTGGGGCCTTCGGTGGGGCTCCCTATGGGGCTACGAAGCGTTGTGCTGGGTGGGTGAAGCGCAGGGAAGAGGGGGAGGAGGGATGAGGAGGGGGGACGAGGAGAGGAGAAAGGGGGGAGGAGGAGGAGGAGGAAAACGCGGGGGCCGTCTCTTCAAAACGAGGACCCAACAACACAGGTTGGTTGGGAAATATGGGGAATTCTGGGATTTGTGCCAATTTACTTGTGTGTGCCTGGGCTCCCTCAAACGCGCTAGCGCTCGGCGAGTGGTCGTCGAGCGCTCCGCCAGCGCGGCGGCCTCCCGCCAACACGACTCCCTCCCGGGTGCTGTGGAGAGTGCCTTCCATGCGTAGAAGGGTTGCGCTTCGCTGCTTCTCGAGCGTGGGCAGCTCCGCGCCCTCCCCCTCCCCACCCACCCCCCCTCGAATCATGAGAACATTGCGGCGGGAGACTTTTCGCTATTTTCGGCCCCCTGGGGGCCCTCACCGGACTTCGGGATCGTCAAAACATGATTCCGGGATCGTCTAAACACGACTGAGGATGAAAACCGGTCCCGGGGAAGTGGTCCAGACCTTCAGGGGTCGACGTTGTGGAAGAATCACGACGTCGGGGGCCTGGGAACGGAGGATCGCGCCGCATCACCGATGCATCGGCGACGTTGGGGATGCATCGGCGACGTCGGCGTGGAGAGAATCGGGTTCCACATCGAGCCGCATCGCCGATACGTCGGCGATGATGCGCGATCCTCCGGCCCGCTCTATTCCTCCGACCCCATGTAGAGGAGGCCGCACCGACGATATCACTGCGCCGGAAGTCTGGGGCCGACGTTGTAAACAAATCACGACGTCGGGGGTCTGGACATGGTGGGGCCCTCGACCGACCGGCCGTCGTCTGCCGGGGGTCCCCTTTGCACGACTGTGCTTGCCAAGCTGGTTCCAAAACGCTCCCTTTTGTGCTTCTCGCTGCTGCTGCTGCTGCTGCTGCTGCTGCTGCTGGGTCTTCGGCGTCGCGCGCGCGCTTTGCCCGCAGCAGGTGAGGCAGTCGCTCGTGCAGCACTTCGGCGACCTCGCCGGCTTCCTGATACAGTCGGACCCGGAGAAGGGGTACCAGAAGGTTGCCGAGGAGGAGGAGGAGGAGGAGGAGGAGGAGGAGGAAGAGGAGGAGGATGATGATGATGAGGAGGAGGAGGAGGAAAACCAGTGTAAACCCAAGAGTCATCAACGCTGTTGACCTAAACCCTCCCTTCAAGCTCCCTTCCTTCTTCAAGGGTTCAATTCCACTGAGGGAACTGCCTCGTTGGAAGACAACCGTTTGAAGTCTCTGAAGCATGCCGAAACATATTTCTCAGGACTCCAACGCCACGAATAAACCTGACTGTTGCGTCTTGACGAACCTGAATCGTACCAGGACGCCACTCCTGGAACTTCAACACCGCGAACCAAAGTAACGGTCCCACCCTCATAATCCTGAATCTTTCCAAAACGCCATTTCTGGTATAATGACCATGGGAATCTGTGAAACCCTGGCACTTTTTGAAAATAATGTGCGCGGCGCTAAGGCGAGAGCCACTGGCCCGGCCGGCTTGCGTGCCGCTTAGTAGCTAATTAGGTTGGCCCGTGCCCCGGACCCCCTCTCGCCGCCTGCCCTCTGCTGCGCGGCCGCGACCAAAAAAAAACTAAGGCGAGAGGCACATAAAAAACACCCGCCGTCAATCCGTGGAGCGCTTGCATTTTTTTAGAACGGATGTGCGCGGTGCTGAGGCGAGAACCACATTAGAGAAACGGCCCGCCCTCAATCCGTGAAGCCCCTGCGAATCTTGAAAACGAATGTGCGCGGCGTTAAGGCGAGAGCCACATTTTGAAAACCACCCGCCCTCAATCCGGGACACTCTTTCAGATCATGGGAACGAATGTGCGCGGTGCTGAAGCTGCTAAGGCGAGAGCCGCATTTTGAAAATCACTTGCCCTCAATCCGTGAAACACTTACGACCCGCCCTCAATCCGTGAAGCTTTTGAACATTTTGAAAACCAATGTGCGCGGCGCTAGGGCGAGGGCCACATTTTGAAAACGACCCGCCCTCCCATCTGTGAAACTGTCGTCAATTTTGAAGCTTCAGGGCATAAATGGTGAGGAAGTCTCCGACGAAACGCCCGGCCCGCCCTTTCGACCAGCTTCGTGGTGCGACAGGGAGAAATTCTTTATAAGACAAGGAGCGGAGGAGTAGGAGGCTCCAGAGGAGGAGGAGGAGGAGGAGGAGGAGGAGGAGGAAGGAGGAGGAGTAGGTGGATGTTCGAGGAGGCGGAGGAGGAGGAGGAGGAGGAGGAGGAGGAGGAGGAGGAGGAGGAGATTGGGTTCAAGGAGGAGGAGGAGGTGGAGGTTCGAGGTAGAGGTGGAGGAGGAGGAGAAAGAGCAGGAGGAGGAGGAGGAAAGGGATGAATGAAGACCGAGAGAAGGAGGACCAGTGCAAACTCAAGAGTTATCAACGATGTTGGAATACACCTTCCCCCAAGCTCCCTCTTCACATGCCCCTACAACGGTTCACTTCCACTGAGGGAACTGCCTCGTTGATAGTCCTGTAGCGTGCCGCAACATGATGCTCGGGGTTCCAACGCCACGGATCAACCTGACTTTTGCGCCTTGATGATCTTGCAACGTGCAAGAACGCCATTCTTGGGACGTCAACACCGCGAACCAAAGTATCTGTCGCACCTAGAGTGTGCGCGGCGCTAAGGCGAGAGCCACATTTTGAAATGGAGCCGCCCTCGATCCGTGAAGCTCCTGCAATACTTAGAAAGGAATGTGCGCGGCGCTCAGGCGAGAGCAACATTTTGAAAACCACCCGCCCTCAATCCGTGAACTGTATGCACATTTTCAAACTGAATGTGCGCGGCGCTAAGGGAAGAGCCACCCGCCCTGAATCCGTGAAGCTCCTGCAAACTTTGAAAACGACTGTGCGCGGCGCTAAGGCGAGAACCATATTTTAAAAAAGGAGCCGCCCTCAATCCGTGAAGCCCGTGCACATTTTGAAAACGAATGTGCGCGGCGCTCAGGCGAGAGCCACATTTTGAAAAGGTGCCGCCCTCAATCCGTGAAGCTCTTGCAAATTTCTGAAACGGATGTGCTCGGCGCCAAGGCGAGAGCCACATTGTGAAAACGACCCGTCCTCTATCCGTGGCTTTCTTACATTTTGTGCAACGAATGTGCGCGGCGCAGGAGGAGGAGGAGGAGGAGGAGGAGGAGGAGGAGGAGGAGGAGGAGGAGGAGGAGCAGGGGGAGAGGAGAGGGGAGGAGGAGGGGGAGGAGGAGGAGGAGGAGGAGGAGGAGGAGAGAGGAGGGTGAGGAGTTGGAGGAGGGGGAGGAGGAGGAGGATCCAGACCCGATAGTCGCCTGCCCCCCGAGGGAGGCAGGAAAGATGGGGTACCCCCGCCGCTGGCGCCCCGGTTGTGGACGACCTCCTCCTGTCGTGTCGGCGTGCTCTCGGATCCGGAGGCCCGGGGCCGCCAAGGAGGGGGGGGGGGGCAGGCAGAGGGAGGAGGAGGGGAGGCCTTCCCCCCCTCCTCATCACTCTCCTCCTCCTCCCTCGTCCCTCCTCCTTCTCCTCCTCCTCCTCTTCCTTAATCCTCCTCCTCCTCCTCCTCCTCCTTCTCCTCCTCCTCCTCCTCCTCCTCCTCCTCCTCCTCCTCCTCCTCCCTCTGCTTGTCGAGTTTTCAGGGGGAGGGCAGCAGAGGGATCGACTAGGCGTAAGAGTGACCTTTCGCTGGAGTGACCTTTGGTGCGGGCACAGATGGGTCGCCAGATGGCTGAGCACGAGGCAGCAGCAGCTGCTTGCGCGCCCAGGCTTGGTCCCCCCGCGGCCCCCAAGAAGCCGCGCGCCAAAGGTCACTCTTACCCAGGGTCACTCTTGCGTGTAGCCGACAGAGGGAGGAGAGGGGAGGCCCCCCCCCCTCCCCTCCCTCTGCTTGTCGAGTTTTCAAGCGTGCTGAAGGCTGGCATGCCTGGGAGCCCTGGCTGTGGGGCTTCAGGTGCTCTGGTTGCCCTTCTGCTCTTGCGGAGAAGACGCTGAGTCGCGGCCAGACGTGGGCTGCGAAGGTCTTCCCGATGTGGTCCGCGAGCTTTTGGTCCAGGCGCCCGAGCATGGTCATGCTCTGGCCTGTGCCCAGGTCGAAAACCAGGACAGACCTCTTTGCTGCTCTGCATGAGCTGCAGGTGCTATGCCCAGGGGAGGCTTCGCATGCTCTCGATTCCTTGTTCTCGACCTCGGAAATGATGAGGATCGGAGCGGTGCTGGCAACACGGCGCTGCGACGACCGAGGAGAGGCCTTCACCCGGCATGCGGGGGGCCCAGACCTCCTCGCGCTGTGAAAGAATCACGACGGAAGGTTTGTCGCTATTTTCGGCCTCTGGGGGCCCTTGCTGGGCCTCGGGACCGTCAACAAAACGGCTCAGGATTAGAAACCGGGCCAGGGGAAGGGGTCCAGACCTCTGGGGGTCGACGTTGTTAGAACGACTGGGTAGTCAGTTCCGCATCGAGGGAGGGCCAGCTTTCACGTGTGAAGGTGGAAGCTTCTGTTCAGGCCTTCATGGTCCATGCTGGTCGTCGCCAACTCGCGAGGATGATTTACGAAGTGACGCTGACCGAGATGGACTGACGAAGATTGCCACGACGTGTCTGCATTCAGTCTTGGTCATGGCCCTCGTTTTGTTTCCCTCCAGTGCCTTTCGAGACAGCATTGGGGACCGCAAACAAGCAGCCTCAGCAACCCCGAGTGCGCCCCGAAGGTAGCTCCCGTGTAACCCCAAAAGCTTCCCCAGCTGATCCAGAGACCCCCGGTGTGAACACTGGGTCCCAAGGCTCGGCGGCGAGCCCATGGGGGGGAAAGTGAGAGGGGGCAGGCCTTCTCAGAATGCGGCGGGGCTTCTCAGAAGTCCTCGAGTTTCTGAGAAGTTTTCCATGTCTTCGGGTTACAAAAATGTCGGCGTTTGCGTGCCAGGGCATCTTCTTTGGCGGAGTTGGGCGCCCTGGCGCGGACGACCGAACGACCCCTGCAGCGGGGCACCCTGGCAGCGCGGTCGCCGCCGCAAACACTGCCCCTTCAACGCTGGCGCCGCGCAAAGGCGGCGCCGAACAGACTAAGGGTGAGTCGGGCCTGTCCCCCTACAGGGGGATTTTCGACGAGAAATAGAAAGTACCCAAACAATAGCCAAACAATAATCCCAAAATGGTCCGGGGACTCTTTTTTTAGGTATTTTTGGACCTTTTTGGATTTTTTTTTCCTTTATTTTTTTCTAAAACAAATAAATTCGTCGAAAATCCACCTGTAGGGGGACCCGCCCGACGTGAGACCGAGGCTCGGACAGCTTCCCAGACGGCCCGAGGCCTTCCGAGCCTCCCGAGCAGGTAGG
>CAUYUJ010005160.1:0-7500 GCA_963575745.1 Prorocentrum cordatum
GCACGCCCCTGCTTGCGAGGCGGAGCTTTAGCCATCCGGCGACATCGGCAGGCGGTGGGCACAGAGGCTGCTGGCCCCCTGGGAGGCCCGACCACGTCCACGTCCGCCGCCCGCCGAGCTCCCCGCAGGTCGACCGCCCAAACGGCGGTCATGGATAGACCTCCGCCTGGGGACGCCTCCTCCCCACAACAGCCGCTCGGGGATCTACAGAGTGCCGATGGCAGTGCTCCCTGGACCCGTCCTGGGGTGCGTGCTCACCCAGCATTCCGAATGGGAGTCCAGCCGTGGCGGCTCGCTTCGGGGATCTTCTGACCCGGGTCAATCCAGACCCGGGTCAGCAGGAAACCAAAAAACTGCAATGCAGGAAAAAAAAAAAAAAACTGCAACGCAGGTCTTCGCAAACCCGGGTCAAGCAATAGGCGCGGCCGCCTCGCGGCCACGAGCGGCTCGCTAACCCGGGTCAGCCAGAGGGGGTCTCCGCAAGATCCTGCAGGATCTGGCGCCCTGGCTGACCCCCGTCTGCATTGACCCCCGTCTCTTGGCTCCCGATTAGGACGAGAAGCGGGACCGGCATCTCTTCCCCATCTGAGACAAGCAGTCGAGAAGCCGCGCGTCCCCCCCACAACCCGGGCGGGGCCTCGGCCACGTCCGTCCCGAGCTGCCCGCCCACCAGCCACGGGTGCCGCGAACCCTCGCTCAGGCTCAGCCTCGCCGGTTGTGTTAGGTGGGGAGGAGGGAGGAGGAGGAGGAGGAGGAGGAGGAGGAGGAGGAGGAGGAGGAAGAAGAAGAATTAGAAGAAGGAGAAGAAGAGGAAGAAGAAGAAGAAGAAGAGGAAGAGGAAAACGAGGAGAAGCGAAATAGAGGAGGAGGAGGAGGAGGAGGAGGAGGAGGAGGAGGAGGAGGGCGGGAGTCCTCAGTGGGCACCTCAGAAAGCGGGGACCCAGGGCACCCTCCAGAGCGCTGGTCCAATCGGGCCAGTAGACCCGAAAGAGGGGGGACCCAACACAGGCCCACGGGCCTCCCAATTTTTCACACCGTCGCAGCCACGCTATAGCCTGCTCCTTCCCTGCCTTTTCCCCGCCTCCATCTTATGATGTGAGGCTATGTTGTTCCCCCTCCTTCTCCCCTACATCCTGGTCTGCGGGACGTCGGTCCCAAATGTTGTGCTTTCGCCTACTCCCCCAAGGAGGCCCGACCGGGCCTCCCTGGGGGAGGTGGCAGCATCTGAAGACCTTCATGCCGTGAGGAACCAAGAAACCGAGGAGGAGGATGACGACGAGAGGAGGAGGAGGAGGAGGAGGAGGAGGAGGAGGAGGAGGAGGAGGACGAGGACGAGGACGAGGAGGAGGAGGAGGAGGAGGAGGGAGGAAGGAGGAGACGCCGTGGGGGGGGGGGGACGGCAAGCACGCGCGGGGCAGCCGCTGGTCGACGCTGACCTTGAGCAGCCCCTGCACCATGTCGCGGGCCTCCGAGGACACGAAGCCCCACGACTGGCCGTGGTGCACCTCTTGGGGCACAGCCCGGCGCGGCTCCGCCGGCATGACGAGACGTGCTGATGGTGACTATGGCGGCGAGAAAGATGAGGGTGATGAGGGTGCCCTTTGACCCATTCGTGTCCCGCGGAAGCCCCCCCCAGCCAGCACAGGGACGGGTCAGCAACTTAGCTTAGGCCCGGAGCTCGGGTCCGTGGGCGCCCGCCCTCCGCGGCCAACCGCTCCGTCTTGGCTCACCACGCGGGCAAGGACGCCCCACGAGCACAGCCCCCCCACCACAGGGCCAGGCAGTTCCTGGAGGGGGAAAAGTACCCGGGGCCCTCGACGATTGACTCCAAGGCGCTGCTCAAGTCACAACTAAACAAAAACAGAGAGCCCGCAAAAATCCGAGACGACCCCTGCTCCGAAACAACGATGTCCGAGATCCCCAGAATTTCGGGAGTGAGGCGGAAGAGAAGAGGAGGAGGAAGGGGCAATAACTCTGGCCTCGGAATCTCTGGAGATCTACATGTAGATCTACCCCCGCTCCTGTGACTGGGCCTGATACTCCCCTAAATCGACAAGACTCTGAAGCACCTTCCTCACATTCAGACCCTTTGGCGGACAGCCTGCTTTCTTGACGCCCCCTTCCGCCCGTAGAAGACACGCGTGGGCATCCTCCGCCACCGGCCTCAGGTTCGGGGTTGTGAAGAGCTCGATACGGCACAGGTCGTCGCACCCTTTCTGCCGGGGAAGCGCTGTCTTCGGGCAGCACACGATGACGTTGTCCTCGAGGTCGGCCACGCCGCGCACCGCCTGGGAATACGCAGCGGTGGCCTTCACATCTGCAGATCTCGTCCTGTCGTTCACCGACGACGGGCACAGCCCGATCCTCGCGCGCCTGCGCCGCCCACTTCAGCCTGGGGCCGTCTCCTCGCGGTTGCCCGTCTGCACTGCCAGTTCGCCCCCTCGAAGCGAACTCCCGAGGCACTCATCGCGCCGAGTTGGACGCGACCTGGCTTCACCAACGCCACAAGAGTAGGTGGACCATGAACTCGTCTTACCAGCCTGGAACCTATCCCTGTCCCTATGCTGGGCGTCTCCTCATGACGATGCCAATCTTAGGGATTCCGTTATTGTTTGAGGGCGCATCCCTAAGATTGTCATCGCCTTTTGGCGTGTCAATCTTAGGGATAGGGATAAGTGCGAGGCAGGTAATCGTCGCGATACAAGATCCATGCCCACCACCCACTTCGCCGCGTTCACCACCACGCCACGACACTCCTCGTCGAAGTTGCCCCCCACCGCGCGCCTCTCAGCAGCCCGGGCTTCGCCCGCGCCTGGAGCGCCAACAGCTGCCAGGGCCCATCGCCTGCTGCGTCGCCTGCATCGCGCAGATCCTCGAGAGGCACTGGGGCTGCAGCATTTGCTGGCACGCTGGGCCCTGGAAGAGAAACGGAAACCTCGCGTTCAGCTCGAACCGCGCCCTGCCCGCGCACTATGCTCGTGCACAGGAGAGGCACCGGTGGCCTCGCGGTCCCCGCAGGGGCAGCTCCCTCCGATGGTTTGTTGGGGCCCACGGGCCCCACCTGGCTGTCGGTGTCCCATCGAGCCCCGCCGATGCGCGCCCTCCTCGTCGTTCAGGACGCATACAACGTTTGGCACGCACTTCGACGTGTGATTGCCAAAGACCGCAGTGCGACGCACAGCTCCCCCGGCCATGCTCTGATGCACTGATCGATGTATCCCCCCCTCGCTTCCGAAGCTCAGAACCACCCTAGACCGCGCCAACCCTTCTGGGCCGCCGTCAATCTCTGATCAGTCTCGTGATATGCCCCTCCATCTAGATTATGGAACCCTCCTAGATGCCGCATCCACTGTTGCGATACACCTTCGCATTTGAGCGCGCTCCGCTGGCGGTAAGCACCGCGCGTGAAAGCATCCGAACCTCGTCCGCAACTTCGCATTGAAATCTCCTTATGACTCCCATTATGATATAATTCCGCGGCGCCCGCGACCACGCGCTGGAGTCCATCGCCCGGAGCTCCGAGCTTCGCAACTCCCTGTTGGGCCTGAGCTTCGCCAGGCAGGAGACCGATCCAAGTCATACCATCAGCAGAAGGTCGCAACATACTCGCCGATCTTTTCGCAGGTGACGGGCCCGCGCACGTTGAACACGCAAGCCCACTTCCGCGACCCTAATCCAGTCATGCATCCTGGGACCGTATTGACAAGTAAGTCTCAACGGAGCCGCTGCATCTCCCTGGGGGGGGGCACATGTCAAATCCAGAAGAGGCTATTCCCCACGATGCAGGCCGAGATGCGCCATCGCCCGTCGATGCCCATGTTTAACGATGCGAGCCGAGTCGACGTCGAGCGCGAGGTCGCCGTGGGAGACGGATGCAAAGGCGTTAGGCATGTCATAAGAGGCCCGACCCACCTACTCCTCCCTCATCCCTTCTCCTTCCTCCTTCCTCCCTCCTCCTCCTCCTCCTCCTCCTCCACCTCCTCCTCCTCCTCATCATCATCATCACCACCACCACCACCACCACCACCACCACCACCATCATCATCATCATCATCATCATCATCACCACCACCATCATCATCATCATCATCATCACCATCATCACCATCACCATCATCATCATCATCATCATCATCATCATCATACATCATCATCAGTATCATCATCATCATCATCATCACATCATCATCATCATCATCATCATCATCATCATCATCATCATCATCATCATCATCACATCCCTACTCCTCCCTCCTCCTCCTCCTCCTCCATCTCCTCCTCCTCCTCTCCTCCTCCTCCTCCTCCTCCTTTTCCTCCTCCTTTTCTCCTCCTCTTCCTCCTCCTACTCCTTCTCCCCTCCTCCTCCTCCTCCTCCCCCCCCTCATCCCTCCTCCCTCCCCTCCTTCCCTTCCTCACGCTTCCCTCCCCCACCCCCCTCCCCCCCCCCCCCTGTCCTCCTCCCTCCTCCCTCCTGCTCTCCCATCCTCCACCCTCCTCCCTCCTTCCTCCTCCTCCTCCTCTCTCCTCTCTCCCTCCTCCCTCCTCACTCCTCCCTCCTCCTCTTGCTCCTCCCTCATCCCTCCTTGAGACCGCTTTTTGAATCGGCGATAACCCGGGTTATCCAGAGGGGGGAGGGGGGGGGCTGGCCGATAACCCAACCTTCGCGCTGTGGGCAACCCTTCGTATGCCCGCGCGCACCGATGCTGCGACCCCTACAGCTGCTAACGATGCTGCCGCGATGCTACTATTGGTGCTGCGACGATGCGGGCGCCGTCTGAGAACGCCTAGCGATGTCTGGATGGCTCGCATTGGAATACGCAGGATGTGATTGCTCAGCGCAGCCGCGAAGTTGTGCACACTATCTATAGAACATGCGTGCACCACACAACCTGTGAGCGCTAGACAAATTCGTGCGCCACAGCGGTCTTGCACACCACAGGTGCTGCTGCAGCAGAGGCTTCTCTCTGCGTGCACTACAGCGCGTGCACCCCGATGCCTGTGCACACCACAGGAGTAAGGTCCACCACAACGTATGGCTAATATTTACGCCATAGCGCTTCCGCGCACCTCCAAGGTCGCGCCCGGGCACAAATCTGGACAATCCCTGTGGGCCCGAACGTATCACATTCAATCTGTCAGTTATTTATGATCATTGATTTTTCTGGTTCGGGGCATGGTCCCTCTCCATTTTGGGCCGACCATGTCTGTGTACACCACGGTGCCTGTCTAGTGAACACCACGACGCCTGTGTACACCACAGCTGCTTCTGTACACCGCAGCGCCTGTCTAAACAACACTGCCTGTGTACACCACAATGCCTGTGTACACGACTGCAGCCGTGTGCACCACAGCGCCTGTGTGCACAGCGGTGCTAGTGCACACCACAGGGACCGCGTGCACCACAGCGCTTGGCGAACATTTGGGCAACAGCGCTTCCGTGCACCTCCAAGGTCCCGCCAGGGCCCAAATCTGGAAAATCCCCGTGGGCCAAACGTATCAAATTCAAAATGTAAGCTATCCCCCTGGGTTTGGCCGACCATGTCTGCGTACACCACAGTGCCTGTCTAGCGTGCGCCACGACGTCTCTGTCACGACGTCTCTGTACACCGCAGCTGCTCGTGTACACCGCAGCGCCTGTCTACACAGCAATGCCTGTGGACACCACAATGCCTATGTACACCACAGCAGCCGTGTGCACCTCAGCGCCTGTGTACACCACGCACACTGCTCGTGTACACGACGACGCCTATGTGCACCATAGCTCCGGTGCACCAAAAGGCTTGTGCACACCACAGAACTTAATACATTTCCAGGGCCTCCAAAGGGACCGAATTCCGGAAAATCGTGGGGAAACCGAACGTATCAAATCCAATATGTAAGCTATTTGTGATTATTGATTTTGTTGCGCAGGGAACGGTCCCGTCTTTTGGGCCCAGAACGCCTGTGCACACCATAGCGAATGTGCGCACAGCAGCGGATGTGTACATCACAGCGCCTGTGTACACCACAAGGTGTGGTACACCGCAATGTCCGTGCACCACAATGCTTCTGTACACCACCATGCCTGGGATGCCGTCGGGGATGATGATTAATGCTGCAGCAACAAATTTGCACACTTCAAAGCCTGTCTTCACCATTTTGCCTGGGTGCATCACGATTACCCTCGTGCACCGCGCGGCCTGCGTGCACTCATGCTTGCGTGCACCACAACACCTGCGTACACAACAGACCCTGCTGCAACAGCAGCAAACTCGCGCACCAAATCGCCTCGCTGCCTGTGCACAACGCAATGCCTGTGTACGCGCTGCTCACTTGCACCTCCAGATGCCTATGGACGACGTCGGTCGTCGTCGGTCGTCGATCGTCGATCGTCGGTCGTCGGTCGTCGGTCGTCGGTCGTCGGTCGTCGGTCGTTGTCGTCAACGTCGTCGTCGTCGTCGTAATGGTTCGTCGTCATCGTCTGTCGTCATCTGTCGTCATCGTCGTCGTCTCCCCATGCCACTTCAAGCCCCAACGTTTCGCCAACGTGCATCCAAACACCAGCATGCTGCGGCGATCTCCACCGTGTCGTTGAACACAGCGTTCCCTGCGAGCTCCCTGCGTCCTCCACCGGACCTGCACAACGGGCCAGGTCAGGTTATTATGGGAGAGGGGGGGGGGGGGGCGAGCCCGATAACCCGGATGATCGCCGGACCCCCAAAAAAACGGTCTCCTTCCTCTCTCCTCACGACCGCCTGTGGCCCAGGTGGGCCCAAGGCGAGGCCACCCCGGAGGACGCCTGCGTCGAGGCGCGGCGTGGACTGGCAGCGTGCGGGCTTGCTCCCAAGGTGGAGCGGGCGAACCTGCCCCCGCGTGCGCGGCCCCCGACGACCGTGCGTCCGTGCTCTCTGCAGCACAGTCTGCACGAGGTGGCGGATGGCCGCTGGCGGTGCGCTCAGCGCTTGCACGGCTTTGTGAGCTGGAAGGCCAGGATGGCCCACGAGCGTGGGCGCAGGGTGCCCAAGAGTTGGAGGAGCCTGCGAGAGAGCTCGCGGGCTCCCACGTTCCGTAGAGAGCGGTGCTCGGCCCGAAGGGCTGCTCACCAGAGCAGGGTGCCCTCTTGCTGTACTGCGTGCGGCGCGCGCAGTGTGCACCGCTGCACCCCGTCGGCCTGGCCCAGTGCTGCCCAGCCGAGCGGCCTGGCTTCGTCCTGGGCGGGATGGGCCGGGAACGGCTGAGCCGCGTCGAGCGTGGCCTCCACCCCAGAGCTGGGAGACGGGAGGTCGTCCTGGAGTGCTGGGCCCTCAAAGATCTCGGCTCCCTCGCTCGCGGGAGTGAAGACTGTGCGCAGTGCACCTCTGCAGCGGGCACGATCGGCGTACACAGGGGGAGCACAAAAACTCCTGCCGCCCCCTTCCCCCCTCCCCCCTATCCCCCCATCCTCCTCCTCCCTCCTCCCTCCTCCCCCCTCCCTCCTCCAACACCTCCTCCTCCTCCTCCTCCTCCTCCTCCTCCTCCTCC
>CAUYUJ010005160.1:10000-40492 GCA_963575745.1 Prorocentrum cordatum
TGCTCAAGGACCCTCGTCCCTCCTCTCTCCCCTGCTGCTACGTGCACTGGTACTTGCCGCAGCGCTGATCTGCTGCGGGCCCGAAGTCTTAAGCCGGGCCTGTCCCCCTACAGGCCGATTTTGGACGAAAAACAAGTGGCACGCGTGCTCTGGCTCTTGCACATATGAGGAGAAGAGGAGGAGGAGGAGGAGGAGGAGGAGGAGGAGGAGGAGGAGGAGGAGGAGCAGACGCAGATGGGGGGATCGAGGAAACAAGGAGGAGGAGGAGGAGGAGGAGGTGGAGGAGGAGGAGGAGGGGCAGGTAAGGCCAAGGCGCCCCAGTGCTGAATCAGCGGCTGTCGATTGGGACCTGCTCGAATGAGTTTTTGTTGGTAGCTGAGGCGCGATAGATGAGGAGGCTGGGTCCAAGGGACAGGGCCAGCGGGGCGAGGGGGGCTGGGGCAACGGCCAGAGGCAGGGTCCAGTGCCAGGACCAGGGGCGCGAGGGCGGCTGGGGCCAGGTCAGGGAGGGAGGCTGGCTCCAGGGCCAGGACCAGGACCAGGGAACGAGAATAAAGGGTCCAGCGCGAGGGAGGCTGGGTCCATGGCCAAGGCAGGGGTACGACGACGAGCGAAAATGAAGGGTCCAGGGAGAGGGGGGCTGGGGCCAGGGCCAGGGGAGGCGACGACGAGGGGGTCTGGGTCGAGGACCAGGGCGAATGCTGGGTCGAGGGCCAGGACCAGGGGGACGACGACAAACGAAAATAAAGGGTTAGAGGCGAGGGGGCTGGGGCCAGGGCCAGGTGAGGAGGCTAGGTCTGGGGCCAGGTGCCGTGCCGAAATAAAGCGGTCGGGGCGGAGGGGGCGCGTTGGCTGGTGGGGCCGGCGCCGTGCCAAAATCAAGCTGTCGGGGCGGAGGGGGTGCGCTGGCTGGTGGGGCCGGCGCCGAGGGCACTCTGGCTGGCGGGCTGGCTGCGCTGGCTGGTGGGAGAAGGATGCGGAGGGCTGGTGGGCTGCTTCGGCATGGCTGCTTTAGAACGTGGATGCGGAGGGGGCGCGCTGTGAGGCGCGGGCCGACGGGCTGCATCGACCGGTGCCGTGCCGAAATAAAGTCGTCGGAGCCCTTAGACACCCTGTGCAAGAGAATGAAAGAGTCGGGGCGGAGGGAGCGCGCTGGCTGGTGTTTGGGGGGGATGCGGAGGGGGCGCGCGGGATGGGGGGAGGGTGCCGTGCCGAAATGAAAGGGTTTGGGGCGGAGGGGGCGCGCTGGCTGGCGGGGGGGATGCGGAGGGGGCGCGTGGGCTGGGGTAGGGGGGGGGGCGTGCCGAAAGATAAGGTCGGGGCGGAGGGGGCGCGCTGGCTGGCGGGTGGGGTGGTGGTGGTGGTGTGGGTGCGGGGAGAGGGGTGGGAGTGCCGTGCCGAAATGACAAGATCGGGGCGGAGGGGCGCGCTGGCTGGCGGGTGGGAGGACGCGGGGGGGGGCGCGCGGGATGGGGGGGGTGCTGTGCCGAAATAAAAAGGGTCGGGGCCGAATGGGCGCGCTGGCTGGTGCGTGGGGGGGGGATGCGGAGGGGGTGTGCCGTGCCGAAATGAAAGGGGTCGGGGCGGAGGGGTGTGCCGTGCCGAAATAAAGGGGTCGGGGCGGCGGAGCGCGCTGGCTCGCGGGCGGGGGGGGGCGCGGGGGGATGTTTTGAACATCTTTTGAACATCTGGAAACTCTTTGACAGCACGCTTCCTCTCCATCGATCGTCGTCCACACCTCCACTGATGTTGTCGGCATCACTCCCAGCAATCCTGGGTCCACCGCGCCACTGCCTCCAGCGGTGCGCCCTCTGGCCGCGCTGGGGCGCGAGGTCGGCGCAGGTCGTCGCTGGCGGAGGACGAGGAGCAGGAGGCGAAGAAAGGGGGAGGTGCATGCAGCGGCAGGTCCGCCGTCAGCGGAAAGCTGAAGTCTCAAACTTCCACGAGGAACATGCTGGTGGGGGAAGCTTCCGCGGCCGTCCTGCCTGTCAATGCTGCCCACGCTCGGCTGGTAAGAAAGGGAAGAAGCAGGAGGAGGAGGAGGACGGAGGAGGAGGAGGAGGAGGACGGAGGAAGAGGAGGAGGACGGAGGAGGAGGAGGAGGACGGAGGAGGAGCACGGAGGAGGAGGAGGACGACGACGGAGGCGGGGGGAGAGGAGGGGGGCGAGGAGGGCACGAGGAGGAAGAGTGGGGAGGAGGGCGGGGGGAGGCGGAGAGAGGGGCGCGCGCCAAGGCTCCAGACGTCGGCGCGCTCGTCGTAGCTCTCGTCGAGCACCTGGGCGGCAACCGCTGCAGGGCACGGGCCGTGCCGAAGGCCGGGCCGTGGCCATACATTCATCCATACATCCATCAATTCATCCATCAATCCATCCACATCATTTGCATCATCATCGTCGTCATCATCATCATCATCATCATCATCATCATCATCATCATCATCATAATCATCATCGTCATCATCATCAGCATCATCAGCATCCGCATCAACATCATCGTCATCATCATCACCATCATCAGCATTATCAGCATCACCATCAACAGCGTCATCATCATCATCATCATCATCAGCAGCATCATCACCGTCAGCATCATCATCGTGATCATCATCATCATCATCATCATCATCATCATCATCATCATCATCATCTTCATCATCATCATCACCCTCATCATCATAATAAGCATAATCATGATCATCATCACAAGCATCATCATCACCGCCATCATTATCAACAGCACCACCATCATCATCACCATGACCACCATCAGCAGCATCACCATCATCATCAGCATCATCACCATACTCCTCATCATAATCGGCATCATCAGCATCATCATCAGCATCATCAGCATCGTCAGCATCACAATCATCATCAACAGCATCAGCATCATCATCACCATCATCATCAGCATCGGCATCATCATTATCGTCACCATCATCCTCGTCATCATCATCATCACCATCATTAACATAATCAGCATCATATTCGCCATCATCGCCATCTGGATCATCAGCAGCATCACCATCATCAGCATTATTAGCATCATCATCATCATCATCAACATCGTCATCATCATCAACATTATCGTCATCACCAGCAGCATCATCATCGTCATCATCATCGTCATCACCATCATCATCATCATCAGCATCATCATCACCATCGTCATCATCATCACCATCATCATGAGCATCAGCATCACCATCCTCATCACAATCATCATCACCATCATCACCATCACCACCATCATCATCATCGTCATCGACATCATCGTCGTCATCGTCATCGCCATCGTCCTTGTCATTATCATCGTCTTCGTCATCATCGTCGTCATCGTCATCAGCATCAGCATCATCACCATCATCATCAGCCTCAGTATCACTACCAACGGCATCAACAACAACAGTCAATTTAAGACTGTTCGCTCTTATCTGTTCGAGTGCCATGCAACACGTATATTCAAAACCGTCAATACCCGCCCTCTTCGTCTTCGATCGTACCCCCTGTGGGGCTCTATCGTCCTTCCCTGTCACGCGTAGTTGGAGCAAACCCTAAAGCAGGGGAAGGGAGGAGGGAAGGGACAACGGGGAGAAAGAAGGATGGAGCACGACAGAGATTAGCAGGAGGGGGACCAGGAGCAGCCAAGCAAGCGTTAGAACCAGACGGGCGGGTCGAGCGGAGCGGGTCGGGCGGGAGGGCCCAGTCGGCGGGATCAAGCGGGCGGGTCGCTGAAGCGTCCGACCTGCATGAATCGCGAGGACGTCTCGAGCGATAGCGCGATTCCAAAGTAAATCGTGAGGATATCCAGAGCGAGAGCGCGCGGCGCTTCAGTACATTATGAAGGAATGCCGCGCGAGAGCGCGATTCCCGTAGAAATTGTAATGAAATCCCGCGCGAGAACGCGATTTTGAATAAACTGTGAAGAAACATCACGCTGTAGCCGCTGTTGTTGCAAACCGGTGTCAGCAACACAATCTGAGCCTCAAGACTTCTCCTTGTGTAAAACAGGTTGCGAGCATCGAGAGGGGCATTGAACTTGAAAAACACAATGGGCACCGCGCAGTGGGGGGTCAACAATAATTGTTCTTTAAAACACAAATTTCACAACAACAACACCCACAACAACAATAACAATAACAACAACAACAACAACAACAACAATCATTTTACCCGAACGCTCAGTGTTCTCACCAGTGCCAGGGTTTTCATGCGACGCGAGACAATACCCCCACTTCGTGGGGGGGCAGTTCAAGCTCTACCAAATATCCAAACGACTCTTCGCGACCACCCAAACCCAGCTTCCCGCCCTATGACGTTGGGACACTTCACTTCGTGGCGTGCGGACGACCGTGGCTACTACACTGGCGTGGGGTACACACCCACAGAACTTGGTCACTTATTCGGGGCGCGCGTGTGCCCAGCATCCTGCAATTGTGACATACAATACATGACACAGACAGACAGAGAGAGAGACAGAGAGCAGACAGAGAGAGAGACAGAGAGAGCGGAGTTGGTCACATTTTTGGGGCAAGTTCCTAAGATCGTCGTGTTTTTTGTTGGTCTTGCGCGCGCGAATGTCCACTTTACTTTTTTTTGCAAGGGAGTATTGAAATTTGATTATGTTAGAACAAGAAAAAGTAGCTCGCGCGAGCTCATGTAACAGAAATGTTGAAAAACCATTGGTTTTGTGGGAGTCGGACAGCGCGCGCGGGATGAAATTTGGACATTTTTTTTTGAAAAACCATTGGGTTTTTGATGTTTTTTATGTTGAAATCGTTACGAAACCTAAGGTTCTGGAAGGATTTCGTCTTGCGCGCGCGAATGTCCACTTTACCTTATTTTTTGCAAGGGATTATTGAAATTTGATTATGTTAGAACAAGAAAAAGTAGCTCGCGCGAGCTCATGTAACATAAATGTTGAAAAACCATTGGTTTTGTGGGATTCGGACAGCGCGCGCGGAAGGACATTTTGACAATTTTTTCTTAAAAAACCATTGGGTTTTTGATGTTTTTATGTTAAAATCGTTACGAAACCTAAGGTTTTGGAAGGATTTCGTCTTGCGCGCACGAATGTCCACTTTACCTTATTTTTTGCAAGGGATTCTTGCAATTTGATCAAGTAAGAACAAGAATTTTCATTTTCTATTGTTTTTTGCAAGGGAAAGCGGATTACAACAAAACAACCGGATCCGGACACAATCCACTTTTCTGAAGCTTTCGCGAAAAAATAATGAAAATGTAGCTGCGGCCTAGGCGCGGCGCAGAGGTCGCGCACCAGGGGTCCCAACAATAATTATTCTTAAGAAGAAATAATGTTCAACAACAACAGCAACAACAGCAACAACAACAACACGTACAACAACAGCAACAACAAGAACAACAACAGCAACATCAACATCAGCATCACTATCAACATCATCACCATCATCAGCATCATCATCAGCAGCAGCATCAGCATCAGCAGCATCATCAGCAGCATAATCATTATACGCACCATCATCATGATCTTCAGCATCCTCATGATTATTATCAGTATCATTATCATCACCAGTATGCTTATCATTATCATTATCATGATCATTATCATCCGCATCATCGTACACTATGTTAGCCTCATTCCCTCCACCTCCTCCACCTCCTCCTCGCTTTCCTCCGCGCCCTCCTCATCATGCTCCTCCATTTACGGCGGATGATGCAAAAACCTACGCGACCTCGTGAGGTAAGCGGAATCGCAAACACTGGTTCGTCAGTCCATGGCTCGGGGCCCATCGCGCCTCGTAATCAGAGCAGCCCTCGTTTACTGTCTGGAACTTTTACTCAGCGTGTCGCGGCGGCGGCCCCAGCGACACGCTATGCCGTGCGAGCTGATAGCGTGTCCCTCCGCTCCGCGGGACGGGAAGCTGGGGAAAGATCTGTACGTCGGCGCTCGGGGGCTGGGACGTGGTGAGCGTGTCGCGCCGAAGCGTGGTGAGCCAAAATCAGCGGCGCGACGCGCGAACCAGAAGTTCCTGACCGTCTTGTTCGACGCAACGTTGGGTGTGCTCTAGGTGGAACGAACATTGGACTCAGACGGCCCTCGCGAGGACAAAAAAACAAAACACTGGCGGCCAGCAGGAGGTGCGTTCGAAGCCACCTACGGCCCCAACGTCGCAACTCGGCTGGGAGACGTTTCTGGACGAACAGATGGGGCGAGTCGAAACGTAAAAAAAGCAGCAATTTCCCGCCAGGGTGCTGTGCCGAGGATCTGCCGTGGGAGAACCCCCAAGGGCTGCGCCGAAAGCTCGCGAGAGAAGGCAAAAAGAAAAGGGAGGCCGAGGGGGACGGGGCGGGCGCTGGCAGAGCTGGGTTTGGTGGGACCTGGCTTATAGATGTGTACCTGGGGGACGCCCCCCCCCCCCGCCCCGTTCCACTATGACGGGAACTGCCGTCACCCGCAAAAAGCAGCAGCTGCGGCAGACCTGGCTTGGTGATGCTGGCCACTGCAGGGGGCTCCGGGGCCCTGCTGCTACTAACCAGGCCCCCTTGCCTGGGGTCCTGGCCATACCCGAGCGGGAGCGCGGGAGGAGGGACAGGAGGGAAAAAGGCAGGAGAAGCCGCCGACCCCCCCGCTTGCTGGGGAGCGAGAAGCTGCATGAGACGGTTGTCGGCGGTGGACAGACCTCCCTTTAGTAAAACGTGGTTTAGTGCCAACGACCTCGGGCCCAAACCTTGCGGGCGCAAGCCTGGAAAATAACAGCTCGGCGCCATCTCGAGAACCGAAAACGGACAATTCACTAATCGACGTGTCACTGTTGGGGGTTCTGTCCACCCCCGAAGTTGTCGGCGGTGGACAAGCCTTTTTTGGCCCAGAAGGAGGCCTTTGGGGTCCGAAAAGGCCACCTTCCTCCCTCCCCCCACGTATCGCGCCCCATGAATTCGCGCCCAAGCGGGGCTGGACAGAACCCCTCTGGGAAAACACCCCTTTCGACGGTGGACAAACCTCCCTTTAGCACATCACCCTTCAGTCAACAAAACGGCCTGGGACCGACACCGACGGACCCGGACCCGCCAAAATGACGGCCGCGACGCCCTCTCGCGAACCGAGAACGGCCAATTCGCTGAGCGACGCGTCCGGGTAGGAGGTCTATCAACCCCCTAATTTCAGCGCCGATCATAAAAGGGCTTAATGCGGGATGACGATTAATAAAAAAATGGGGGGGAACGATTAAGAAAAAAGTGTCCTGCTGTTTCTGCAGAAATTTCTGACTGGAGGAGAACGATTAAAACAAATACTTTTCCAGCCCGCGGCCGGTTTTTTCTAATCGTCATCCCGGGCGCCGGAGGTCTATCAACCTCCGATTTTTTGTTTTTTTGTTCCCCCTTTTGTTTTCTTTTCAAATTTCTATCATTTTTTCCCCTACGCAAGCAAATCGGAAGCCACCAGGACCGGCTCGTCAGGTCCCTACGTGCCGCCACGCTGGTTCGGGGCAGGCTGTGCTGTCCGGCGGAAGGGGGCGAGGAGGGGAGAAGCAGGCAGGCGACGACGAACGCCCCGGCGGGAGGCCAGGGCCTGCGGAGGGGCGGGCAGGCAGAAGACGGGCCAGGCGGAGGGCTTTACGCGAGGTGACACGGCGACCTCACGCCGCAGCCTGCGCGGGCCGCCGGCACGGGAACGCTGCTTTGGAGACGAGGACGCTCGCGCGCGAGCCTACGCGGGCGGCTTGCGCGCCAACGTCGGCGCAGACGACAGACGACCCCGATGTTTTGCGTGGCCCATGTGGCTGCCCCCCATCCCCCTTTTTCCCCGTCCCCTGGGACCCAAAATCGCATTAGAGGGAGGGGAGCAAGGGGGGGGGGGAGGGGGGGGAAGGAGCACCGGGAACTCATCAACACACCCTACGGTCAAAAACCCTAACAAGGACGCGCGGCAAGGACGCAAGACCCTTGGAAGCCGAAGTTGGGACTTTTGGGGCGGCGGACGACGAAAACCTCAAGGACGCAAGAGCAAGGAAGAGCCAGGACGCAAGGGTACCCTGAGCAAAGTCGCGCGTCCTTATTAGGGTTTTTGACTGTAGTGCCTCCGGAGCCTTCAGATCTACACTCCGTGGCCTCCAAGATGCCCAAGATGCCATCTAAGCTAGCTCAAGCTGGACTCCAACACGCCGAGGAGTCTTCAAAGACGACCAAGATGACCTCAAAACTGCCCAAGAGGCCTCGAGAACGTCCCCAGAGTGCTCCCAGACGACCCCCGAGAGATCCCCAAGAAGAATCGTCGAAATCACCAGGGGCACCGCTTATTTTCAGCATATTCCCATCTCTGGTTTCAACGGCTTCCAAGACGGTTCAAGGGGCCCCCCAGATCGCTCCAGGACGGCCCCAGAAGCCGCAGAGGGCCACAAGACGGCCGAAGAGGACCCCGAGACGGCCCAAGAGGCGCCCAAGAGGCGCCCAAGAGGGCCCCCAGCAGGGCACAAGAGCTGGCCTGCCGAGCCATCCGCCCCAAGAGGACCCCCGGGACCGCGAGAAGGAGAACAGGAGACCCCCAAGAGGCCCGAAGAGGCCCTTAAGAAGACCCAGAAAAGGCCCCCAGAGGGCCCCCAAGAAGACCCAAAAGGCCTCCCCCCTCCTCCTCCTCCTCCTCCTCCTCCTCCTCCTCCTCCTCCGCCTCCTCCTCCTCCTCCTCCTCCTCCTCCGCCTCCGCCTCCTCCTTCGCCGCCTCCTCCTCCTCCTCCTCCTCTTCCTCCTCCTCTTCCTCCTCCTCCTCCTCCTCCTCCTCCTCCTACTACTTCTTCCCTCCTCTGGGGGTCGGCCGAATGGCGCAAGCCTCTTGAACACAAGCAGCAGTCGGAGAACTGGAACGCGGGGCCCTCCAGAACTCCAGAACGCCTCAGGGGCCAAACTGGGCGTGCAAACCGGGATCTTCAAACATATAGCAAAACCAACAGATGTTGGATGATTCGAGCGCGTTTCTTTACTTTCGGCGATGATGGGCATTATAGGGGGGGAGGGGCCAGGGGGGGGTATAATGTAACGCCTCCCCCCCGCCGTGCGCACGGCGGCAATGCCCGGAGCGCACTGGGGTGGGGAGGGGCGCTACGTTGGGGAGGGGGGGGGAGGGGGGGGGGTCGGGGTCTATAATGCCCGTTATGCGCCGAGCAAGAAACAAACACGCTCTTTTCACTTCTCCAGGGGTAGCCTGGACGCCTCTTCTAGCCGACACACGGCCTCGTCTGGGCCATTTTCGAACATGCACATTTCGTCGCCGATTTGGGGAATCATCGGTATCAATTTCTGACGATGATGGGCCCAACTGGGGCCACCAAAACAGAGCCAAAACCGGGCCAGATCCGGGCCAGGTTTCGATGCAAATGCGATCGGGGCTTGGGCCTACCATGGGGATGCTCGCGCTTGAGCCGTCCAGAGGCCCGCCTGGGCAGCCTCGGGCCCTTCTTGTGCCCTTTTGGGCCCTTCTCGGGGCCCTCTTCGGCCCTTGAGGGCGCCTCTTGGACCTGTGAGGGGTCTGTCACCAGTTTCGGAATATATACTGCCATCTCGTCTTCGTCTCCAGCAGCGAGGACTGGAAGGATCGGGCGGCGAGCGCGAAGCGTTTTGAAGACAAGCGCCGTCTTCGTCTTCTCAGGCGAGGACTGCGAAGGAGCGGGCGGCGTGCGCGAAGCGTCTGGAAGACACGCAGCAGCTGGAAACCTAGAACGCGGCGGCAGCAGCGCACCAGCGTCAGGGAGACGTAAGACTCGTGTACGGGGGACTCGGGTTGGACTGACGGGGCCATGGTGAAATGACGAGGCCCAATCTGAAATCTGACGCGAGCTCCCGCTGCAGACAACCCACGAAGATCGGACCGTCAAAATCCAGGACGCGCTCGTCAAAAAACGTCGGCAAACCGAAATGCAGCTCACTCGTGTCTTACGTTCCCCGACAGCGGCGGCGGCAGCAGAAGAAGAGCGGGCCTCCGGCGCGATGTAGTCGGGCGTGCCCACCGCGGTCATGCGGGGCATGGCCGCCAGCTGCCGCGCCCCAGCGCACTGCTCGAAGACCTGGCCCCGCGCCCCGCGTCGCACGGATGCTGCTTCCCCGTCTGCCACAAGGAACAACCAGCCCTGACTGCTCCTCCTGCTCCTGCTCCTTGTCAACATCATCACGATTACCATCCCCACCACCATCTTGAGCCCTCTCCTGAATACGTGAGCCTTCTCATCCTCCAACTCTTCATCCTCCACCTCCTCCCCCATCCCACTTCCTGATAAACAGATCCCCCCTGTCGTACCCGCAGACGTGTTGGTAGGGCGGGCTGGGCGTTTCGCCTGAGACTTCCTCACCGTTCATGATGCTGAAGCTTGAAGGTTCCAACAGCTTCACAGATGGAGAGCGGGCCGTTTTCAAATTGTGCCTCTCGCAATAGCGTCGCGCACACTCCTCTTTCACAGATGGAACGCGGGTTGTTTTCAAGATGTGGCTCTCGCCCTCGCGCCGCGCACATTCGTCTTCGGGGCTTACATTCGTCGTAAGGAATCGTAAGGTTAAGTCCCGGGAATGGGTTTCTACTGCGATGTAGGACTGGGAACGGTGTTCTGACACGATTTAGTTTTGTCAGGGCGCAACAGTCACCGTGATTTGCGGCGTTGATGTCCCAGGAACTGTGTCTTGGTACGGTTAAGGATTCTAAGACGGCTGTCTCCCAAGTGGACACTTCCAGCAATGAAACCACATTCATGTGGAGCCTATGACAAGGAAAGTTGGAAGGAGGGTGTATCTCAACATCGTTGGCACGTCGTGGATTTACACTGGTCTTCCTCATCCTCTTCCTCTTCATCATCAACTTCATCGTCATCATCATCTTCATAATCATCGCAGCATGAGCATCATAATCATCCATCTTACCGTCATCAGCATCAGCATCATCATCATCGTCATCAGCATCAACATCATCATCCGTATCAGCATCATCACCACCACCATCATCATCATACTCAGCATCAGTGTCGTCGTCATCACCACCACCACCACCACCATCATCAGCAGCAGCACCACCATCGTCGTGTTCTCCCTTTTCGTGACCCGCAAGAGGACACGAGACGCTACCACGCCCGCAAGAGAGAAGAGCCAGACGGGCCGCGGCCTTCGAGAGGCCGAAATCAGCAATCTTGACGTCGCACAGCTCCCGGCACGCGTGCTCGGGCGACGGGAAGCTCCTCACCTCGGGAGCGGAGGGGCTGGAATTGGGAGGAAGGGGGAGGAGGGGAGAGGGGGGAGGCAGGGGGGAACTTCGTGGGGTGGGGATGCGGGGATGGGGGCGGGGGTGGACAAAGCAGGATTACTTTTTTTTGGTCGCGGCTCCAAGGAAAAGCCCAGGGAGCGGGCACAACGTCCGGGGCGCGGTACATTGTACATCTGCGGATCCGGCCGTCACTGTCGACAGCCGACCGCACCTGCAAGCACACTCGCAGTTGCGCATGCACAGCACAAAATGAAGTAAATTCGCAGACAAACGCACATAGGCGCAGCAGACTCATGACTCCCAGGCTGGGGCGGCATTGTGGGAGGAGCATGCCAGCCTTCCCGAAGCCAGCGGTTCGGCCGACTCCGTTTGCGTCCCGTCGCTGGCCGACGGTCGTTCTGGACTAGCCTTCTATTGGACTGAGGGGGAGGAGGAGGAGGAGGAGGAGGAGGAGGAGGAGGAGGAGGAGGAGGAGGACGAGGAGGATGACGAGGAGGAGGAGGAACAGGAGGATGGTCATTTGTCGCTTGCGAGTGGTCTGTTTCGGGTTGAGAAAACTCCTCCTCCTCCTCCTCCACCTCCTCCTCCTCCTTCAGCGTGGTAGGGCTTGGGATGGCGAGGGGAGACGAGGGGAGGGGGATCTGGGGGCGAGGGGGGCAGCGGGGGGAGGGTGGAGGGCCCGAGGGGAGGCTGCTGGAGGGGGGAGGGGGCGGTGAGGCAAGGCGGATCCGCTTTTGGGAGGGGTTGTCTTTGCTCCTCCCCCCCCTTTGATGGGCGTGTTTTCCACCACCACCACCAGAAGTTGGAGGGGGAAAGAGGAGGAGGAGGACGAGGAGGAGGAGGACGAGGAGGAGGAGGAGGAGGAGGAGGAGGAGGAGGACCCCCTCCCCCTCCAACTTATGGTGGTGGTGGTGGTGGAAAACAGGCCGATCACCCTTGTCGGGGGTCTACCAACCCGGGCCAATCCAAGCCCGAGGAAGTCAGGCTCTGCAGGCTCCCGCAGAGTCCAGCAGGATCCTGCAGGATCCTGCACCCTGACTCGGGTCAGTGCAACTTTGGCTCTGCAGCATCCTGCAAGATCCGGCGCTCGGGCTGACCCCCGTTTGCATTGACCACCGTCTCAAGGCTCCCGAGCTTGAGTAGACGAGGCCAGGCCGGGTCAGTCGTGCCGTGGGCTGCGGCAGCCTATGGACCTCTGCATGATGTATGGGCTGGAGTCCAATATTAGAGAGCGCTGGCCATGCGATTGGGAGGGATCTCGGGGCAGACCCGAGAGGAAGGAACAAGAAGCCGCAACCGAAAGGCCTCAAAGCAGCTAGCAATAACGCATGCGCCCCATACTGCGAAATCACGGGGCGACACCTGATAAGCACATCAAACAAGACCGCGCGTTCTGCTCTGACACAGCGCGAATCACATCAACGTCCGACCACCCAAAGAAGTGGAGCGTCTGGTCACCTGCCGGAGGGCGAAGTTTCACGGCAATGTTATCATCGTATGCCTGGTCACCACCTCTCACCGCTCGAAAATAACTATCCTGGAAATCGACTTGACAGCTGTGAGAGTAATCATCCTCCCCGCTAGAAGCCAACGTCGAACCAATGAATCGACAGGTGTTGCTGGACTTCTCGTTGGGGGTGTACATGTTCATAGATGAGCGCAGTATCGCTGTCGCTAGAACCCCCAACCTCCAACTGCACGCGCGCCATCTCCATCACATCGCCGGAATGACTCATGTTTGCGATCGTTTGCTCAATCCGATCTGCTCGATACTCTACGTAAGTTCGCAACGTACTTCTCCACCCGATCTGGTATGCCCTCGATGCTCGCCAGCACGTTTCCCTAAACATGAGCGGCGATAGTCGCGCCGCCTGACTTCGTCTTTACGTCAACATGCGACGAAACAGACCCAGCAAGAGGGCGCTCATCGCCCTTCTCGCGCGTCCGTCACACCTGCTTTTCAGAAAGGTCTAGCCTCCACGCCCACTTGCTTCGACATCCCTGATCCGCTGCGCACTCCTTGTCGGGTGCCATCCCACCTCTCTCCTGTGAAGCCATGGGAGCAGGGCGCTAGCACGGCATAATCCAGGCAATAGGAAGTAGGCAAGCGATCAAGGCATAAGTGAACGTGCAGCTTACCTCCTGACTATGTAAGCCTCATTCTCCTCAATCCCTTCCGCCTGCTCCTCCTCATCTCGAGGATGAGAACCAGCATAAACATACAGTCGCGAAGCTACACGCGAATTTCTTTGATATGCGCTGACCCTACTCCCTGGCGCGCGCCGCCAAGGGGGCCCAGCGCCGATCCGAGAAACCCGCGCGGCGCCCCGACAGATTATGTTTATGCAGTTTCCTCTTCTCTGATCCTCCTCCTCCTCCTCCATCTTCTCCTCCTCATCATCCTACATCCTCTTAATTCCCCCCTCCCCCTCCTCCTCCTCCTCCTCCTCCTCCTCCTCCTTCTTCTTCTTCTTCTTCTCCTCCTCCTCCTCCTCCTCCTCCTCCTCCCCTCCTCCTCCTCCTCCTCCTCCACCTCCTCCTCCTCCTCCGCCTCCTACACATCCTCCTCCTCCTCCTCCTCCTCCTCCTCCTCCTCCTCCTCCTCCTCCTCCTCCTCCTCCTCCTCCTCCTCCGCCTCATCTGCATCCTCCTCCTCCCCTCCTCCCCCCGCCCTCGCCCCATATCCTCCGCCCGCTGGGCCGGTGGCGATCATCACGTTCTCCAGCTTCAGGTCGCGGTGGATGACGTTATGCGCGTGCATGTAGCTGATTCCTGGCAGACCGGCGGGGGCGGCAAAGACGTGGAGGAGAAGGAGGAGGAGGAGGAGGAGGAGGAAGGGGGTTCGCAAATCATGGCCGGAGGCGAGTGCGCGGCCGGGGGGGGCCAGAGGACGCATTGAAATGAGAAGAAGAAGAAGAAGAAGAAGATTAAGAAGAACGATATAGAAATGCCCACAGAACACGTGCGCGCCCAACCATGCAATTGCCTGAGCACGGCCCCCCCAATCCGCGAATCTGGCCGCGCGATACGGGAATTCACGCAACGCGTACTCTAGAAACCAACGTGGATTCATGTACGTGTACGTCTTTCTTTCGCTCCTGAGAAGAAGAGGCAAAAGGAGGCCATGATATCTGGGGAGATTTGATGGCCCCAGCCATGATCTCCACATCCCCCTAGGCATTACCACCCTCCTGGACGTCGCCGGAGAGCGCAAGGGCGAGGCAGCGATACTAAGGTACAAGCTGATGGCTGATGCAGCAGCACAGTCTGAGGATGCCGCTGCTGGGAAGTGACCTGCGGGAATAAGCCATCTCCATTGACTGCCCTAGACATTCCACAGTATCGTACTGGGGCAGCTGTAGACTTCCGATGGCCTTCGAATTGATTTTGGCCTTGGCGGCGACGGCTGCTGCCGCTGGGGCTGGAGAGCCCGCCGCCGCCTCGCCCGCGCACTTGGAAGCCTCCTCGGCGTCGTGCTCCTGGCGCAGCGTTGCCAGCCTCTTGTCCGCCTCCTCATGCGAACTGATATTCGGCCCCCCTTTGGGCCGCCGCGCTTGATGAGCTGCATCTGCACAGAGCGGCCCAGCAAGCCGACCTTCCCGATGGGCTTGTGCAAGCGAGGGCACGCTGCATTGTGGCAGCCCTTCCAGCTGGAATTGCCCCAGCAGATGGTGCGCCCACTCGTGGGCGACTTGGGGCGGTGGTCGAGGCTGCGACCGTATTCCTTGCGCGTCAGGGCTTGCCCAAGTAGGCCTGCGCCCTGGCCCCCTGCTGCCCCTCCTGCGCCCTAGCCCCCTGGGCTGCCACCTCCTCCGCCTCCAGCTCCGCCCGCGCCCGCCTTGGGGCGCCCTGTCTGGGCTGGCTGCCCCGCCCCCGCTCTGGGGCGCCCCGTCGGGTGCGCCGGCAGCGCGGGCAGCGCGGCGTTGGAACGGAAAAAGGTCTGCCACTGCGACCTCTGAAGCTCGCTGCGATGCCTGACCTTTATGTCTGTCATGAAGTACTGGACAGGCTCGCCCAGAAAGTAGGCACGTGGCATCATTCTACCACGGCCCAAGGTCATCCGCACTGGCCGGGGCAGCGCACACGAACCGGATGCGGCCCCACGTCGGGTCTCATCGCCCATGAGCCCCAGCACCTTAGCCCGCTGCATGCGTAGCTCTTCGCACCACCTGCCCCTCAGCTCGGCCCAGATGCCGAAGATGACGTTAGGCGGCCAAGCGTAGTCAGCCTCATCATTCATGCTGCGCAGCTGTTCCGCGGCCTTGACTTGCTGCTCGTAGTGCTCCTGCCCGTAAATGTGCGACCGTGCCCAGGCCTCCCGCTTAGCGTTCTGGAGCCAGTGTTGGGGTGTAGACGTATGCCTCCGCCTGGTCTCCAACTTGTAGTCCTTCGGCGGCATGTAGTTGTCCATGTCCGCTTCCGATGTATTGGGGAAGTTGGCGCATCCCAGGCAGTAGTCCGGCATGTCCACGTGGTCGCGCCCCCCGTGCTGGAACGCCGCTAAGCCGTAGGCGATCATATTGGCGATGTTTGTCGGGAAGTTGATTGAGCGGATCGAGCGGAAGAGCGGCCCGGAGCTCTGCCCGACCGACCTCAGCGCGTGGAACGCATCCTTGCCTAGCAGGCCCAGGCAGAGTGTGACCGTGCAGAAATCGCACCCCCTCGCCATGTACACCAGCTGCTCCTCCGCGCGGCCGACGCCGGCGATGGCGCCCTTGGCCGCCCCGCCCGACTCCTCGGAGTGCTTATTGGCCCGGCCCAGCTCCCTGGCCAGGTTTTGCAGCCCTATGCCGAGCTCCGACTCAGGTTGCGGGGCCCTCAAGATCCGCTCCTCCTGGGGCATCGAAGAGGCCCCTGCGTGCCATTCGCGCAGCCGCGTGACCCGCTCCACGAACGACGGCTGCCAGGGCTGCCTCTCGGCCCAAAAGGAGGTCGAGCTGGCCCCACCCGATCCGTAGAACGCGCTCGGGTCGAAGGCCGCGGCCGCGGGCGTCTGCAGCGTTGGCGGCCGCTCCCCGAAGCCGACAAAGCCCAACCCCGGCGGCGCGCCCGGCCTGGGCCCCGACGGGGGCGGGCCCGGGAGAGGGCCCGGGCCTGGGACCGGGCCGACCCAGTGCGCGGGGGCGCCTGCGGGGCGCTCCCAGGGCCTCTGGAGCGCAGGCGAGGGGCCTGGGACCTGCGCATTGTGGCGGCCGTCGGGGCTCCACCTCGAAGGTGGGGGGGGCGGGCTGTCAGCCCTGCCGGCTGCTTGGCCGCCATCCCCCCCCTCGAGCTCCTTGCCCCATGTCGCCAGACATCCGCGCGCGAGGCTGAGGCCGACATCGCCGATGACGACGTCGTGCGTCGCGCCCGCCGCCTCGATGAGCTCCGCAAGCCTGCCCGCACCGTTCTGATGCGAGATAGCGCGCCGCGCGCCAGCGTCCGTCTGGCCCTCTGCCCGCTTGCCGAGGTGGCTCGAGATGAGCGCCACGCGCGGGTCGCGCGTCCTCTGCTTCTCGTCCTGCGCCTGGGCTTCCCCGAGCTTCGCGTCGAAGTCGCCCCGCGTATCCCTCCTCGTAGGAGTGGCGCTGCGACTCCAAGACTTGGTGCGCTTGGCCACGTAGTGCCGGCTGCGCTGGTTGCTGAGGGCGATAGCTGACGCGGGGCCCAAGCAGCCCCCCCGGTAGTTGGCGCCACCCCCGTGGTAGGACAGCCTGATCGCAACCCCCGACTTCCGGCAGATGGCGGGGGACTGGGCGCTCACGAACTCGTCGAGGAGCTCCGCCCTGTGCGCTGGAAAAGCTCCATCCGGGATGGAGAAGGTCAGCCCCAAGCCCACGGCCTCCACGCACGCCCTCGGGTCGTCGTCCGCGCTGTCCTTGGCAGGGCCGACGAAGCGCGCGGGGAAGCTGCAGCATGCGTCCCACTCGGCATCCGCGTCCGCCAGAAGGTCTCGCACATGGACCAGCCACGCTGGACCTGCCTCTGCCTTGGCCGAGCTGCACCGCCTGGCCGCAGTGCCAGAGGGCTGACCGTCGGGCCTCTTGGCCCCCCTCCTGTCAGCGCGGCGGGCGCTGGCCTGACGACCCCCCTCCGGCTGCGGCGTGCACGAGCGGCTGCGCCATCCCACCGGTCGGTCTGCAGCGTGGACCGCGCAGAGGGAGAACCGTCCTTCTCGACAGTCTGCTCGCGGTGGCAGTGAGAACGCGCGCATCTCCTGGGGGCAGCCTGACTCTCGTAGATGCCCGCGTGGCGCGGGCAAGCCCTGAATGAACGCGCGGGTGCCGCCCTCCTCCGGCGCCTCACGCACATCCGAGATCGCCGCATCCTCGACCAGCATCTAGACGGAGTCCTGCCGCGCGGTGCCCCGACGGCACTTGGCGCTCAGGACCTGCGCGCCCACCGGTCGTGTACGCGATCTGGTCGACCTGGCAGACGTCGACGCTGGGCTCCGACTCGGTCTCCGAATTGGGGTCTATCGCCACAGTCTTGCCTGGCTTCTCCCCGGGCTTCGGAAGCCTCCAGCGTCTCTTAGCGCAACAGCGGAACGCCTTGCAGCAGGCTCGCCCCGCCCCTCGTCACCCCCAGGCACAACACAATCGATCCCCTGCTCTCGCCCGCTCCGCTGGGGTGAGCTCGGCCAAGTCTGACGCGTGGACTCGCGAGCTGTGGTTCGCCACGCACGATGAGCTGACGCGCGCCAACGGCCGGTCGCCCTCGGGGAGTGTGCACGGTGAGGCCGCGCACAGGTGGACCTGGCCGACACCCTCGTCATCCCTGGTAGCCCCCAGGTCAGTCTTCAAGTGGCGGTGAGAGCTGCCCTTCACGTCCCTGCACTTATAGACGTACTCGTGACGAGCGACGCGGCCGCCCCTGAGGGGCCCCTGTTCGAGCCGCGCAACGGAGCCGCCAGACTTGACGATAGAGTCATTGGGCATCATCTTCTCGGCTCCTCCTCCATGCGCTCGAACCTCACTCTTGATGCAGTATTCGTCCACCGCCTTCGCCTCGCTGGGCCCGTGCCATGCAAGCGCGGCCGTGGGGTCGCCGCCCAGAGCTGCCATGACGTCGTGCACCCTCCTGCGGCCACCTGCGAACCCCTTCAGCGCCCCGACGAGGACCGAGATGCACGCCCACGCCGTGCGAATTAACCAGGCCATGAAACCCAGCGCCGGCCCGAGCACCGTAGCCACCACCATGGCCACGAGGCCCATATGGCTGCCCACTGTAATCTAGCCCAGAAAGCGCCGAAGAGGCACTGGCCCATCGCGTGGACCAAGCCTATGAGGAAGGTGATCAGCTGATGCAGCAGCGCGCCCAGGGCGTGGCCCAGCCTCTCGCAGAGCCACTTCAGCACCACCTCAACCCACGCGTTGACCCGAGCCAATGCGATGGGCGACGCTGATGCGGCAGTGCCGGGGGGAGGGCCTGGCGCGGCCCGGGTAGCCTTCTCCTCCCTGGTCGAGTTGCCCCCGCTCGGGGGCTCCTCGGGCGGCGGGGGGGGGGCACGGGTTCCCTCTGAGGCCCCTCTCCTCACACCCGCGCCTCCGGCCAGGGATGCTCCACTCGTCTCCGTGGCGCTGGCGTCGGAGACGGGCGGCGGGGGCGCGGGCGCCGCCTCTGGGCTGGCCTCCTCGCGCGGCTTCGCCTCCGCCTGCGGGGCAGCGGCGTCGCAGCAGTAGCCGTGGTATTCGTGCTCGCTGGAGCGCTGACCCCTATGGGCGGAGCGCCCGCCCAGACCTGCCATGGCTGGCGGCGGATCCGCGGCCAGGGGCTCGGCGGGTGCGGGAAGCGCCGCAGGTGTAGGTGGCCCCTCGGGCGCCGCGACCGCTGGCAACTCATCTCCGCCCGCGTCGGAGCAGCGGGCCCCGCCCTGGTTGTCGGGCTGGTCCGGCTGTTCCTCCTCTTCTTCATCGCCTGGCCCTGCACGCTCATGACCTCCCTCCTCAGGTCTGGTCATAGTAGCGGACGCATGGACCGTGGCGTACCAGTTGACTCCGAACGAGACGTCGAGCCATGTCGCCAGTGCACCCATGGCCAGAGCCAGGGTACACTGCAGGCCGTGCACAAGCCTCATCCCTCCCTGATGCCACAGCCCTTCAGGTCGCGGGCGCCTGGAAGCGTCCGCCGCGGGCCGCGGGGCTCCCCACCGGAGCCCCCGCCCGCAGTGGAGAGGGGACCTGACCCAGCCACTGACGAGCACTCCTCGGACTGCTCGGCTGCGCCTCTGGCTGGGCCAGCGAGCTATGGCCCCGCCCGCCCACCTCCAAAAAGACTGGGGCCGCTCTTAGAGCGGCCTTAAGCCAAGGGGCGACGGAGGAGGATGCACACAAGGGAGAGGGAGGCTACGATCTGCGAGGGAACCCGCTCTTCTAGCGAACGTTCACCTCTGGCGGACGGCACGGGGCGCCGCGGCCGCTCTGGGGAGCGTTCCACTCCGAGAGCGCTCCGTAACGCTCCGCCCGGGAGGCTCCGTCCGAAAAACTGGTAGACCATACCCAGAAGCCCCGGGGGGCGAGCGAGGGTCCTGGTCGTGGGTCTGGTATACAAGACTCCATCCCTGAGCCGCGGTTTTTGCATCCTGAAAATGGCCCCGGGCGGTGGAATCTGACCGAGGCGGGGAGGGTGCGGTGTACCACAAAAAATAGAGGACAGGTGGGCTGCGAGGTGCCTCTCGGACCCCGCCTTCGAGAAGGTTGCGACGCGGGCATCGCGCCGCGCCATGGCAGAGTCCAGAGCAGCGAGCGACTGCGGCGCTGGCCTGGCCATGAGGCCGACAGCGGAGGTCAGTGGCCCGGGTGCCACTCTCGGCACCCGGTGCCATGAGGGCCGGAGCGACAGCGGCGCTGGCCCCGAGGCTGGCCAGGTGCAGCATCTCCGGGCCCGGTGGCGAGGAGGCGGAGGGTGTGAACGGCAGGTGCCGCGTGCGTGCCACGAGGGGTCGCTCGAGCCCGCACCGAGAAGGAGGAAAAGGAGGAGGAGGAGGAGGAGGAGGAGGAGGAGGAGGAGAAGGAAGAGGAGGGGAGGAGGAGGAGGAGGAGGAGGAGGAGGAGGAGGAGGAGGAGGAGGAGGAGGAGGAGGAGGAGGAGGAGGAGGAGGAGGAGGACGGGAAGGGGAGGGGAGAAAAGCAGGGCAAAATAGAGGGAAACGCAACAACTGCCTGGCACACCGACTGTCGGAGGTGCGCTGGCAGGGGGGCCCAGCACAATTCCAAGAAATCCGCGCGGACCTCCGACAGGAGGAACGTGGACGGTGAGGAAAAAGGCGGGGAGGCGCTTGGTGAGCGGCAGATGCTGCGCGCGTGCCAGAAAGCGGACGCTCGAGCCGACACAGGGGAGGAAAAGGAAGAGGAAGAAGAGGAACAGGAGGAAGAGAAAGAGGAATAAGAGGAAGAGGAAGAGGAATAAGAGGAAGAGGAAGAAGAGGAGAAGGAGGAGGAAGAGAAAGAGGCGGAGGAGGAGGAGGAGGAGGAGGGAGAAGGAGGAAGAGGAGGGAGAAGAGGAGGATGAGGAGGATGAGCAGGAGGAGGGAGCAGGAGGAGGAAGATGAGGAAGAGGAGAAGGAAGAGGGCGAGGATTACGGAGAGGAGGAGGAGGAGGACGGGAAAGGAGATGAGATGTGTAGGAGAAAAGGGGATTTGGAGGAGGGAAAGGCAGGGAGAAGGAGGAGGAGACAAGGGGAGGAGGAGGAGGAGGAGGAGGAGGAGGAGGAGAGGAGGAGGGAGGAGGAGGAGGAGGAGGAGGAAGAAGGACGAGGAGGAAAGGAAAGGGAGGAAGGAAGGAGGAGGAGGAGGAAGAAGGGAGGAAAGCAGAGGAGAGACGAGGAGGAGAAGGAAGAGGAGGAGGAGGAGGAGAGGAAGAGGAGAGGAGGAGGAGGAGAGGGAGGAGGGAGGAGAGGAAGAGAAGGACAGGGGAGGGGGAGGCCGCGCCGACGTCCTGTGAGCAGCTGCCCCACGACGTGCCTCGACGCCGCCTCGCCGCCGCCGAGGCCCCCGAAGGGCGCCGGGCCCCGCGGCAGCCGCAGCTCCGCCTGCAGCTTCTCGAAGAGGGTCCCTCGTCAGGGGCGGCCGAGAGGGGGGCGTCAAGGGAGGAGGAGGAGGAGGAGGAGGAGGAGGAGGAGGAGGAGGAGGAGGAGGAGGAGGAGGCGGCGGGGAGGTGGACTGGACAGTGGACGGGATGGAGAAGGGCAGTAGTAGTCGGAGGAGGAGAGGGGGGCGTCCAAGGGGGGGGGGTGCAAATCATGGCCGGCGGCACGCGCGCGGCCCATGGGGGGGCCAGGGACGCAGTGAAGTAGGAGGAGGCGCCATGAGATCTGGGGAGACATCGTGGCCCACGCCGCCGTGGTATCCCCCCCGAGGTCATCCCCCCCCTCTTTGCCGCCCCCGACCTCAGGAGCGGGGAGGGGGATGTAAGACGAAACTGGGGCGAAGATGAAATCGGGTATGGATAGATCGGGAATATCTGTCTGGGATCCGGCGGATCTGGAGGATGTCTCGGGCGCCGCGACCTTCTCAGAGCGTTCTGGAACGCTCCGAGAGCGCTCCGATCCGAGAGCGCTCTGGACCAGATTGACCCTCGTCCCAGCCCCGTCCGAGGATGGGAGGGATGTGGAGGGAGCGAGGGGGGGAGAGGTCCCCGGAGAGTCGGAACCCGTGCGACAGCGGCAGGTAGGGGGGCCCCACCTCTGCTCACACAGCGGCTCCCAGCTTCGCGCTCCGCGCTGCGCGACGCGCGACGCGCGAACCGCCTCGCGCGCGCGCGCGCCGCCTCCCAGGGGAGAGGAGGAGGAGGAGGAGGAGGAGGAGGAGGAGGAGGAGGAGGAGGAGGCATCGGAGCCGAGTCGCGGAGCGCGAAGCACGAGCCACGCCGCGCCCTCGAGGGCGCATCCGGCAGGTGCTGCGCGTGCCCCCCCTCGACGCCGCAGGCCGCCCGCGGGGGGCGCGATGGCGCGCGCGCGCGCGCCGCGCTGCGCGGTCCGGGCGGGGGAGCCGTGCCACTCTCTGGGGGGGTGGCGGCGCGCGGGCGCGAGGATCGGTGGCTCGAACATCGATGGGATCGCTGTCCACCACCACCGCCAGGAGCTGGAGGCGGGAAGGACGTGGAGGTGACGAGGAGGAGCAGGACGAGGACGAGGAGGAGGAGGAGGAGGAGGAGGAGGAGGGGGAGGTGGAGGAGGGGGGGGTCGAGGAGGGGGAGGAGAGCCCCCTCCCCCTCCGACTTATGGTGGTGGTGGTGGTGGTGGAAAACAGGCCCATCAAGCATGGGGGCCTCTTCTCCGTCGCGCCACCATGCGTGTCTGTAGGGCGGGCTGGGCGTGTCTCCCGAGCTGGCCGCCCCGCGGGCAGCCGGGCCATGGCCCAATGCACTCCCAACCGCCTGAAACTTGTGGCGTTCCGCGTCCCTCCACCGGCCCATCCAGAAACAATCCCGACGCAAGTTGCCGTGATCAGGGAAGTGCCGCAGTATGCCTTCGTCTCCGAGGATTATTCCATAGAGGCAAAAAGGAGGAGCAGGAAACGGAGGAAGAGGAAGCAGGAGAAAAAGATGGTGGAGGAGGAGGAGGAGGAGGAGGAGGAGGAGGAGGAAGCAAGAATGGGGGGGTGCATGGAGGAACGGGCGAATGGAGGGAGGGACAGATAACAGAAGGAGGAACGAGGGATGAGCGGGTGAAGGGTAGATGGGTATAGGAATCGATGGCGGGGGGGAGACGCCGAAGGGAGGAATGGGGAAAGACACATGGGACTAGAGACTGAGGGAGGCAGGAAGGAGGGATGGGGGGGTCAAGGGATGAGGGAGCAATGGGGATGCAGCAGGAATGGTGAAAAGATTGATGGAGGGAGGAGGCTAGGGAGAATGACAAATGAAAGAGTGTGGAGTGAAGGGTTACGGACGAAAGGAGAGAGGTATAAGGGATAACTTCATGACTGCAGCAACTGGGACGGAAGGGCGGAGGGAGAAGGAAGGAGGGATGGATGGGTAGAAGGACCGAAGGATAGATGGATGAGGGACGAAGGTAATTACGAGGATCAGGATTGATGGACAGGTGGATGTATGGAGGACGGGCGGAAGGATGCGAGATGCAATAGTGAAAGGATTGATGGAAGGGGTTCATTTGAGGGAGGAGGTGGGAAGCAGAATGGAGGATGGAAGGTGGATGAATGGATGAGGTTGAGCTTGAAATTGGGGATCACAGTACAGTGCTGATTGATACTTGCTGCGCTCTGCGTTCTTGCGCTGCTCATAAGAACGTGCGTTCATGGGTAATGCGGTGTCCACAGGCGTCCTGCTGCTCGCAGTCACGGCAAGGCTCAGGGATTGTTGGGCTCAACCAGTGCAGCATGTATGACCCAATATGCGCCAAGTGGCAAAAACGATAACGAACTCACCCAACGATACAACAGCGCGCTGTCCGCTCAGTAAGTGTATGCCTCTCTGGAGGCACAGACGTTGCAAGGTAATGGATCGTAGTCAACAGCGACACCAGCGACAGTGACAACTGACACGGCGACTTCTCGCCCTTCCTTCCTCTAGCCTTGATCGGCAGTCTTGCAAAATTGCCCAACAGACCGTGGGCGCGACGGCACTATAAGCTGGGAGCAACATCGTGCAAGCCAGACTAAACTCTCAACCCAATAGCAAAGACAAACTTCCCACTACTTCTGTGAGGATAATGGGCGTTGCGGTGTTCATGCGTCTTGCTGCTCGCAGGCTCCGGCGCTCGATGGCGTGATGGTCGCTGCCCACCTTTGAGGCCTACGTTCGGCACGGTCTTGGTGGAGCTACGAAACGGGCCAAAACTTTCGCAGCGGCGATGTAGTCATGAGCGTCCCAGGGGCGCCACCATAGGTGGCGCCTCGGTTTTCAGACCGCCCTGGGCCACTCGGGGGGACATCGACACGAGCCTTGTTCAAAAAGGACAAGAACTGCTGGTAGGAAAGAGCGTGCTCTACCGCTGCTGGCGGGAAACGGGGGGGGGCCACTACCGGTTCGAACCCTGCCCCCCCTCCCCCCTCCGGAAAACCGGGGGAGGTCACTACCGGTTCGACCCCCTCCCCCCCCCAGTCCATCATGAAAAAGGGGGGGGGTCACTACTGGTTCGAACCCCCCCCCCTCTCCCCTCCGGAAAACCGGGGGGGTCACTACCTGTTCGAACCCCCCCTCCCCCCCTCTCGAAAACGGAGGGGGGGGTCACTACCGGGTCGAACCGCCCCCTCCCCTTCGCCGCCGGGCCGGGGAGAGTGGGGACATTGACACACTGCTGGGGCACTGGTGGGGACAGCGGGGACAATGGTGGGAACAGTGGGGACAGTGGGACAGTGGTGGAGACGGTGGTGGACAATGGTGTGGGGACAGTGGTGTGGGGACAGTGGTGTGGGGACAGTGGGAATGTGGTGGAAACAGTGGGAAAGTGGAGGGTACAGTGGTGGTGAGGACAGTGGTGAGGGCGGTGGCGAGGACGGCGGTGGGACAGTGGGACAGAGGTACAGTGGGGACAGTGGTGGGGACAGCGGGGACAGTGGTGGGAACAGTGGGACAGCTCAGTGGGACATCGGTGGAGACAGTGGGACAGTGGGGACAGTGGGGACAGTCGGGCAGTGGTTGGGGCCGTGGAGAAAGTGGGAGAGAGTGGAACCGTGGTCGGAACAGTGGTGGGGACAGTGGGGACAGTGCGACAGTGGTGGGGGCACTGGTGGGGACAGTAGGGACGGAGGTGGAACCAGTGGAAATAGTGGTGGTGAGGACAGTGGTGCTGGGGACAGCAGTGGGGGATGTGGTGCGGACGGTTGTAGGGACCGGGAGTCGTTTGCTGGCGGTGAGCGTGGGGGGGGGGGGGTTCGAACCGGTAGTGACCCCCCAGGTTTTCGAGGGGGAGGGGGGGGTTCGAACCGGTAGTGACCCCCCCGGTTTTCGAGGGGGGGGGGGTTCGAACCGGTAGTGACCCCCCCGGTTTTCGAGGGGAGGGGGGGGGGGGTTCGAACCGTAGTGACCCAGTGACCCTGGCCGGGTTTTCGAGTGGGGGGGGTTCGAACCGGTAGTGACACCCCCCGGTTTTCCAGAGGGGAGGGGGGGGGTTCGAAACCGGTTCTGACCCCCCCGGTTTTCCGGAGGAGACGGGGGTGCCATGGGGGAGGGTTCGAACCGGGTAATGACCCCCCCGGTTTTCCCGGAGGAGGGAGGGGGGGGGGTCAGGGGAGGGGGGGGTTTGGCCCGAGGGAAGGGGGGGGGGGGGATTCCAGCAGGGGGGGGGGGATTTTTCGGAGGGGGGGGGGGGGCCCGGGTTCCGGAGGAAGAGGGGGAGGAAAGGTCCACATGTGTAAAGCGGCGGTGGGTCACGCCCTCTCGCTGGTAGCCTTCTTCCCCATCATGTCCATCCCCTGTCGATCGCGCCGGTGGGCCCCCCAAAAAAACATTTCCCAAAATGCAGAGCTGACCGACCCGGGAGGGTGGCTTCTCGTCTAGCTGGGACTACTCGGGGGGGCCTGCCGAGGCCGGGCGGGACTGCCTGGGGGGGGGGCGTCTGCGCGCGACCCAAGGCCTTTAACTGACCGAGACCCTCCAGGCGAGAAGGAGGAGGAGGAGGAGGAGGAGGAGGAGGAGGAGGAGGAGGCGGAGGGGGAGGAGGGGGAGGAGGAGGAGGAGGAGGAGGAGAGGAGGAGGAGGAGGAGGAGGAGGAGGAGGAGGAGGGGGGGAGGGAGGAGAGGAGGAGGAGGGAGGAGGAGGAGGAGGAGGAGGAGGAGGAGGAGGAGAGAGGAGGAGAGGAAGGAGGAGGAGGAGGAGAGGAGGAGGAGGAGGAGGAGGAGCGGAGGAGGAGGAGGAGGAGGAGGAGAGGAGGAGGAGGGGGGGAGGAGGAGAGAGGAGGAGGAGGAGGAGGAGGAGGAGGAGGGGGGAGGGAGGAGGGAGGAGGAGGAGGAGGAGGAGGGAGGAGGAGGAGGAGGAGAGGAGGGGAGGAGGGAGGAGGAGGAGGAGGAGGGAGGAGGAGGGGGGGGGGGGAGGAGGGAGGAGGAGGAGGAGAGGAGGAGAGGAGGAGGAGGAGGAGGAGGAGGAGGAGGAGGAGGAGGAGGAGGAGGAGGAGGAGGAGGAGGAGGAGGAGTGGAGGAGGAGGAGGAGGAGGAGGAGGAGGAGGAGGAGGATAGGAGGAGGAGGAGGAGGAGGAGGAGGAGGAGGAGAGGAGGAGAGGAGGAGGAGGAGGAGAGGAGGAGGAGGAGGAGAAGGGGAGGAGGAGAAGGAGGAGGAGGAGAGAGGGAGAAAACGCTTCTCTTGCTGCTTATCCCCGCCCCCCCGCCCCAGGAGCTGACGCATCGTAGAAAAATATGTGGGCGCACCATTCCAGCAGATGAGCCTGGCGTTTGCTGGGGAACGCTCAACCAAACATGAACAACAAAACAAGCAAACACACAGACAACCAAACAAACAAACAAACAAACTGAGAAACACACAAACAAGCTCACAAACAAACTCACAAACAAACAAACAAACAAACAAACAAACAACAAACAACAAACAGCAACCAAACAAACAAACAAACAAGCAACCGAACAAGCAAACAGACAAACAAAAACTACCAAACAACGACGACGACACTCATGGCTCATGGGGGGCCAACAAAACAAGCAAGCACTACACGCAGCCAACAGCAAAAAAACGCCCCCCTCAACGGAGACGGAAAGGGTCGGGCGAAGAGGCGACCAGCGCCTCCCGGCGCCAGGTCCATGACGATGACGCACACGAAGTCCTGCCCCTCCTCACCTCGGGAGACGCGGCCACTCCGATCCCGAGGCCCGGCTGCGGCCCGATCCCGACCCCCATCGGTCGAACGCCTGCCCGCCCCAGACGTGCAGCCCACGAGCGGCGAGCGCATCCGCATCTTCGCCCTCGCGGTCTGGATGCCGGGGCGCGGTGCCGCGGATACGCGGCCGCACGGATGCGTTCAGCGCGGGGCATCCCGAAAAAACACCCCGTATCCGCGGGGCTGCGGCCGCGAAGCCCGCGAAGACGCGAAGCCGCGGATACGGAGGTGTGCTTCGCCCACGAGCAGCATCTTGAGCAAGACAGGAAGGACTTAAAGCTGGCCCCGGGGAACGGGTCGGGACTTCCGTGGGCCGCGCACTGGAGAAATCAAGACGTCGCACGTCCGGGGTTCCAGTGCGGACGCGGCCGCGAGAATCCCTCGCAGGAAGCCCACCACTGAGAGCTCGCGCGTGCGAGAGGCCAACGCGGGGAAAGCAGAAACACCCTGAACTTCAGCAGCTCCCTTCCCGGCCGCGGGATGCCACCGCGCAGCGCGCGGAGCGAAGAAACCCTAGGCACACTGAGGAAAAACATCTGGTCTCTCGATGCGCGTCCCCAGTCGGCCACCGCGCTTGCAGCGGTAGGTGTGTGTGTGTGTTGTGTGTTATGTGTGTTGTGTGTATTGTGTGTTGTGTGTTGTGTGTGTTGTGTGTGTTGTGTGTGTGTTGTGTGTTGTGTGTGTGTTGTGTGTTGGGTGTGTTGTGTGTGTTGTGTGTGCTGTGTATGGGTTGTGTGTGTTGTGTGTGTGTTGTGTGTGTTGTGTGTGTGTTGTGTTGTGTGTGTTGTGTGTTGTGTTGTGTGTGTTGTGTGTGTTGTGTGTGTGTTGTGTGTTGTGTGCGTTGTGTGCGTTGTGTGTGCTGTGTGTGTTGTGTGTTGTGTGTTGTGTGTTGTGTGTTGTGTGTGTCGTGTGTTGTGTGTGTGTTGTGTGTGTTGTGTGTGTGTTGTGTGTGTTGTGTGTTGTGTGTTGTGTGTTGTGTGTTGTGTGTGTTGCGTGTTAAGTGTGTTGTGTGTGTTGTGTGTGTGGTGTGTGTTGTGTGTGGTGTGTGCGTTGTGTGTGTCTGCGTTGTGTGTTGTGTGTTGTGTGTTGTGTGTTGTGTGTGTTGTTTGTGTGTGTTGTGTGCGTGTTGTGTGTTATGTGTTGTGTGCTGTGTGTTGTGTGTTGTGTGGTGTGTGCTGAATGCTGTGTGCTGTGTGCTGTGTGTTGTGTTCTGTGTGCTTTGTGTTGTGTGTTGTGTGTTGTGTTTGTGTGCGTGTGTGCGTGTGTGTGCGCGCGTGCGTGCGTGTGTGCGTGTGCGCGTGCGTGTGCGTGTGCGTGTGCGTGTGCGTGTGCGTGTGCGTGCACGTGCGCGTATGCGCGTATGCGCGTGTGCGCGTGCGCGCGTGCGCGCGTGCGTGTGTGCGTGTGTGCGTGTGTGCGTGTGTGCGTGTGGGCGTGTGTGCGTGTGTGTGTGTGTGCGCATGGTCCATGTGTGCGTGTGTGCGTGCGTGCGTGTGTGCGTGTGTGCGTGTGTGCGTGTGTGCGTGTGTGCGTGGGTGCGAGTGTGCGTGGGTGCGCGTGTGCGCGTGTGCGTGTGTGCGTGTGTGCGTGTAAGGGTGTGCGCGTGTGCGCGCGTGCGCGCGTGCGCGTGTGCGCGTGTGCACGCGTGCGCGTGTGCGCGTGCGCGTGTGCGCGTGTGCGCGTGTGCGCGTGTGCGCGTGTGCACGTGTGCGCGTCTGCGCGTGTGCGCGTGCGCGCGTGTGCGCGTGTGCGCGTGTGCGCGCGTGCGCGTGTGCGCGTGTGCGCGCGTTCGCGTGTGCGCGTGTGCGCGTGTGCGCGTGTGCGCGTGTTCGCATGTGCGCGCGTGCGCGTGTACGCGTGTGCGCGTGTGCGCGTGTGCGCGTGTGCGCGTGTTCGCGCGTGCGCGTGTGCGCGTGTGCGCGTGTGCGCGCGTGCGCGCGTGCGCGTGTGCGCGTGTGCGCGCGTGCGCGTGTGCGCGTGTGCGCGCGTGCGCGCGTGCGCGCGTGCGCGTGCGCGCGTTTGCGCGCGTGCGCGTGTGCGCGCGTGCGCGTGTGCGCGTGCGCGCGTGTGCGCGTGTGCGCGTGTGCGCGTGTGCGCGTGTGCGCGTGCGCGCGTGCGCGCGTGTGCGCGTGCGCGCATGTGCGCGCGTGCGCGTGTGCGCGCGTGCGCGCGTGCGCGCATGCACGTGTGTGCGCGTGCACGTGTGCGCGCGTGCGCGTGCGAGCGTGCGCGCGCGCGCGTGCGCGCGTGCGCGTGTGCGCGTGCGCGCGCGTGCGCGCGTGCGCGTGCGTGGGTGTGTGGGCGTGTGGTTGTGTGGGTGTGTGGGTGTGTGGGTGTGTGGGTGCGCGGGTGTGTGGGTGCGTGGGCGTGTGGGCGTGGGTGTGTGGGTGCGTGGGTGCGTGGGTGTGTGGGTGTGCGGGTGTGTGGGTGCGTGGGTGTGCGGGTGTGTGGGTGTGTGGGTGTGTGTGGGTGTGTGTGTGTGTGCGTGTGTGTGGGTGTGTGTGGGTGTGTGTGCAAGTTTGCGTGTGTGTGTTTGTGTGCGTGCGTGCGCGTGCGAGGGCGCGCGCGTGTGCGTGTGCGCGTGCGCGTGCGTGCGCGCGTGCGTGTGCGCGCGCGCGTGCGTGCGTGCGCGTGTGCGTGTGTGTGCGTGTGCGGGTGCGCGCGTGCGTGTGCGTGTGCGTGTGCGCGCGAGCGTGCGCGTGCGTGTGCGCGTGCGCGTGCGCGCGTGGTCGCGTGCGCGCTCGCGCGTGCGCGTGTGTGCGCGTGCGTGTGCGTCTGCGCGTGTGCGCGTGTCGCGTGCGCGCGCGTGCGCGTGCTGCGCGCCGTGCGCGTGTGCGCGTGCGCGCGCGTGCGCGTGTGCGCGCGCGCGCCGTGTGCGCGTGCGCGCATGTGCGCGCGTGCGCGTGCGCACGACGTGCGCGGCGTGCGCGTGTGCGCGTGCACGCGCGTGCGCGTGTGCGCGTGTGCGCGGTGCGCGTGTGCGCGTGTGCGCGCGCGCGCGTGTGCGCGTGTGTCGCGCGTGCGGCGTGCGCGTCGCGCGTGTTTCGCGCGCGCGCGCGTGCGCGCGTGCGCGTGTGCGCGCGCGCGCGTGCGCGTTGATCGCGGGCGCGTGCGCGTGCGCGCGTGCGAGCGTGCGCGCGCGCGTGTGCGCGTGTGCGCGTGTTCCGCGTGTGCGCGCGACGGAGGGGGGGGTGCGCGCGTGTGCGCGCGCGTGCGCGCGTGCGCGTGTGCGCGTGTGCGCGTGTGCGCGTGCGCGCATGCGCACGCGCGTGTGCGCGCGCGTGCGCGCGTGCGCGTGCGCGCGTGTGCGCGTGCGCGTGTATGCGCGTGTGCGCGTGTGCGCGCGCGCGCGTGCGCGTGCGCGCGTGTGCGCGTGCGCGTGTGTGCGCGTGTGCGCGCGTGCGCGTGTGCGCGTGTGTGCGTGCGCGCGTGTGCGCTTGAGCGCGTGCGCGTGAGTGCGTGTGCGCGTGCGCGCGCGCGGGTGTGCGCGCGTGCGCATGTGCGCGTGT
>CAUYUJ010005160.1:40592-63856 GCA_963575745.1 Prorocentrum cordatum
GCGCGTGTGCGTGTTCGTGTGCGTGTGCGTGTGCGTGTGCGTGTGCGTGTGCGTGTGCGTGTGCGTGTGCGTGTGTGTGTGTTGTTTGTGTGTTGTGTGTGTGGTGTGTGTGGTGTGTGTTGTGTGTGTGGTGTGTGGTGTGTGTTGTGTGTGTGTGTGTTGTGTGCTGTGTGTGTGTTTGTGTGTGGTGTGTGTGTTGTGTGTTGTGTGCTGTGTGTGTTGTGTGTTGTGTGTGTGTTGTGTAGTGTGTTGTGTGTGGTGTGTGTGTTGTGTGTTGTGTGTGCTGTGTTGTATATGTCGTGTTGCGTGTGTTGTGGTGTGTGTGTGTGTTGTGTGTGTGTTGTCTTGTGTGTGGTGTGTGTGTGGTGTTGTGTGGGTTGTGTTGTGTGTTGTGTGTTGTGTGCTGTGTGTTGTGTGTTGTGTGTTGTGCGTGTTGTGTGTTGTGTGGTGTGTGTGTGTTGTGGGTGGTGTGTGTTGTGTTTTGTGTGTGTGTTGTGTGGTGTGTGTTGTGTTGTGTGTGGTGTGTGTTGTGTGTTGTGTGTTGTGTCTGGTGTGTGTTGTGTGTGTGGTGTGTTGTGTGTGTGGTGTGTGCTGTGTGTGTTGTGTGTGTGTGTTGTGTGTGCGTGCGTGCGTGCGTGCGTGCGTGCGTGTGTGCGTGTGTGTTTCTGTCTGTCTCTGTGTGTATGTATGTATGTATGTGTGTTTGTGTGGGTGCGTGTGCGTGTGCGTGCGTGCGTGCGTGCGTGCGTGCGTGCGAGTGTGTGAGAGAGTGTGCATGTGTGAATGTGTGTGTGCGTGCGTGCGTGCGTGCGTGCGTGCGTGTGTGCGTGTGTTGTGCGTGTGTGCGTGTTGTGCGCGTGTTGTGCGTGTGTGTGCGTGTGTGTGTGTGTGTGTCGGGCCCTCTCGCTTCTTGCGGAGCAGTACTTGGGGCCACCCGACGCATCGAGCCCAAAATAAGCAAGCGTTCACTGTCATGACCAATTCCCTGCGTCTGGCCCTCCAGGAAGAAAATGTGCCCAAATAGGACGTTTGGGGAGGGACGTTGAATGGATTATCCTCCCCCCCCCCCGGCGCCCGCCCCCCCCCACCTGGCGCCCGCCCAAGCGCGTTGGCGAAATCGCGCGGCAGCGCCACTGGATATTCCTCTCTGCCTCCCGCCCGCCCTCCCGCCCGATCCCTCGCCCTGCCCCTCGCTCCTCGCCCCCCTCTCTATTGACTCCCCTGCGGGGCCCCCGGCTGGGGAGCGCAGGTGCCCACACCGGCATCCCGATGCCTGGCGATCACCCGCTGAGCACTTTGGCTCTCGACCAGAGGCCAGCTTGCAGACTTTACGGATGGCTCCCGCAGATGTCCCTCCCTCCTCATGTGGTGGCGGGAAGGGGCTAGGGATTGAGGGGGGAAGAACGAGGGGACCCGCCGCAGGTCGCCCCGGCGAAGGTCAGGACGGCCGTGGCCGCATGGCGACACGCCGTCCGATCTCCCTTGTCAGGCGTCCAGCTCGTACGCCACGCTGACCTGTCATCCTCCATCTCACCCCCCACTGCAACACACGCTACCATAATGCCGTGCAGCCGCGACCCCCGGTCGCCTGCCCACACCATCAGATGGGGGATGCGGTTTGGGGATACTGCGGAGGAGCGGGCGGGACCACGTGCACCCGCCGTCGCCACGGAAAGCATTAACCTCCCCCACGCACGGTGGAGATCCCCCAAGCGGCCCCACCTCCGCGACCTGGGTACCCTACTCCTACTCGGCAGGGGAGGGTGCCAGTCGCAGGAACGGAGGGCGCTTCGGGGGACTTCCTAAACCTTCCCATGTGGCGAGCGTGGCCAGCCACAGGCTGCAGGCGAGCGTGGCACCCTGCCCCCCGGCAGGAAGGCGCAAACCTCCATCACGCTCGGTGGAACCCCCCTAAGACGGCCCCGAGCCATGCGTGCCAGGATCCCTACGCCTGCTGCCTGATTGCAGACGAGGGATCCTGCCGCTTGCATCGGGGACGCCTGCGGGCTTCCTATGAGCAGATGGAACGGCTCTTGCGCCTTCCCCCTGGCCGAGGGTATGCAGGAAGGCCACCGCCTCTTGCGCCTCCAGCTGCACGCCTACACGCCATCTCCTTACCTTGCGCCTCCAATCTGCCACCTGCCGCACCTTTCCCACTGCGTTCCCAGCTACTTTGTTGTCCCTCCCCTCCTCGAAACGCCGCCAGCCTCGGCAGCCAAGGCTTTGACCAAGGCCGCCGCGGGCAGCAACGCTGGTCACCGCCCGCAGGCATGCATCTTCAGCTTACCTCCTACCTCCCTCCCCTCACGTCGCCGACTTCGGCAGCCACGTTCCGCTCAGCACTGCTAGCGCAGCAACCGTCACATGGAGCGTCCGCCCACCGCTTCCATGCAAGCGGGGTTTGCTTCGGTAGAGTGCCTGCCACATCTGCGCTCCCCTTCAGCACACAGCCTGGAAAAGTAGCGCACCTCAGAGGGGGGGGACCCTGGGCACCCTCCAGGGCGCTGGCCCAACAGGGCCAGTAGACCCGACGGAGGGGGGACCCTAACGAGGTCCACCGGCCTCCCGCCCCTTTTCCACCTGCTGCTGTCGCGAGCCGTTCCCCACCTCCCCTCCTCCTCTTCGAGGTCCTCATCCCTCCCCCACCCTCCTCCCCCATTCAGTGTGCAACCACTGCCGCGCTACAGCCACCGCCGCCGCACTGGGCCTCCCCGCCGCCTTTCTCGCCCCTATCAGAGGTCACCTCATGCGTATGGTTCTCGATGTCTCTTCCCTCCTCCCTCCTTCTGTCTGTCGTCCTTGCACTTTCTCTACACACACGTCCCACGGCCAGTCACTGCCGTGACCAGGCTGTTAAGTTTGAGCAGCCCCCCCCAGGGACGACCGCCCTTGGGGGGGGGCGGCAGTCGACGCCTCCTCACTCCACCAGGAACCAGGAGCCAGGAGGAGGAGGAGGAGGAGGAGGAGGAGGTTCAAAGAGACGCTGCGATCTCATGATCAGGGTCTGCTGAGCCCGTCTCCGACCCAGAAGGCCTCGTGGAGATTCACGATCCTGAAGGGGGCACCGCGCCGACAGAAGCGCAAGCGGGGGCAGAAGTGGCAGAGCGAGCAGGGGGAAGCCTTGCACCGCCTCGCCAGCGGAGGAGGAAGAGGAGGAGGAGGAGACGGAGGAGGAGGAGGAGGAGGAGGAGGAGGAGGAGGAGGAGGAGGAGGAGGAGGGGGGAGGGGGGAGGGAGGAGGAGGAGGGAGGAGGAGGAGGAGGAGGAGGAGGAGGAGGAGGAGGACTGACGCCACAAGCTTGCTCTACAGGTCCGATCAGCGTTAAAAACGAGGAGGAGGGAGGACGAGGAGAACAAGGGGGAGGAGCATGAAGAGGAGAATGATTAGGAGAATGAAGAGGAGGTGGACAAAGAATAGGAGTAAACAGGCAGACTACACAGCCGCAATCAAGTTGGATGGCCCCTGCATTCATGGGGGGAGAACGAGGAGGAGAGGGAGGAGGAGGAAGAGGAGGAGGAGGAGGAGGAAGAGAGGAGGAGGGGAGGAGGAGGAGGAGGAGGAGGAGGAGGAGGAGGAGGAAGGAGGAGGAGGAGGAGGAGGAGGAGAGGGAAAAAGGAGGAAGAGGAGGAAAAGGAGGAGGAGGAGGAAAAGGAGGAGGAGAGGGAAAAGGAGGAAGAGGAGGAAAAGAAGGAGGAGAAGAAGGAGGAGGAGGAGGAGGAGAAGCTGCTATGATCGAACGGGTCGCGGCGGGCCGGCCGCCCCCCCACCGCCACCCCCACCGCGCGCGCGCCGCCCCGCAGGGCGACCCCGCGCGGCCTGCCGTCCCCGCCTCGCCCAGCCGGCGAGGCGCAGCCAGGCGGAGCCTCGCCTGGCGTCGGCGCGCACGGCGCGCCCGTGCCGCTGGCGGGGCGTGTGCTTCATGTCGCGGGGCTGCCGCGAAGAGGGCTCGGCCACACCATGGTGCGATGGCACCGTGGGTCTGCAGGTGTTCAGAGCGGTCAGCCCTTCTGGCTCGGCACCCAGCGCGGATCGCCGTGGGAAGAGCAGTCCAAGGATCCGAGGGAGACGGAAACGGGAAGGCAGCCTTCCCGTCCTCCTCGTCGCGATGATTCGCGCCGCCGCCAGCCTCAGCGTGATCGATCGCAAAGTCGAAAGGGGAAGGAGCAATCCTTGAGGCAGCTGGCCAACGAGGTCGGCCGCATGCACATTGGGCTCGCCAAAATCGCAGAGTCTTGGAAGGAGCCGCCTAACACTGATGGTGGCACTGTTCAAATGTTAGCCGTGGCAGCGAATATATCAGTTGGTTGAGATAGTTGCAAGTATGAAAGCGGCTAGGAAGCCTCCAACTGTTGAGATCGGTAGTATTGCCGTGATCAAGACGGCCAGCATGTCTCTCTTACCAGTTGAGCAGCAAGCGAATGCAGAAGGAAACGCGTTAAGGCGGTGTTCGAGAAGATAGCCGATACGGAGAAAGGAATGCAGGATTCGTTTCTCCATCGTGATGGTGCACTGGCTCAGCTGGCGCAGTCACACGACAACCTGAAGCAAGTGGAGGGCATGAAGTCCGACGGTCTGAACAATGGCATGGATGAGAATTTCATGGACATCAAGGCTGAGGGGGGGCCACCAAGGCTGCCAGGGAGGCCCAGCCACACCCGCCCACTACAGTCGAGGCGTTGACCTAAGGAACCCTAAAGAAGGAACGAGGCCCCTATATTCCATAAGTTAAACTTCGATTTCGTATCGAAAAGCTAAGGAACATCCAAGGCAAGCTGCGAAACAATTAAGGAACACGGAGCCCCTCCCCAACTAAAAGGGTTCCTTCTTCAGGGCCCCGACTGTACCACCGCAGGCCAACCCCGCGGAGCCGAAGGCTGCGGGGGCAAAACCTCCACCTCCGCCGCCGCCCGCGAGGCCGCAGCAGCAGCCAGCGGCCGCCAGACCAGAGCCAGACGCAGTGGCCCAGATCACCAGCTCCCTGCAGAAGAGCCTCGATCAGCAGGTGCGGCAGGCGGAGGGCCTGAGGCAGCAGCAGGAGGAGCCGAAGGCACCACATGCCCAGGAGCTGCAGTTCTGGTTGACGCAGCCTGCCGAGGGCCGCCGGGCCATGCCCGCAGACGCAGCCCTCCCCCTGCGCGATACCATCGCAGTCGGAGATGCCGACCCCAGCGCCCGAGGGGGGCACTCCTGCCCGGCGTGGTCCGGGTGGACAGCGTGTGCCGGTGCCCGTCGAGCCTGGAGGCTCTCCAGGACAGAGCCCGTCGACCCCTCGCTGCACTGCCGGCGGCGCCGCGAGGCCCGTGCGCTCGAGGAGAAGCGTCGCGAGGGTGAAGATCGGACCGAGGAGGAGCAGGAGCTGGTGGGCGAAGATGCGGAGGACCTCTTGTCTCGGCCAGCGGTGCGTGCTGCCGCTGCGGAGCCTGCCGCGCTACCACCGGCGGAACATGCCACCTCCCACTGGTGGTCCTCCCCTGCATCAGCTGGTGGTCCGTCTCCTTGTCCTGCTGCTGGTGCCTGGCCCATCGCCCCAGAGGTTCGACTCGACGACGGGGGGCGCCAAGACTGCAAAGAGAGAGAGAGAGAGAGAGCTTCCTGGGCGCGGAGTCGCTCGGACGATGGCAAGGGGAGGAGCGCCGTCGTCGTGGCAGGCCCTGGGATACTGGAGGCAGCGAGGTCGTCGGGGCGGAGGCGGGGCTGTCCCGCCCGAGGCAGGGGCCCCGACGAAGGGGTTGCCCAGCCAGGGAGGCGCTCGGGGCAGCAGGCCAGCGCGCGCTGCCGGCGCTGCTGCCCTGCGCACGTACCTGGGCGAGCACGCGGGTTGCACCTGCCCGCTCTCACGCGCGCACGACGACTTCGATGCTGCAGAGTGCTGGCGCCGAGAGGCTTCGGGCCAGCACCGCGAGGGATTGTCCCCCCCCCCAACCCGCCCACCCACCACCACCCCTCATCCTGATGCGTCAGGCCTGGACACGCAGCAAGTGCGCTCTCAGAGCTGCACGTCTTCTGGCGTCAGGGGCCAATTCAGACGTGGCATCGACGGCTTGCTGGTGTCCGAGTCTGAGGTGGCGGTAAGTCATGGCATGAGCTCATGTCAAGCATCGTCCTGGGAGCTGGTTGCGTCTGGCAACACAGACGCCGAGGAGCCTTTTCCGTACTCAGCTTCCTTTGGTTTGGGATGTGTGCCCTGTCAAGCGCATCATGCCAATGCCCGGCTCAGCCCGTCCTGGCGCCTGCAGCCTAGCTGCAGCTACCTCGGCATGCTGCTCCAGCCCACACGCGGACCTGGCAATTCGCATGCCCCCCCCCCTGCCAGAGTCGTGGGAAACCAAGGCATCGCATCTGCTCCGACGCCTCTCTTGACCCGTCCTCCAAGGAGAGTGAGGCCTCCGCGCTGGTCCACGTCGCCGAGGATATCCTCGGCTTCACGCGTGCGGGCTGCGTGGCTGCGCGGGTTGTCCCGGCGCCATCCCTTCCTTCGTTCGTGGACCAAGATAGGAACAGTCCTGAAGCGGAGCTGGCTGGCACCATGGGCAGCAATGTACTGTCGACAGTTTCCTTCTGCCCAGGCTGCGCGTGTCATTTGTGACCACGCACCTGCGGTTGTGAAAGCACTGGGCTGGAGTGCTGTCTTTGGACAAGGTTGTGGCCACGACTGCATCGGACCGCACTCGTGTTCGATCCCTCCGCATCTCGCAGGAGGCCAGCCACTGCGACCATCCGCGGAATGAGGCAACGGACTCGATCCCCCAGCTTTTCAAGCGCGCTTCGGCCCCCGCGCTCCTTACCACGCGCCCTGTCTCTGCGTTGACACACTCGCTCGACATGGGCTGGCACCTTACCAGGTCAATGGATCAGCGAGCTTCGCCGTACCCTGCATGGTCAGATCCGAGCATGGCGATCGACGCCGTGAGTCAGCAGGCCCAGGAGCACCCCTTGATCGACACCAGGCCGCCTAGGCTTGTCTCAGCTCAGGTGTCCTTCGAAGCTGCCACGTTTAACAGTGCGGCGACGTGCACCGCTGCTGACCATGGTGCTGCGCAAGCTGCTGGTCACAGTCATCCATGGCTTCTCGACCAGCGGGCCGAGGCGCAGCCTTTTCTGGCTGCGGCTCCCCAGGATGAAGATATGATGTCCGCTGGTGCGCAGGTGTCCAGGTTCAGGGAATCCACATCCTACTCGGGAGCGGCCAAGAGGGGGGCGTCAAAGAGGGGGGGGTGCAAATCATGACCGGCGGCATGTGCGCGGCCCAGCGGGGGGGCCAGGGACGTAATGAAACAAGAAGAGGCGCCATGAAATCTGGGAAAATATCATGGCCCACGCCATGATATCCACCCCCCCCTAGTCATCACCCCCCTCTTTCCGCCCCCGAACATCCTACGCTGGTGGCTTCCCGGCGCTCATCCCCGGCAGCATTGGCAAGAGGCCCTGGCGCACGTCACGCTGCAACGCTGAGCGGCCCTCCACGCACGGCCTGCAGGGCCCCCCTCTAACCTCGGGACGAGCAGCTCAGCGCGACCCACGCTGCGGAGCGGATCCTAGCTGCGGCTGCGACGGCGCCTTTGCTCTCGAGGAGACAGCAATCATACTTAGCGCTGTGCTGCGCCCCCCGCACTTAAGGACCACATCCCGGACATGATTCCGGGCACCCGGAACAGTAGCGAAGCAGCGTCGAGCGAGTATCCCCCCCCGGGCCCGACACGTGAAGACACTCAAGTCTTGGCACCTTCATGGTGCTCGAAATTCTTTCTGGCGATCGAGGCTAAAGTCGGCTGGAGCATCATAAGCACCGCGCTCCCGATCATCGCCCAGGTGCCGCCTCGCCGCGCCCAGCAGCGTAATTACCCGGGAGCGGTGGGGAGGAAGGCCCGGGAGGCACTGGCCAGGCATCGCCCCACGACAGTCTCGGGTCGGGCCTGTCCCCCTTCAGGGGGAGCTCGGACGAAAAATTGTAGATGGTCAAGACATGCCCAAAAATACCCCCAAAATAGTCGAAAATCGCCCCCGGAGCAGTTTCTCTTACTTTTCTGGGATCTTCCTCCTGTCGAGGGACCTGCCCGACGGAACGATGGTCTTGGCAGACGCCAGTGCCCGCAGGGGTGCTCACCCGTCGGAGGCCTCTGGGCCCGTGGGGTCCCCCTGGTCGGCTGGGGATGTTGACGGCACGCAGCCTCGGCAGTCGGCAGCCACGAGCCAGCCTTGGGCATCGAGCCTGCAGTCGGACTCGCTTGGACGGGACACGCGAGAGGACACGAGACCCTTCCGAGGGCCACGTTGCCGCAGGAGTGTAGGAAGCCTGGGTCGCGGGGCGCAGGAGACAAGGGTACCCTTGATCTGGCAGGGTCGACCTACTACTCTGGGCCGCCTGCATTCCTTCAGCACGGCCCGACTGCGACGCTTCAGGTCCGGGCAGAACACCGAGCACGAGATCGAGCACAGCCTTTTCAGCAGGCAGCTTCACGAATGCACGGCCGCATGCAGTGTTATGAGGGAGCTGGATTTCGCGGACCGGGAGCCTGATCATTGGCCGCTGGTCATCGCGCTCAAGGGCTTCAAGCACTATGTTCCTATAGCAGGTGGCAGAGTGCGTCTTCGTTGGTGGAAATTATCAGAGCAGCCCTAGTGGGGCATCCCATCCCAAGGTGGTCTGTGAACATCAATGAGCACGCGCGTACATTCAACAGGTGAGCGTTTTCTTATTCGGCGTTTCGACATTGGGCGGAAGGGAGGGGGGGGAGTGTCTGACTCTGGACCTCAGCTGAATGCGACTGTTTGCAGTTGTGCGTCCTATGGGGGAGACTCCACCTGCTTGAAACAGGCGCTAATAACAAGCAACATCTACTGCATGGTGCGCGCTGATCGGCAAAACCATAAATAAGAAAACGATCCCCAGCTTCAGGAACACCCAGGCGAAGGAATCGTTTGGCACCGAACAGTTCACGAGCAGGAAGCAACTCATCGAAAGGCAGACGAAGGACCTGATCAAGTCTCGTCGGCATGCCAAGCGTGCTGTGCTTCCGCGGAGCCGCTGCCCATGTTGGCAGGACTGCTGCCCAGATCTGCAGACGAGTCCGTGCCGCGTGCGACCGGCGAGTGCGGCGGCCACCGCGAGAAGCTCAGACCACGCCTGCGCGGCTGGAGGGACTGCGCCGCCTGCTCTCTCGACGGCCTGCGAGCTCCCGGCCAGCCACAGCTGGGGGAGCTGTGGTCCTTACCCCCCTAGGGGGGAACCCATCGTCTCGACGATCTCTCGAGAGGGGTGTCGAAATCGATGGGTCCCCCAGGGGGGTAAGGACCACAGCTCCCCCAGCTGCGGCTGGCCTGGAGCTCCTTCCGGGCGGAAAAGCCCCGCGCACGAGGGAGCCGGCAGGCGACCGCCGGACGCCCTCACCCCGGTCGACGGTCGGGCTCAAAAGGCGGCGCTCGAGTTCGACCGGGCCACGCACCTCTGCGGCACCGCTGACGAGAGCAGGGACTCGGCAGCTCTGAACGACAGCCGCCTGGAGCGGCAGCCACTGCGCGGGCCGCCCGTCGTTGTCCTCGTCGTCGTCGTCGTCGTCGTCGTCGTCGTCGTCGTCGTCGTCGTCGTCCTCGTCGTGGTCGTCGTCGTCGTGGTCGTCGTCGTCGTCCTCGTCGTCGTCGTCGCCGTCGTCGTCGCTGTGGTCGTCGTCGTGGGGCACACGGTCGTCGTCGCCGTGGTCGTCGTCGTCGACAGCTCTGAACGGGCTACACCACCTGCTCAGGTTCAGCGGCGGAGCATCACGGCGCTCTGGAGGCGGGCTCCTTCCACCGAGGTGCGATTCTGCTGGGGAGCCAGTGCAGTCACAGGAGCTTCGGGCAGCTGGGCCTCGCGAGTACGTCGCTGAGCTCGAGGGCGGCTTCGAGGTGCAACCATCGGAGCTTGGCATGGAGGAGGATGATGGGGCGGAGGAGGAGGAGGAGGAGGAGGAGGAGGAGGAGGAGGAGGAGGGCGGCTTCGAGGTGCAATCTCGATGCGAGCATTGCAGCGCCGGGCATGTGGTGGAAGCTGGGTCGGTGGCCCTCACCTTAGAGGCCGGCCCTCTCTGCGGCGTGGGTGGCTCCTCCCACGCCCGAGGAAGAGCAGAGGCCCGCAAGGAGCCCGACCCTGACGGCGTCCAGGACGCCGCCCTGACGGCCGCGCCCGAAGCTGCCCTTCCCAGTCCACACGCCCTGCTTGCCAAGCCTGCGCTTCGCGCGCAGGCGGCGGCTGTGCACAAGGCCGCTCACGCATGTGGGCTACACGGGGGAGCTAAGGGTCCCGAGGTTGCCAAGGCCTTTCGCTCGATCACCCTCACCTCGGACGTGGTCAAGCATCACCATTCCTTCCTAAGAGGCGCGCTGGGTCGTGCTTCGATGTATTGCTGCAGCCGTCTCAGACCGGTGGCCTTGAAGGTCGCTGCGCAGGCATGGCGTCGCACCTGGCTAGGTCGTTCCGTCTTCGTCTCAAAAAGTATGTGCTCACGGCCGTCATCATCTTCGTGGATGTGTCGCAGCTTTCTACATGTTCCTCAGGCAGACAGGGCTGCCGCTCTCCTGTACGGAAGGCTGTGTGAACAGAGTGCTCGGCGACGCTCGAGCCATCGCCCTCCCCCGTCACGAGGTGACCCTCAAACCGCCTGCCCTCGCGGACAAGGATGTGGCCCAGAATATCGAGACTATCCAGGCCCAGACTATCCGGGCTCACCAGATGACGCATTCTGCGGTGTCTGGTGATTCTGCGTGGATTGTGTATCAGCGCAGGTCGAGGAGGCTGGCAATCCACTAGCAGATGCGTTGTCCGATATCATGCATACGAGGCCGCTTGCGGGTATTCGTGAGGAGCTCGATGAGACGGGTTTACCTTTCGACCTGGAGGCTCAAAGAGACGCTGAGGTGTTCACGCAGGGCGTCACTCGTGTGCCTGCGTCCTTCACTGATACTACCTTCGATGCCGACTTGGGCGTCTGCACGCCATGTTTCTGCACCGACGTCAACACCCATGCGGCCGAGGTGACTAGGTGCATCCGCGAACACATGTTTGGATCGGGATTCAAGCTGTACTGTGGTAAAGGGAAGCCTACTGCCTTATTTTGTCGTCAGGTGCTGAAGCTCAGGAGGCGAGGAGGCGGCGTTTGGGTTTGGTGCGATTCGTGCTGACGCAATGAGCGAGGACAAGATCTCGTGGGTAAGAAAATACAGGCGCGTGGGCGTTATCTTGCCCTGCTCTGGTGTTGAGGGTCCCGAGGAGGCTCGCAGGAAGTACAAGCACGCTGCAGCGGCGCGGCCTCTCCGTGGAGCAGGTCTTCGGCACCACCTCCCCACAGGTCAGAAGGTCAGGTACATCGATGCGTTGGCGAACACCCATTTGTTTTGTTCGAGCTGAATGCTGGGATCGCATCTCCAAGACATCCTACACTAAATTGCACCATGCTTTGTGTCTGGGTATCGGGATGCCCCCAAGTCCCTGCACTCAGCCTTGGTGGTCCAGCGGAAGACGGATGATAAGATACTGTGGAAAATAAAGCGTTCTGCCTTTGCCGACGTGCTGAAGTTTCCGAGGTTGCGGTACGTATGCTGGCTGATGGTGCACGGGCCGCCTAACCTCAAGGCCAAGCTCGACCTCACCATTGGCATCCAAGAGTCGAGGGCTGAGTTGATACGCCGTGATCGTGTGGCTTATGTAGTGTGACTCTCGCGCGTCTGATTTTGACCCGCTCACTCTTGATGGGTTCAAGCAATGGGCAAGTTTTGCAGAGCGGTGTCCGAAGAGCTCCATATTTACACTGATTCTGTTTGGTCCAGATCGGTGTGGTTTGATAGGCAGATAAGTAAAAACTGGCACTGTCCTGGAGTGAAAGGATGATGCATGGGAATTGCCCGTCCCTCTCTACATGCGGCCAAGAGGATATTGGGCAGCTTGTTGAACATTATGTCTGCTATGAGTGTGGTAAAGCTTGCCCTAAAGTTGCTGGCTACCGCGGTCACTTGTCGAGGATGCATCAGCCACTTAATCTTACCCAGCGTTAGGCAAAGAGTTCCAAATGTGACGCATGCGTTACGGAGCTCCACGTGCGACATGTCCACGTCAAGCATCTTCATCGGCCTGGCTGTGGATGATGGTGCCCCCCCGCTGGAGCAGGCCGCTACCCTAAGGGAGGGACGGGTTGGCGGAAAGCCAATTACGCTGCGAATGCTGCACTGGATGCCGATTTTCCCGGTGGTGCGCCGCGGAGGCTGTGAGGGCATGACCTCAGGCCACCCACGACCATCGTCATGCTGCACGGCTGCGAAGGTAGCCGCCGGTAAATGTGGGGGGGGGGGGGCGTCTGTGGCGTTCACTGGACTGTCGGACGTGCTGTTTCCATGGGGCCGCGGGCTGCTGGCGATATGAACGATGCTTTCTCTGGCCTTTCCTTGTCCGTGTCAGTGTGCACACTTCATCTATAATGTTCTCAGGAGGAAGTTTGCCGCGACGTCGAGGATCCCGACCGTGCCCAGTGGTGGATATCCATCGTGGTCGTGCGCGTGGAGCTGCCCCCCCCCCCCACTGGAAGCGCCGGGCTCATCGGGGCCTCCGGGTTGGGCCGGGGTGGCTCGGCGGGCGGTGAGCCCTCCCCGTCGGGATCAGGAGCACTACCCTCGAGCCCCCCGCGGCCAGACGATGTTATTTTGTGCAGGCGAGGCGAGGCGGCGAGCCCAACAGAGTGTGGGGCCAGCGACTGTGCAGTGCGAGGCCGACACAGGAGGGCGATTAGGAGGAGGACGCCCCGAGCACCCGGTGCCCGAGGGGGGCCGCGCGCGCTGCCCCCCCGGTGCGGGGCGGCCGCGAGGACGAGCCAGGCCCTGGGACGGCCAAGCGCTCGCTCTCCCGGGCTTCTCCCCGGCGGGGGCGGGAGCCGGGCAGCCCCTCCTCCTCCTCCTCCTCCTCCTCCTCCTCCTCCTCCTCCTCCTCCTCCTCCTCCTCCTCCTCCTCCTCCTCCCCCTCCCCCTCCACGAGCGCCCGTGGGGCGGCGTCAGGTCTGGTGCACCAGCGTCGGGTTAGGGTTCAGTCGGGCCTCGCCCCACTGCAGGGGGATTTTTTCGACGAACCATAAAGAGTACCCCAAAAATGGTCAAAGAATAATCCCAAAATAGTCTGGGGACTGTTTGTTGAGTATTTTTTTGCCTTTTTTTTTGTATTTCTGGGGTTTTGTTTTAATTGTTCGTGGAAAAATTCCCCTGTATGGGGGACACGCCCGACATGAGGTTAGGGATGGGGTGCGTTTGGCACCCAAGACGCTCCTGGAAGCCCCTGGGGCCGCCAAGAGGCCCCCAAGACGCCCCAAACGGCCTCCAAGAGGCTCCCAAGAGGCCCGAAGAGACTCCCCCAAGGCACCCAAGACGCTCCTAGAAGCCCCTGGGGCCGCCAAGAGGCCCCCAAGACGCCCCAAAAGGGGACGAGGTGCCCGAACGCCTCACGCCACGAGGAGCCCGAACGACTCACACCAGGACGAGGGGCCCGAACGACTCACACCACGAAGAGCCCGAACGACTCACACCAGAAGGAGGGGCCCGAACGACTCACACCAGGACGAGGCGCCCGAACGACTCACACCACGAGGAGCCCGAACGACTCACACCACGACGCGGGCCCCGAACGACTCACACCACGAGGAGCCCGAACGAGTCACACCAGGAGGAGGGGCCCGAACGACTCACACCAGGACGAGGGGCCCGAACAACTCACACCACGAGAAGCCCGAACGACTCACACCAGGACGAAGAGCCCGAACGACTCACACCACGAAGAGCCCGAACGACTCACACCAGGAAGAAGGGCCCGAACGACTCACACCAGGACGAGAGCTTTCTCTCCCTCCTCCTTCGCCTCGTCCTTCTCTCGCTCCCCCCACAAGGAGGATGTACAAGGAGGCGGGAGGAAGGAGGAACAGGGGAGATATGCGGGGGCGAGCGGACACACGCCTGAAAAACACGACTGTCGGCATGCTTCGCAAGAGTTGCTGTTGTGAGATGGGCTGGTGGGGATACGCGAAGCGTAAAGAATTCCCCTGTATGGGGGACACGCCCGACATGAGGTTAGGGATGGGGTGCGTTTGGGGAGACCGTGCCGCTCCCTGGCGAGGCCTCTTCGGAGGGCGTGCCGCGGCCACCAATGCTACACCCTGCGAAATGCTTAAGAAGTCATGGGTCAAGAAATCCATAGTCTCAGAACTTGAACAAAAACCCAGAACTTCCATCAAAATCTTAGGATGTACATTGAAACGTTAAGAAATAATCGAGACTCTGGCCGAAAACTTACGTTTTCGTAAGCATCGCCTAAGGTGTATGCGAGGCGTCCTCGCGCCGACCGCTCGTGGCCGCGGCCCCCCGCCCGAGAGGCCCCCCTGGGCTCCTGCCCCCCTTTTCTCTCGCCCTCTGTGCGTCGCCGGCACGCCTCGGGTCTGCGTCTCCTCCTCCTCCTCCTCCTCCTCCTCCTCCTCCTCCTCCTCCTCCTCCTCCTCCTCCTCCTCATGGAGCAGGATGGGGAGGTGGGGGTGAGGGGGAGGAGGGGGAGGAAGAAGGGGAGGAGGAATAAAGAGACGCTGCGATCCGATGGCCGTGGTCTGTAACGCACGAGGAAAGGAGGAAGAGGAGGAAGAGGAGGAAGAGGGAGAGGAGGAGGAGGAGGAGGAGGAGGAGGCGGAGGAGGAGGAGGAGGAGAAGGAGGGGGCAGGAGGAAGGGGAGGAATCCCTTGAGCCCAAACATCTCCTGTGGAGGAGAAGGCGTAGCGTTAACAACATGATTACGAGTCACGGGATAAAGACAAGCAGAAGAAGGAGAGGGAGAGAGAGGAGGGGGAGCGATAAAGAATATGCCACCGCGAAGGGAGATGGCAAACATAAAGCGCTGCATGAGGGGCGCTGCGAAGGATAGCGGCAGCACAACGATACCAGGCCCGACGGGAGAAACCGCGGCAATGGCAGCAGCGGCAACACTGAGGAGGGATGAGGGGGGAGGGCGGAGGGAGGGAACTCAGGAGACAGAGAGAGGGCGGCGAACGAGCGGAGAGACAGCACCAAGAACCAGCGACGATCGGCGAAAACACGGCTGCAGAGAGAGACACGGCCTGCGCCGACGGCTGTCTCCGTCCGCCGCCTGCAGATCACGCGGGCAACATCCCTGCCCTGGCAGCAACTACGGGGCCCAAAAACATACACCACCACCACTACCACCACCACCTCCCTCACCCCCTCCCTCCCCCAGGAAAGAGGAGGAGGAGGGCAGAGGAGGGAGGAGGGAGGAGGAATCGACGTGGTGGTGGTGCATATTCTTGGGACCCCCGGTAACATCGGCGACCGCGGCAGAGCTGAGCCCAGCGGCCGAGCGGCGGGGGCCGCCGGAGCAGCAGGAGCGCCGGCAGCAAGAGGGCCAGCGGCAGCGAGGATGGAAGCGAACACCACGAGCATCATACACAGGAGGCATCTATACACCACCGCCGTGCCAAGCCAGGCTCACTCTGGCCCTGGCACGGTGTATACGCCCTCCTGGCCGAGGCCAGGAGGGTCTATATACCATCCTGGAGCCCAGGATGACCCCGGCCCGGCGCGGTGGTGGTGTGTAGACGCCTTCGTCGGACATCATGCGGCGATGGACCGAACTCCCAACGTTGGGGGGCGGAAAGATACGGATACGTGTTGTCCCCGGACCTCTCTTGGGGTGCGTTCTGACCAGAATCTCGAGGCGAATCCAGCGGTGACAACGAGGATTCCCCAGGAGGACCAGGAAAGGCCGAAAACGAAGGGGGACAACACGTATCCGTATCTTTTCCTCCCCCGACAACGGGAGCCTCGGGTGGTGCAGCTCGCGCATGATGTGGATCTCGCGCCGCAGCAGCGCCATCTGCTTCTCTTTCCTCGGGGCGCCCGGGGAGGAGGAGGAGGAGGAGGAGGAGGAGGAGGAGGAGGAGGAGAAGGAGGCCGAATGTGATGCGATCTCGCGCCGCAGCAGCGCCATCTGCTTCTCCTTCCTCCAGGCGCCCCGGGGCGCACCGTGGGCGAGCAAAGGCCACAGAGGCAAGGCGGGTCGACCTCTGGCGAGGGCACGGGGTGAAGGACCCTTGGAGAAGGAATCCAGGAGGAGGAGGAGGAGGAGGAGGAGGAGGAGGAGGAGGAGGAGGGGGAGGAGGAGGAGGAGGAGGGGGAGGAGGAGGAGGAGGGAGGAGGGAGGAGGAGGAGGAGGAGGATCTGAGAAAGCCGGTCAAAGACCACTTGAGCCCTGGCCATGGAAATCACCGACGCCCTCCTCAGGTAAGGAGTCCCCTAGGGTCTGAAGCCTCACAGGCACGTTCCCGCACTTGCGAGCCCGGGGGGGAAGTGAGAAGGGGCAGGCCTTCTCAGAGGGCCTGGAAGTCCCCCGGCTGGAGGAGTGCCCGAGGCCTTCCCCGAAGACGCAGAGCACCTCTCAGGAGGCGCCAGGACATCTGAGAAGTCCCGCCGCGTTCTGAGAAGGCCTCCTCCTTCCCTCCTCCTCCTCCTCCTCCTCCTCCTCCTCATCCTCCTCCTCCTCCTCCTCCTCCTCCTCCTCCTCCTCCTCCTCCTCCTCCTTCTCCCCCCCCGTCCCCCCCCCCGTCCCCTCCCTCCCCCCCCATCAGTGGCCTCAGGCCCCTCCCGTGCCTCGCCAGAGGAGGAGGCAGGCGAGAGCGGCTGCCCCGAAGCAGCGCGGCAGCGCAACGAGAGCCGGCCCCGCGCCCGGGGGGCTCCTGCCCGCCCGCGCGAGCGAGGCCAGGTGGATGACCTTCGCCGCGTACCTGCGGCAGCAGGTAAAGGAGGGGGGAAGAGGAGGAGGAGGAGGAGGAGGAGGAGGAGGAGGAGGAGGAGGAGAAAAGGAGGAAGAGGAGGAGGAGGGGGGGAGGACAAGCTAGGTGCGCTCGCGTCATATCTGACGTCCTACCCCTCCCTCCCATCCCTTACCATGGCGCTGATTTTCTCTATCCGCGGACGCGTGTCGTAGCGGACCTGTGGCTCCGCGCGCGCGTGCGTAGTGGGTGGTGGTGCGCGTGCGTGCGTGCGTGTGTGCGTGGTTGTGGTGGTGGTGGTGGTGGTGGTGGTGGTGGTGGTGGTGGTGGTGGTGGTGGTGGTGGTGGTGGTTGGTGGTGGTGGTGGTGGTGCTGGTGGTGGTGCGTGGTTGGTGGTGGTGGTGGTGGAGGTGGGGTGGTGTGGTGGTGTGGTGGTGGTTGTGGTGGTTGTGGTGGTGGTGGTGGTGGTGGTGGTGGTGGTGGTGGTGGTGGTGGTGGTGGTGGTGGTGGTGGCGGTGCGGCGCGGTGGTGGCGGACGGATGGGCGCGCGAGAAAAAGGCCCGCGCTGGGGCGAGAACGCCATCCTGAACGACGGAGGCCAAACCCCGATCCGAAAATGAGGCCCACGCTGCAGCGGGAGCACGATTCGGAACCATTCGGGAGCAGAAATGAGGCCGGCGCCTCAACGAGAGCAGCATTTTGGGAAAAAAATGACGCCGGCGCCTCAGCGAGAGTCGTTTCCCGGGATTTCCCGGGCATCCTGTGTAAAAAAACAGTACGCGGAGGGTGCGCGGCCATCACCCGGACGCCATCAGGGGAAGAGGGAGAGTATATCCATATTGAATAATTGTGGAGGAGGAGGAGGAGGAGGAGGAGGAGGCTGCCGGAGGCTGCCGGAGGCCCGTGGAGGGTGGCGGAGGCCGAGCGCCGCGCCCGCCGAGGCCCGGCACACGGGGCGCGGCCGGGGCGCGGGCGCCCAGGGCCGAGCGCAGCGAAGAGCGCGCCGGGAGCCGGGCAGAGGCCGGCGACGAGCTGGGAGGCTAGGGGGCCACATGCGAACCCTACCCCTACCCCCCACGATTTCTGAGGGGGAGGGTGGGGTTCAGTTCGCTCGGGAGGTCCCGAACGAAGTGAACCCCACCCTCCACCTCAGAAATAGTGGGGGGTAGGGGTAGGGTTCGCATGAGACCCCCTAGAGGCACCTCCCGCGAGGTCTTCGTGAGAGCGGCGACGGGCTGCCGAGCCCGATCGGGGGGCCCCTGGGCCAGACTGGACCAGACTGGGCACGGGATCGAGCCGGATGGAGCGGGCCTGACGAGAATCGGGTGGGCCTCTGCCAGAATGGGCTGGCTGTCGACAACGGACATACCGGCGCTCCTCATGCTGAACTGAACCTCCCAGGAGTTGCCACCAAGGACGAGGGTCTCAGCCGCCCCGATACGCAACGCGTGCAACCCGTGGCGCGTTGACATGCCAATCAACGCGTAGACTGAAAACGTGGGTCTGGCGCGATGTGTTCGCCAAAACGTGGGCCAGCACGTGCCGAGCCGACACGCAGCGTACGAACACAGACGTTTTGAACACGGCACGCGCTGCCTTGCACAACGGCCGCATCAAGATCAGCTACGTTGCAGTCGAGGGCGCGGATGTGGCGGCGGTGAGCAAAACAGCACGCACCAGCCTTGGCATGTGCGTCGGGCTGAGCGCTGGAGGCGCGGGCGGACGGGCGTGGCGGGCCAGGCGTCTCCTCCTCCTCCTCCTCCTCCTCCTCCTCCTCCTCCTCCTCCTCCTCCTCCTCCTACTCCTCCTCCGCCTCCCCCTCCTCCTCTGCGAGAGAGAAGGGGGAGGAGGCGGAGGAGAACGGAGAGGCAGGGCAGCAGCGGGAGGAGGGAGGGGGGAGGACGGAGGAGAGGGGCACCGTGTCTGAAGAACCGAGGATGGTCTTACTCGCAAGGAACCATATAGACAGCTGGCTCTGGGCAATCCTGTGCACAAGTCACATGAGGGATATGTAGTAGAATATGAGGGCAGCATCAGGGGGTGAGAGGAGACCAGTACTCATGTTGGGCAGTTGTAAGGTCGAGAGGAGAGGAGAGAGGAGAGAGGAGAGCAGAGAGGAGAGACGGAGGGAGGGGAGAGGAAGGAAGGATGCGGAGGGAGGGAGGGGGCGAAAGAGGGAAGAGGGAGGAGGCGGAGAAGGCGGACGAAGGAGGAGGGAGGATTTCTGACAATCTCTGCTGCACTGGAGCACCAGCAAGCTCCATACCGTCGGCTGGAGCGTGAAAGCTGTTGGCAGAAAGACTGCCTTGGTCCACCTGTCAAAAGACATGCTTACATATATGCATGCACACTCACTCTCAAGATGCACGAACACGTTCTATATGTATGTTAGCCAGCGTGAACCCACTGCAGTACGGTTATCGCAGTCGGCGCTGTGCAATCTATGGTGTACAGTACACGTGATGCTATCAAAGATGTGCAGTATATGTTGTGTAAGTTGTATGCTGTCATCTATGGCGTGCACTGTATGTTATGCTACATACGTGGTGCATTCTATGGTTTGAAAAATATGTTGACACATATTTGTTGTGCGCGAAAACCAAATCGTGCCACCTGTGTGCGGCAATGAAATATATGAGATGCAAGGTATGCGGTGCAATCGATGTGGTGCAATCTATGTTGTGCGATATCGGAACTTGGGCAGTGAGATCGCAGTGGAATGGAGAGCCCCCCACCAGGGAATTGGTTTCGGTTTCGTGTTCATTGCGCGCGTGCAGGCGAGGCAAAGCTGCGTGGACGCGCGAGAGGAATGACCCCGCCGTCGTTAGGGCGCGCGGTGGCCCGGGGTGTCCCGCCGTGGTGTCCTGTGGTGTCCCCCCGTTGGCGTCCCGTCAGTTTTCCGTCGGCGGTGGGCGGGATAGTGATATGGGCAGTGATGTTGATTGTGACATTGGATGTGAGATAGCAATCGGGGACGATAGTGACGTAACATCGCAGCGCAATATCGTCATGACGCGTAGTCGCTAACTCGAGGGCGCGTCACCAGCATCATCATCATCATCACACCCATCGCTTTTGCCAGCAGTTGTTTCCCCCCCCACACCCCCAAACTTCCTTATCACCCGAAGGGTGGTCGTACAGGCATGGTGTGCAATATACGTGGCTGTGCAACATATGCTGTGCAAGCTGTGTTCTGCAATGTGTACATGCACATGGGTGTGCTGTGCAGCCTGTGTGGTGCAACTTATGTGGGGTTATACAATACATGCTGCGCAAGCTATGTGGTGCAATCTCGGTTGCTCTCTCTCTCTCTCTCTCTCTCTCTCTCTCTCTCTCTCTCTCTCTCTCTCTCTCTCTATATATATATATATATGTATCCCCCGCCGTCTGGCCGTGCCATGCGCGAAGCGCCAACTATACAAGGTGGCGCTCCGTTTTCTCTGGAGAGGCAGCGACACGCCACAGGCCGAGCCAGATCGAACCAGGATTAAATCGAGATTAGATCGAACACGCCAAAACAGACAATTGTATGCTGTAAGCGATGAAGACGCGCGCCGCACGTGCGATGACTTGTTGCGCAGCCCGAGTGGTGCCATCCAGCGGCGGCGACCCGCCGCGAGGAAGGCGGCGACGAGGCCCTTCCGCGGGGCGGCGGTGGCGGCGGCCGCACAAGCCGCCAGACCGAAGGCACGGCCGAACGACGAGGCGGCGACGAGGCGGCGACGGGGCGACGACGGCGGCCACGCGACCTCAAGACCGAAGGGGCCCCAGGACACGCAAATAAATGCACACAGATCAAGCTATCCCCCATAGGTTCCCATATCTTCTGGGTGTTTGTCTTCCCCCCCCACTTCCCATGTTTTCCCATATTTTCCTGGGAGTCGACGATTAATTGTGTCTGTGTGTTTTTCCCCCTCCTGAACATAGCCGCCAGACCGAAGGCACGGCCGAACGACGGGAGGCGCCAGGGCGGCGACGGGGCGACGACGGCGGCCACATGACCTCAAGACCGAAGACACGGCCCAGTTCCTCAGAACAGGCACGAGAACCCCCGAGCGCAAGGGACTTGCCCAGGGAGGCTAGAACATACACGTACCTGCAAAACGTGCTGGGTCGATGCTCCCGTTTCTACACGCAAGCGTGTATATGTGGCCGACTCCAGAAACGCCGAACCCAAACATGCTGCCATCTCTTGGGGGCGCATCTTTTGCTTCCGCCGGCCGTCCGCCACACCTTCCGCCGGATGAGGCGGCCTCGTGCTACCTCCACGGGCTTGTGCCGCCCCGCGCCGCCTTCCGCCGAGGCAGAGACGTCAGCCCCTCCGATCCTCGAAGGCGAGGCCCTCCCTGGAGCCAGGCTTGCCTGACACGCTTGGGCCCTAGGGGTGCCTGGCGCACCTGGCACGCGTGGCGCGCACTGCACGCGTGGCGCACCTCGCCCCAGCGTCGCGCGCATGGGGTCTGCTGCAGTTTCCAGTAGCTGCCCATCCATACACGACCGCTGAACATGCTGAGGCTTGGGTGCTACTTATCTGTTGGGAGGGCGGATGGGAGTGAGCGCGGCAGCTTGCGGGCGGGGAGGGTCTTGACCCCTCCCCCACCCCCTTCCCCTGGACCTGGAGGGGGGGCGGCGGGTCGTTCAAGCTCCAAGATGGCCTCGGCAGGAAGGCCAAAATCATTGAGTGTACAATAGTTTTGTACCAACTCTGGTCTCCTGTGGGGGAGCCTAGTTGGACCCCACTCTTGTTTGATCGATCACCTCCAAGATGGCCCCAAGATGGCCCCCGAGGCCCCGAAGAGTGCCCCAAGAGGGCCCCAAGAGGCGCCCAGGAGGCGCCAAGACGCCCCCAAGATGCCCCCAAGGTGCCCCCAAGAGCTTCCCAAGAGAACCCCCAGAGGCCACAAGAGGCTCCCTCGAGGCACCCAAGACGCTTCAAGGGGCCCCCGAGACCACCAAGAGGTCCCCAAGACGCCCCATCAGGCCTACAAGAAACTCCCAAGGGACATCCAAAGAGATCCCGGGGAAAAAAAAACAAGAGGCATCTGGCCTTTCTGTTTGCCCTTCTCCTCTGCCTCTTCCTTCTCCGCCCTATCCTCTTCCTCCCTCTTACCTTCTCCCTCCCCCCGCATCCTCCTCCCCCTCCTCCTCCGCCTCCTCCTATGGTTCGTCCACCATCCTCACCCTCTTGGAATATGACGGCTCCCCCGCCTTTTGTCCACTGCGTGCCCCCCAGCATGCCTGATCAGGGCAACTCGCCTGGGCACAATTTCTTGATGGGCTGATGGGGTTACGCGAAACGTCTAGAAGAATACCTACTGAATAGATGCACCCGTTTCTACACATGTGGCAGATTCTGGAAACCCTGAACCCAAAAAAGTTGTCATCTGCTGGGGGCGCCCTGTTTACTTCCGCCACCTTCCGCCGCCCTTCCGCCAGCTTCCGCCAGCGGAGGCGGCCTCGCTTTACTTCCGCCGACCTTCCGCCGCCCTTCCGCCGCCTTCCGCCGAGGAAGAGATGACAACTCCTTGCCTCACATGTGTATACGTGCGTAACTAAACATCGACGCAAAGAAAACACTCTGTCGGGCAATCGCGAGTCGGCCCGGCGCGGTGCAGCATCGGCCGCGGGGGCGGGGTCCAGGGCTCCGGGGCACCGAGGCATCGCGGGGAAGCGTGGGGCCAGCGGGAGCGCCAACGAGCAAGAGATGATTGCCAGCGCGGTGCACCACACAGTACAGTCGGACCTAGGCCAGAAGAACATCCTGCAAGAACGTGAGACCCTCCGTCGGCCAAAGCAAACAGAACACCCAAGGGTACCCTCCAACGAAGAACACACTAGGATACCCTCCCCGAACCGACCTCGATCTTATACCTCGGATGGACGGTTTCCCCCGGGAACGTAGGCGACCCGAGGAGGGGAGGGCGAGGAGGGGGAGGAGGAGGAGGAGGAGGCGGAGGAGGAGGAGGAGGAGGAGGAGGCGGAGGAGGAGGAGGAGGAGACGGAGGAGGAGGATGATGAGGAGGAGGAGGAAGAGGAGGAGGAGAAGGAGGAGGAGGAAGAAGGAGGAGAAGGAGGAGGCGGGGGAGGAGGAAAAGAAGGAGGAGGGGGAGGACGGGTCGCCTAAGCCCTTCGGAGAAACCCTCCAACCTCGGACCGACTGTACAGTGAGGGCACGCGATAAGGTACCACTGGATATTGTAAGGAGTCGAAGGTCTGAGAGCCGGCGGAACGCCAACCGTGAAATCGGCCACGGATGATGCAACTGCAGCCCTCATCGGATAAGGACTCGTCCAGGGTCTGCAGCCTCCCTGGGCACATTCCTGAACCAACGCCCCCACCGTAGGTTATCCCCGACACTCTCGCGTCGTGAACAAAAACACGACGGAGGTGTTCAGTCGTGTTCGGTCTCTGGGGGGCCCTGGGACGCCGAGGAGGAGGAGGAGGAGGAGGAGGAGGCAAAGGGTCTGGACCTCCGGGAGGCGCGTGTGGAAA